>CALNVZ010003433.1:2163392-2175455 GCA_940671915.1 Paracentrotus lividus
TAGTTGAATTCCTCTATTATGTCTTCCTCTTTTATAATCTAGTGACAAGCTATTAGAACCTTTGTCCAGACACTCCCAGTCATTAGACTCTTGTATTATGCCTTATCACAAAGACCATTTTCCCCTTAAGTTCCTTTTCATATAGCAAGATAATGCTTTGTTCATCAATTAACCCTTTGTTTATAATCTTGTTATAGTCCTTTGTGTGATTCAGTACCCATTTCCAGGTATCAATAAGTTACCTGTGAAGAGCCCCTTCCCACACCTCAGGGATTGCTTTGTTTTCCCAACACACCTCATACTCTTGATAATGGTGTGCTCACTGAAGGAGGAGCTTGGATCATCATCAATCCTATCCCGAAAGAAAATCTACTGTACAGTCAAGCCAAATTTGGTAGAGATAAAGAATGAGAAACAAGTGCGTTTAAATACTCAAATTATGTACATCTAATTACACAAAAAAATCAATCAAGCTTTTTAGAGCTCTGTGGTGTCAACATACTTTATCCTCTTCTTGTACAGACTTATGTACTGGTTATTTGATTGCTTAGTTTTGCAATCTAGTAAATATAAATAACATAATATCACAAATAATAATCAGCAAATGAATTACCTAAATATGATTGTGTAACTCCATATTATTGAATTAAACATCACAATGTACAAATCAAGCTATTCTATCGGTCTTTGCGTATAAGCAAATATTAAAATTTTTAATGTTTTTTGGTGTATCACATTCAAAATTCCGATATGCAAGGCGAGATAAGAGTGGCTTTAGGTTATGACGTATCTGTATATGGTATATCTGAAGAACAATGCAATAACATAGAATGTAATACATCAATTACGAAATGAATACTGAAAGCAAATTAGGTAGAGATAGAGAATGAAACAGGGTTTAAACTTGTATTAACCCTAGGGTCGACAGTTAATTTGTAGCTAGATAATAACCAAATTTTTATTTTCAAATGTTAAAGTTTATCTAATAAATTACAGTACAATTAATATCTCATTACATACAGTAATGTCAAGAGAATTTCGGGTGAACGTCTGGTATGGTCGTTCCAACAAGTTTTTGTCTATAATTTCTCATACACTGTCATTGCTCAAAATCACAAAATCGTGACTTTTGTTCGTGTTGGTCACATGGTTTGTCTTATGAGGTTTAGTTATTTGATTCAACGGCCTTAATTCGTCTCGTGGTTAAAGTCGTTGTTGTAGTTGGGGCAGATAGCATTAATTCAGCTTGTCTTCACATTCAATGTTGGTTAGTGGATTGAGCGGCAGTCCATATTGATTGAAGATTATTATTAGTACTATCATGAATTGGGTCTTGAATGTGAGAATAGACTATATGTCATAGTGAACTGGGATTTCCATATTTCTCAATAGAATGATACTGAATGTTCATCAGTTCTTGTCCCCTTTCTCGAGGCATCTTGCTCTGCTTCCAGCGATTCATTTCTTCGAATATGTATGTTCTCCTGGTCATTCTGAACGTCTATGAACTGGCTTCAGTCTTTGATTAAATACTCTGCAGAATTTCCGCCCTTGAGGGTGGACAGAATATAGTGGGTCCTGTCAGACCTCATGGACAAGTGCCACACCATTCAGCCGCATCTTCCTGAATTGGCTGTGAGGGGATGAAGGCTAGTTTTGTAGAGGTAGACTAATTGCCCAATGAGTAGATAGGTTTTGTTATTTTTTTTGAAGAGATATTTGTATTTGTTGTCCGTCGCTTCTTTGTAATGAAAGCATGGTACGGGAGATGTGTGAAACCTTTTCTTGAGATGTCAACATAGTAGTAGGTTGTGATAATCTTTCACTGGATGAAACTCAGGTGGTGAGATTGGAGGTTCTCGTCCAACAAGAGTTCATAAGGACTGTGATCACAAAGGTGGGAGAAGAAAGATGTTGTAATAGTAGTCGGATGAACTAACCGTCAGTGCCAAATTGGTTGAGTTACTTTAAGAAAGTTAGGAGAGTCTGACTGTGTCTTTTGTGTAGACTCAATGATTCTCAGCTTATCACCTTGTGGTCAATGCAAGGGCTGTTGACAAAGTAGTCAGTAGCTTACTAGTATGAGGTCGCTGCATCAGTCACTAGACGAGATGGTGTCCAAATATGCATATTATTCTGGATTAATGCCTCACAAATTGTTCCGGCAGTGAGAGTCTTAGAGGTGCGCATAAAAAACGTGTTATCTCATCGCATATGACATCAAATGCCTAAACCCAGTGGCGGAATTGGCATGGTCTTATCAAGACATAATGCAAGTCAATGGTTTGTAAGAATCAGAGCAACGAGTGTGAAAGGGTCGAAGCTGGCTGGTTTACCCTTGAATTTTGGCAGCGAAGGCAGGCTTTACAGTTATTTTCTTTCTAAATATTGGCATGTTTGTCGTCTGATTGTCAGTAGTCCGTTGGGTCCCTTGGTGGTTACTGAGAAGGGTATCGTGGTGTGAGAAGATAACTGTGTCAGCCAATTCTCTGGTATCGCAAGTTGTAGTCTGAAGTCATCATCCTTTCTAAAGAAAAGTCGGAACAGTAAGCATCACACAAAATGTATTCTTCTGCCTTCAATCTTATTGCCTTAGCGGCTTTTCTGGCAAGGCAAATATTCATGGGCTAGAAAGTCATAAACTGGCTTAAAAATGGTGATGTTCCTGTTCGTCTTACTGTTCATGTCAATCGAAAGATTATAATCCCTGATTTTTTACGCTTAATAACATCAGTAATCCTTCCATTTCTGCCTTTGGAATAGTCTCGTTACAATGTCATTACGTGCGTGGTAATGTCGGTGGGGTGTAGAGTTCTGGTGGTACATCGATACTGGTCGTTGAGTGTGTTCTAGTCTCATCTGTCTGTCGACCAGTCGAGGTTCTGTGGGGT
This sequence comes from Paracentrotus lividus, assembly GCA_940671915.1. Taxonomy (NCBI): domain Eukaryota; kingdom Metazoa; phylum Echinodermata; class Echinoidea; order Camarodonta; family Echinidae; genus Paracentrotus; species Paracentrotus lividus. The sequence continues at coordinate 2,166,284 of CALNVZ010003433.1, forward strand.
TGGAGAAATTTGGTGTTTGCCTAGTATGGTTCTGATGTGATATTTCTTGATGGAAGAGGGTAATTTTGAAGCAGCTCGGAGGGGGGTATGGCATGTTTTTGTATCATGTATCTGATTGGTTGAAATTGGCGGATAAGTTTTGTGAGGCATGGTTGTTCTCCGTTGGCTTGCTTGGCTGATTGATAGGGGGAAGTTTAACTGGACTTCTGGTTTCAGTAGTAGGTTTTTCGGGAATATATCAGGCACTGAAATCCCCATTTTCTTTGCATAAGCTCGTGTCACTCTACGTTCAATAGGCTGTACAGGATTGAGATGGTTACTTTCAACTAATCAGTCTCGTCAAACAAGCAACAAGCAATGGGCACCACTTGTCAATCTCTGAATCCATCGAGGTGCCCTAGAGAGAAAATCTTGCTAGAACCAAATCTGTTCCTTTTGTGTATCTATTTTAAAGGAGAATTCTGACAATTGAAAATTAACTTCTGCAATCGGGTGGTACGGCTCTTCTTTAGATTTGAGAATTTGGACTATTGAGCTTGATACAAACGATTGAATTACACCTTTAAAAGGTGCTTGAAGCAGTCACATTATTAATAATCCAATAATCCAACTCTGTAACGTATACCGTTGACATGCGTTTGGGAGAACTTTGGAATAGTAACCTATGATTCTTTCATGTCTTAATGATTTGTGTCAAGTAGAGCCAGTAGCGGTTTCGAGAGGTGTCACTGTACAGAGAAAAGCGTCCGGTGCTTTGAGGCATGTACAGGACGGGTGTTTGGTTAAGGTCTTTAATTTTAGTAAGGCGGCTTCATGGTCGTCAGTCCAACGAAACTTGTTTTCTTTCTAGTCAGTTGATGTAGGGGTTTCAGAATCGCTTGTATGTTTGGGAAAATCCAGCAACATAATTGACATCCTACGAACCTTCTTTGCTGGATGGGTCGGTCTCGCTATTTAAAGATAGCCGCACATCTGTCTGTTCTAGGCTGGAAACAAGCTTCCCCTTTAGAATGATGGTAATTCTATGCCCCATATAATCAACGTCATCCTGAAAATTACACTTCTTGGGCTTACTTTCAGTCCGTTGGTTGAGAGGGCCTTTAGTACGTCAGAAGTGAGCCTTATGTAAGTCTTGTCCGGGCTAAAACGTATGATGTCGTCATGATGGGCGATACAAAATTGTCTAGAGTTGGGAACTGTTTTTAATATCTCGTCTATCTTTGCTGAATATTGCAGGGGAAACGTTCAGCTTGTGCTAGACGTTTGTAAAAGTAGTTGTTACCTCCATGGTAAGATGCTATGCCTGTATATCTTTGAGCTGACTTAGATAGGGGGATGCAATGAAATGCTGATTTTAAATCAATAACGCTAAGTACTTTGCTATTAGCATGACAATACGTTTGATTGTCTCTGAAGTAAGGGAAAGGGATGATTAATTCTCCTGATTCGGGAATTTAAGAAACGAAAATCAGTTAGATCTCTTTTTCTGTAGTGTTCTTTTTGGATAGCAGGAGAACGGGGGAAGTGTGGACTGATGACCTACTTCAAGTATTCCTAATTTTACTAGTTACCCATTTTTTTCATGGTTACTTTATCAGCCTCTGTTGCAAAGTAGGGTCGTATGAAAAATGGTTCGTCGTTGACTAATTACGTCTACCTCAAAATCTGGGCAACTAGATATCTCCAGTATAAGAGAAAGCGTCCTATTGTCCTTAACCAGTTCTATGATTTCTTGTCGTTCAGTCGAGGAAGGATCTGTTAGTCAGGTCTATCTGTTTACGGATTTTCTTCGGTCATGTCAATGAGAGGGTCACTAGAAATCAGATGGGGTTATCTTGTAAGTTTTTGGTGCCTGATTGGGGATTCATGAACATCATGCTGTTCAATTGGCTAGATTAGGTTATTAGTGAGGTCCAAACTTACGTTAAACAATCCTGGAAGTCTTGGGTTACATTTAGGATTGTGTAGTGTCCAAAAAGGCAATAGGTCGTCCTTTCGAAAGAACAGGCTTATCTGTAACGGTTTGTCACAAGAACTTGAGTTCGTCCCCTGTGTAGAGACGCAATCACTGTTGTTGGACAGTGGCGCCCTAGATACTTGTTAGTGGTCAAAACGACGTCAGAGTTGCGTAATTGAGGTGGAGTCTTGCCTTGGAGAGTTACAAATCTTGAGCTACCGGGGGCAACTGTTACATTAATAGGTGGGGCGAATGATATCGTCTTAGATTTTATTCTAAACCTATTATTCCTAAAGGCCAATGTGCCATCTAAGTCGGAGAGTGTGTTGGTCCCCAAGATCAAGTCGATTCCTACAAGATTGTTAACAACATATGAAGCAATTTCAAACTTATGACCCTGAATTGTCAACTGAAATTTAATTGCGTTGTCTGACACTAAGCATTGTCCATTGCCTAACTTAAATCGTACTGGAGGTACCTTTGCTAGCTTAATGTTTGAGAGATAGGATGAAGACTGAATATACTGCTGAGAGATAATTGACTTTGAAGCCCCACTATCGAAAAGTATCAATACATTCTTGCCATTTGGAAGCCGTCCCTTTGTAAAGTTCCGTCTGGTCAGTTTCAAATCAACCTCGTCCATCCCTAAGTAAGATGATGTCATGAAATCGTTATTGGGTGTTGTCTGGGAAGAAGAACAATGAGCGCTATTGGCTCCTTCCCCACCTAAAAACCCTGAGGTGACTCATTATTGTCTCGTAGTGGTAGTGGTTGTGGTTGTTGTTGCAGAGAGTGTGGGGCATTGTTAAAGAAATGTTGTTGTTGTTGTTGTTGTGAGTCATAAGGGTGATAGTTAGGTACCTGTCCGTAGTAAGACTGTGGTGTTGGTTGCCGTGATCGATTTGCGTCCCGATGACGCTTTCGGCATTCCCGCCAAACATGACCCTGGAATTCCACAGTAATTACAGGTTATCCGAGGTCGCGATTGTGGTCGTCGGTACTGCCTGTCTTGTCGAAAGGGACTCCTACCCCGTCGGTCATAGTTAGTGCCAACATCACGGTATTGGTCTCGACTCCCGTCTCTACGTCCATGGTCACGGTCACTACTGAAGTCACGATTAGCACTATGCGGTCGGGGCGTTGATGGTCGTCGTTGTTGACGAGTCTGTCCTCTATTGTCATCTTGTGAAGTAATTTTCATTGAGTTTATTTGCTCCCTGAGCTCATCAATTTCTGACTGTGCAGAAAATGTCAATTCCCTAGCCTTGGTATTCCTATGTAGGTCGATGTAAAGTTGTGCCTTGGCAGCAATATTGTCATTTGTCATTGTCGTCACGTCTGTAGCTGACATTAGAATTGCGGAACGACAATCATCCGGCAAAGCATCTAACAGTCGGTGCCTGATCTGGGTTTCCCCATAGTCAATATAGGTCGCCGATAGTCTGAGGCGTTGGAGGAATGCCTCCGTACCCTCTCCGTCTGATATTGTCATTGTATTGAAATCTCTTACATGAGAGAATGTCGACTTAGCAGGGCTAAATCGCCTGATGAAAGAATCTTGTAAGTCGTTATAGTCCTGAAACACCAATTTATCGATCCAAAGCCGGGCTTGTCCTTGCAACGTCCGCTTAAAGGCTTGAAGAATCGTGGGCATCTGTAATGCGTCATTGGTATTAATGTCTTGGGCGTCAAGGTAGTCAGAAAACGTCAAGAAATGTGCAGTTGACTCGTCTCTGTTGAGTCTGTCACCCGTGAATCGGGAAGGTAAAAAGTCTGTTTGTCGAAGACTAGGTCTTGTAGGGGTGAAAGGTAGTGTTGTGAGAGGTGGTCGTGGGGTGGTGAGAGTAGGGGTATCCATGTCGATTGTACGTTTGATGTTATGTTGCAAATTTAATTAAAATGAATCAAACTCAATATGTATAAATATGAATATGAAATACCAGAACATTTAGATATATAAACATAAACATCAAATCTATATATTACCCATCAATATAACTATGAGACTTTAAGCGGAATACAAGTAATCTCGAACACACTCACTCTCAGAACAGTGGAACTAATAATAACCAGTTGGATTTCACTTACCAAAATTGAAGAGGAGAATCTTGGGGGAAAAAAAGGAATCAATTTTCCTCCAATATACATAACAACGCAAAAAAAAAAAGAAGTAAATATTACAAAATTATGTGTCAGTGTTTCAAGTGGCACAAATCCAGACAGTATATATTCCAGTGTTCTTCCGATTATCAAAGTTGTACGGTCAGAGCCAGTTTTATGCATATATTGCTGCAATTCTCTATCACAAAGTTGCGGCTGTCATCGTAGTTGCCGTGTCATGTGTGTTGTTACCGTAGTCCCTTGTTGTGGCGGTCATGCAGTCATCGTCGTCGTCTCACTGGTCCACATCACCTACTCATCGGCCTGGGTGGCAATGCAATCCTTTGCTCCCTGTCGTGGATGGTGGTGCTATGTGATGTGTCGTTTCGATGTTTCCACACTTTAGATATAGTCAGTCACCGATCCTTCTAACTTAATAAGGTCTACTTGAAGTCTCCAATTGTTGTCGTTGTTTAAACTGTAACTGCCAGCCGTAGCTTTCGAAATTCAGCATAGCTTGATAAGACAAGCAGTAAATATCCAGTATAATGAAGATGATGAAAATCTCATAGATCTTCTTGAGGAAAATGTTCAATATTTTTTATCACAAAAACCGAGGTTCTCCACCATGTCGTGTAGGGATCGGTGTAAGGGGAGTTCGTGTACAAAAAATGATCACAAGATGAACAAAGTTCTTTACAGTTAAAGGCGAAGCTTTTATTCAGTCATATAACATGAATATCAAGATCAAACTCGAGAGCTAGTCTGAAGGTGACTTCACTCTTCGATGGTCCAAAACCAAGTCCCTCCTTCAGTGAGCATACATTATCAAGAGGTCTCGGGTGTGTTGGGGAAAACAAAGCAATCCCTGAGGTGTGGGAAGGGTCTCTTCACAGGTAACTTATTGATACCTGGAAATGGGTACTGAATTGAATCACACAAAGACTATAACAGGATTTAAACAAAGGTTAATTGATGAACAAAGCATTCATTCTTGCTAATGAAAGGAACTTAAGGGGAAATGGTCTTTGTGATAAGGCATTAACTAAGAGTCTAATGACTGGGAGTGTCTGGACAAGGTTCTAATAGCTTGTCACTAGATTACAAAAGAGGAAGACATAATAGAGGAATTAACTAGGGATTGGAAGTATTGAAATGGAGTTTCTGATTCAGGTTATGAGAATATGAAAAGAAGGGGCTTTATTAGAAGAGTAATACATACAATTAGCAACAGTGCAAAAGTGTCAACCAACAGTCACAGATGAGGCTTACGCAAGACAGAAAGTATCACTCAAAGACATTTACATCTATCCTGACAGACAGGAGAAGCAGACGGGCTTACATGAAACCATCTGCTTTTAACAGGAGTCTCCAGATTCATATAGATGTTGTTTCTCGAGCGACCGGACGATTAATCTGCTTCGTTTTTTAGGGCTACCGGTGATTGTTTTTATAATATGTCAATTTTGCACTATTATTTTGAATAATGGTATGATCGATAGAGCAATGTATCGTCGAGTAAAATAGTTTCATATTATTGTTAATTTACTTAAATATATATTGTTTCTCGCTTTTACATGATTGAAGAGTGTATCATGTGAGCTGAGGCTATTTTGTTAACTTTCTGAAGAGAGGCATCAAAATGAGGTACTTGAATGGATTTAAAAACACCAAAGACTTCTCCTTGATCTGAGGTTATTTCACTTCATGTTCTATAATTCTTGTACTTGCATTTTTTCTGTACATGAAATCAATTTTTTGAATGAACAATCTCACTTTTAGAGGGGTGTATTAGATGTTGGAACTAAATGGTTATTTCGCCAATTGGAATGCCACATTTCTTTAATTAGAGCTTGAAATATTATTGTAATTGCAGGATATATCATATTTTTTTTTTTAATTTTTCACATATTTGAGATTGGCAATTTACATATATGATTAGCTTATCGTACATTATTCTCATATTTTTTTTATGTTTGGAATTAAGACACCTTTGCCAATATGGAGTGGTTGCATGTCTACTTGAAAGAGATTCAAATAAAAAAAACTGCTTGAACGCCTTTTTTAAACGACAATTTGGTAACCATTTTCAACTGATTTTTTTTGTAATGATTTTTTAAGTTTATGAATGTTATGTTATATCAGTTGCTAATGTACATATATTGCAACACTGAATTCACCTGGTGGATAATAGGTAGAAAGCGGTCCGCAGACTGTAGGTATTATAGTTAACTTTGCCAAGGCTGGCAGCGCCAGCAGGTGAAAAGCAATGTCTTAATTTTGTGTTTCTTTAATAATATGTTTTTATATGGAATCATTTATTTTATATTGGTATGTCTCTTTCTGGAACGAATGAATGAATAATAATAATAATAATAATATATAATAATAATTAATAATATAATAATAATAATAATATAATATAGTAAATAACTATTTGAATGACTATTTTAATAATTTAAGTATTAATAATTTAGTAAATTTGAAAATGCAAATGGAATTCATGTAAGGAATAAAGATCATGATGAGAGAGACAAATATATCAATTTTATACAGATGCCTTCCAGGGATTTTATAATGACTGTCTAATAATTCTTATTTATTTTTAATGGCCTTATTTTTCAGGACATCGTTCAGGATATTTACTGTGTAATTTGAAGAAATTCATTAGACACTTTCTGTCTTCGACGTGGTTTACAAATCGTGGCCTGGCAGATACATTTGGGAATTGAATTTTGAAAATTTTTTCTGGACCTTAAACTGCGAGCACTTGCTCATCAAATGGCCACGCAAAGGAAGCAAGTTAGGCAAGTCTTCGAAGAGTTTTAGATATTCAAGAACACTAGACAACTTATAGGTGTACTGAAATAGTTTAACCCCATCAAACGCCTTGTTCTAAAGAATAACTTGGTCATCTTATAAAACATCAACCCCAATACTGCCCCAAGCTCTTAGTTCAATATTTTCGCAGGGGTACCTTCATTTTTCTCTCTCAGCTTTGAGGTAGTGTTCAGATTAGAAAGATCACACAAGAAGCTGGTTGTTGAACCACATTGAACATTGGCGATGGCGTCATGGTGGTGTTGTTTCTCATAAGAGATCTCCGAGGCAAAGGGGGAGGCACATTAATACATACCACCATTTGTACATTGGAAGCAACTCAACACACACCACAGTCCAAGAACGTCGCATTGAATCAGCAAAGGTTCACGGTTGAACGTCTATCGGACGAATTTTAAACTTTCCTCAAGAGTATTGAATGGAGTTGTTAACCTTTGTTGAGTGGGGGAATATTTGCTATTTGTTTTCGCTGAAAATTTCCAAGACAAGCTGAAGCTTCAGATACTCTATTTCCTGCATTTTATATTTTTTTTTTCTTTTTTTTTTTGTTTTCTTTTTGTTCTATTCTGCATAATGTTCTTTGTATTCAAACCTTTATATTACACTGTACAGCGGACTTTACCTTGTTTGAATTATATGGCATGCAGTTGAATGCAACATGTCATGTATACAATATTCAAAGCAATACGTATACATAATTATTATATTATTTGAAGTGAGAGGTGGTGATTGGGAATTTCCTTCATTGAAACCAATATTTTTTTAATTTTAACATGTTTTCGTTTTAATACTTTTTTAAAATATAAATTTGTATTACACTTTTCCATTCTTCTCCATCTGGTCTCTCGCTCTCTCTCTCTCTCTCCCTCTGTCCTCCCCTCTTTTCTCCTTTCACTTTTTACTCTTACTCTGTGTCCCTTCCTCACCGCTCTCAGCTCTTCTCCTATGCTGTTTTAAGTGTATGCTCATAAATTTGCCTTTTAGTACAGTAATAACACTATGATGTTTGACAGGCTATTTACTATCGGTAAATCCTCATTACAACAATTCAGAGTAATCTGCTATATGATAACGTTAACTATTATGCATATATTTTTAATTTATGTTGTACTATGTAAAAACGAATTTTGTAAATATGTTTCATCGAGTTTAAAAGTAAGACCATTATTATTATTATTTTATTATTATTATTTTTATTATTATTATTATATTATTATTATTATTATTATATTTATTAGATTATATTATTATTATTATTATTATTATTTATTGATTATTATTATTATTTTTATTATTATTATTATTATTATTTATTATTATTATTATTATTATTTATTATTGGTTGATAATATGTATAGCCCTGATTATGTTGAAATAGATTCTGTTTTAAATCAAGAATAGATATAGTTACTTCATTTCTTTTGTTTTTACATAAAATATGGTCTTAAAATGATGACGGCAGCTAAGGGGTCCGTCACACTGAGGTCGTTCTATAACGTTCTATTAGTTCTTGAACGTTCTTTAAAAAATTGCTGAACGGCTTTTTGTCGGGTTTTGGACTTATAATTTGAAATATTTCTTGAATACGAATACTAGGCAGTTCATAAATAGTTCTCGTTAGCGTCAATTCCGTCTTTTTATCGCATCCGCAATACGTTTTGTTATCCAGTTCAGACCGAGTAACGGCTCGTTCACTCTATACCGTTCGTAGACGTCAAACCGTCACTAAAAGTTGCTATGCGCAGCATGATAACAGTTAGGTACCATGTTCGTAGTACGTCTTCTGGCGTTCAGAGTAAGTCCTACCGTTTAAGGAACGTTGTCACTACGTTTAATTTTAGAACTTGAAGACATGTACGATTTTTTTTGACATGTAAAAAAAATGAATGCCTTTCCGTTCTCTCCGTTCGAGCCCGTTCCGCCCAAGTTCGTAAACAGATTGGTAACGGTTCTGTACTAGATTCTAAAAGGTCTGTACAAATTAACGGTTCAGTCCGTGTGTGAACAGATTGAGCCCGTTCACGCAAGAACTACCTAGAACGCAGTGAGAATAGCTCAGTGTGACGGGAATTATGACATGCCGTTCTGTTTAAAAATTGAAACGTATGTTCGTAGTACGTCCTTCTCGTTCAGAGTAAGTTACCCGTTTAAGGAACGTTGTCACTACGTTTAATTTGTAGAACCTTTGATAATGAATAACAAGCTCGTTTGTAAAGAGTCCTAGCAACACTTTAGAACGATTAATGGGCAATTTCGTTTGTAGTACGTCCATCT
>CALNVZ010003433.1:2182340-2229519 GCA_940671915.1 Paracentrotus lividus
TATGTTCGTAGTACGTCCTTCTCGTTCAGAGTAAGTCCTACCCGTTTAAGGAACGTTGTCACTACGTTTAATTTTTAGAACTTGAATAATGAATATACAAGCTCGTTTGTAAGACGTCCTAGCACATCTTTAGAACGATTTAAGTACGGCAATTTCGTTTGTAGTACGTCCATCTCGTTTCAGGTACGTTGCCACCCCGTTAAATTTTAGGACGAGATGGGCGCCCGATTTTTTAAAACACTTTTTTGAAAATCCGACGGAGCTAATCCATGAAGTTCGTAAACAGATCGTAAGAAGTATTTACTACGTCCACTCAGTTTACACACAGACTATGCCCGTTCAGCAAAATTTGCAAGGACGTAGTAGGAACGAGCTCAGTGTGACGGGGGTATTAAATAAGTCATTTGACTAATATTTGGCTTTGTCTGACTAATTAATTCTAGTCATCTGACTAAATCCAAAAGTGCCTGAAATGACCGAACTTTAGTCATTTGACTAATTAATTCTAGTCATTTGACTAAATCCAAAAGTGTCTGAAATGACTAAACTTTAGTCATTTGACTAATTAATTCTAGTCATCTGACTAAATCCATAAGTGTCTGAAATGACTAAACGTTAGTCATCCGACTAATTAATTCTAGTCATTTCAGACATATGGCAGGACTAATTTTTATTAGTCAAAATGACTAATTTATGTTTACAGTGTATGTTTTACGTACCATGTTGGTTTTCAGCGATTTTCTAAGAGAAATTTCGCCATCAGAGGCTCTCACGACAATATATTTTCGTATACAGTTCATATGAACAACATTATGGTGCTCACACCGGTCATCGGTCACCTGTCGACGGTCACGACATGATTTGCTTCAGGTGGCCCATATTACCTGCTGACCCATATTACCTGCATGTACACTATTGAACCCCAATCAAAATAAATTGTGACCCCTCCCCTAGACAAATGAGTCGAGTCTGTAAGCATAAAACTAGATTTAACTTTTTTTTTTAAATAACAACTTTACACGTCAGACGTGTTTTCTAGGGGTAGGACTGAGGGGGTCATGGTTGGTCGCGTACTCGAAAAGGGGCCCCAAAATAAGAAAAATTACAAAAATGGCCATCTTGTGGAGTGACAATTTTTTTGGGGAAGAAAAATCACCCGGAAGGCATGAGGGGACATCCAAAATAAAGCCAAAATCTAAAAAGGACAAAGTAGTGTCAAACACATTAAAACAAAATGAAAGCCGGAACTACATAATGTCTCTGTAGCCAGAAAAAAAAATATTCCACTTTTTTTTCTTTCTTTTTTTTAAATCTTTTCTAATTTTTCTGCTCTTCAAAAAAAAATTAAAAAACACCTTATTTTGGGTCCGGACTTCTCCCTTTTAGATTGACTGAAGTACCAATGCGGTTATGGAAGTTAGGGTTCATTGCTGCATCTTTGAAATTGGGCTCCCATGAAGTCCCCCCCCCCCCACCTTCCGCATTTTTATATTTGATAACGCAAAAGCTGGAAAAAATTCCACTCGCACTTCGCGCTCGCATTAAATTATTTACATGTTAATACACTGTCGCTCATAAAGATTGGATATTTATTGTGTGCTCCAGCAACATCTTTTTGCTCTAGCTTTAATTTCTTGAAATTATTTGTCTCCGTTTACACTTTTCGGAACTCACGACATATCTTGGACGTTCCCAAAACATTCCCAGGGAATGATAACTAAAATAAGTTTTGTCAACCCCCACAATGCCCATTTTTGCCATTTTTCTCATTTTGGGGCACCTTTTTTGTTTACCATGCTGACCATGGCCCCCTTCGTCCTACCCTCGCGAAAAGCATTTGGAGTGTAGACCTCTTATTGTTCTTTATGTTAAATCAAGATTTAAGGTCACAGGCTTTGATCTCTTGTCTAGGGGAGGGGTTTAAGTAAAAAGAGAGATCGGTAAAAAAATTAAATCTTTTATCCTACTTTTATGGCCAAAACAAAGGAAATAAAAAATAGTCATGAACCCTTGTAATTATTATTGTTTTCCCTCAGATTTTGTTTCAGCCTTATTGAAGAGGTTGTTAATGGTAACCATAGTCAACTATTCATATATGTTTGGCTGAGATTCTACAATAAATTATTGGGAAGACAGAAATTTCCATGTTGTAAAAAATAATACTATCAATTTTGAACTCCAATCAAAATAAACTTTGACCCTTCCCCTAGACTATATATAAATCTAACTCTGTGATCATAAACATAGATTTAACTTAAAGAACAATAACAACCCTATACTTCGAACGCACTTCTAGGGGGTATGACGGAGGGGGCCTAGGTGAGCCGGGTGAACAAAAAAGGGGCCCCGAACTGTGAAAAAATGGCGAAAAAGGTCATAGTGGGGGTTTACAAACTTTTATTATTTTTCTATACCTGGGAATGGCTAGGGAACGTCCAAGATGTAGCAAGGGTACCGAAAGTAAAAGCAGCCGGACAAACAAGTTCTAGAAAATGAAGCTGGAGTAAAGTGATATGGCTGTACAACATAACAAAAAAATATCCAACCTATATGAGCAACAGTGTACATGAAATATTGCATTTTTTTTTTTCCTTAGAAAATGTACCATCTCACCTCGAAGGATATTGTGGAGGGCGAATCAAGCTTACTGAAGACTTTCCCCGAGTACAGATCACACCTCCTCTGTACTTCAACCCATCAACGCCAGCCATCGACATGTCATGTTATTGGTACATCCGGAGCGCCACCAGTACAACCACACAAATTGAAATCATTTTCAGAAATGTCGAAATTGAAAACGAAAGGATCCGTGTTTATAACCATGAATATAATACCTGGGGTGAGAACCTCGTTCTTACATTAGAGAAGTCTATCAGAGAGACTTCGTCATTCGTGTCAACACGTGGTGTATTTCGAGTACTGTACGAGGACATGTCCATTTACAGGAACGGACGTGGCTTTTTGATGTACGCTAAACTAGCAGGTGAGCATAGCCAAATATTTCACATACTAAGCTGACAAGTAGAAATCACAATCCAAATATATTTTATATGTTTTTGTTTATTCTACAATCACACAGACACAATACGTTTAGTTACGTTTATGTTGTTTTATCCTTTTCTCATGTTCTATTCTATCATTTCTTATGTTAGTCAGCAGTGGAAATATTGATAATTTCGTTCATCCAGTAAAACAAAAATATACATAAGAAACGATGAAATAGAAGATGAAATAAGATTAAAACAAGATTAAAACAACACAAACGTATATATACGTAAGTGTCTGTGTATTTAAACAAAAATCAAGCTTATCCAATCAAACTGAAGGGAAACGATATACAGGTTGTCAAGAATTTAAAATACTTGGGTACAGTAACTCGATAACGAACTAATCTGGAAAGACCAATAGTCGTCTGTATATGCTAAGGGCACAGCAACGTTTGTATTCTTTCTAAGGAAAATGAATTCCTTTCATGTCGATATAACCATCTTGAGACTATTCTATAAGTCAATAAAGAAAGTGTAATGCTCTTCAGGTTGTGTGGTCTGGTACGGAGGCTGCAGACAAGAGGAGCTTCAGGAAATTGCAAAGAATAGCAAATCACGCTGGCAAGATAACAAAAGAAGTTACAGATTGAAGAACGAATGCACTAATGCAATCCTGAATCAGGTCTCACAAATTTTGAAACAACCCAAGTCCCCCCTTCATTCATGCTATACCTTAATGAGATCAGGTAAACGGTACAGATCAATGAAGGGCTCGAACTTCTCGCTTCCTTAATTCTTTTGTCCCGCTTTCGATCCGTCAATACAATGATCAAATTCAACGCGAAAGTAAATTAGCCTACATCTTGCCACTTCGCTTTTTTCATCATCTCTGTAGTTCCTTTATTTGCTATTCAATTCATCCGTATCACGACCGACTCACCAACTTAACACCGTATGTTACCTATGTTTTCATAATTGCTGAAATAATCTGGATATAATAATTATATGTCATACCGTTTAACTTGATTTATATTAGTTTGTTTTTTGTATCAACATCACATAATAATTCAAATTTGAAACATTGATCAATCCTTTGACAAGTACTTTTGTCAACATCATGAAATCTATAATTTATATTTGATAAACATTTATAAAAGTTATCTATTTACACGCGTCCTTCATATGACTTTCACTTTCACGTATTATGTTCTATTCTCTTGTTAACTTGTTGCCATATTTGTATGTACCATTCTTGTGTTTGTTTAAGTTCCGTCTGTATCTTTGTAGTTGTCAATTTTGTGTTTATATCTGAATGTTTCAATGTAATGCCGACAAAATGAATTTCCTAAAAGGACCAATAAAATGAATCTGAATCTGATCTGAATCTGAATGACTGCAGAATTGTTCGAATGAAGCTCTCAGAAAGCATGTTGGCCTGTAATCATTCAAACATTGACAGCAGGTATACATCTAGAGGGTTCAAAATTGGGTGGTCTTTATACAGGAGCCAGCTCTATAATTGTTAAAGGTAGTACTTGAAGGAATCAATTATTCTTGGGTGATGTGCCGCGTTTAGATATTTGACTTCTTTGTCGGCTCAGGTATACTCTTTGGAGATATTCACTTTTTATTTTTAGCAAATTTAATCAAGAAAATGGGCGAAATATTATCCCACAAAAAAGAAGGGAAAGAAAATCTCAATTGACTTTCAGAATTAATTTCCCTTCCCATTAATTATGTATCCTTATAAAAAAATATATATATATATTTGATAACTATTTATAGAACATGGTATATGTCAGTATTTGAAGAAAAAAATATGTATCATTGGATTTGTTGACAACTGAAATATTTTAGGTAAATCGTATGTTCGGCTGCATAGCTAATAGTTGTATGAATTTAATGAATATCAGATGATGGCTAATCACTGTGGCCCTTTAAGAGCTCACTCTCCAGAATGTTGCATCCTTTATTTAGAAATATTACGAACAAAACGTAACACATTCTCTCTTTCTCTCACTCACACACACTTTCAGGCTCAACTAACATTGAAACTCACCGAAAGCAACAGAAAACTCAAGACAACACGGAGTTACATGATAGGCAGAAAGTCGCCATATTTAGAACTCGTCTTTTTTTTTTCTTTTTTTTATTAGTCTCTTTTCAGACCTGTTCATATTCGTAACACCTCCCCCCATAAAAGAGAAAAGTTATAGCAAAAACTTTCCGAACAATATGGTTTTACAAGGTAACAGTATTTCATACAACAGAATACGAATATGTTTCGACCTTTCAATACAACCACTTCAAATTCTGAAGTTGCATAACCAAATTATAATACTTTTTATAGAATTGTTACACAATGTCATGATTTTTTACGTCATTACTACAACCTAGTTCACAGTATTTTGTGTTGACAATCTCAAACTATTATGTTATCTTTAATACCAAATGGACATGGTTAACAATACCATTCAAAACAAAATGCAATATCCTGTATAACATTTTCTTTCTTAGAATCAGGTTTACATACTCTATACATTTAAATTATCATGAACTTTACCATTTCACAATTTTGTTGGACCAATCATGCTTTTGGCCTCACAAAGTATCATGAATACATTTACAAATATAACAAATTTCTAACATTTTTCATCAAATAACATGTTTGATATAATGAAGAATAAACCTGCACAGGAAACATGGTTAAACATTTATTAATCATAAAATGTTCATATTCTTTGTCAGTTATATTTCTTTTGTTGGGTTATTTACTCGAGTCAATTTACAAAGAAAACCAGTGATTTTGTTCTTTTGTTGTTGTTTATTTCGTTTCAAGTGTTCCTGTTTAGATGTAATATTTTGCTAGCGCATCTCCTGAAACACCTTTTTTTTTCAACTTGCTCTCATTCACTCTC
This sequence comes from Paracentrotus lividus, assembly GCA_940671915.1. Classification (NCBI taxonomy): domain Eukaryota; kingdom Metazoa; phylum Echinodermata; class Echinoidea; order Camarodonta; family Echinidae; genus Paracentrotus; species Paracentrotus lividus. The sequence goes on from CALNVZ010003433.1 coordinate 2,188,246, forward strand.
TAACAATTATTTTGATCGAACGGCCTCGCCATACTGCTTGTTAAGAGTGGAAATGTACTATTTACGCGCATGCGCAAACATAAATTAAATCTTTTTTTTTCCTTAGATTTATTTATCAAAACGACTTTTATCAAACTTATCTCAAACAATACAACTTAAAGTTGCTTAATTAACTCGCCTGGACAAGCTCCGAGACACGAAACCGCTTGGACAGACTCCGAAAAACGATACTGCCTGGACCAACCCCTAAATGACATCGCCTGGGCCGACTCCGAAGGACGACACCACTTGGGAAAAACTCCGAGAGACGACTAAAAAACAACAATCAAGGTTTCTTACGATCAATACAAATACGCCTGGACCGACCCCTAAATGACATCGCCTGGGCCGACTCCGAAGGACGACATTACCTGGGAAAAAACATCCGAGATACGATTTATATCAACAACACAAATCTGCTATATTTCGTCGGGACAAACTCCTAGACGATATCGCCTGGTCCGACAGAGGGACGACATTGTCTGGATAAACTCCGAACGACGATTTTAGCAAAGCGCCTAATAGGCCGAGCCCAATCGTTAATATGCATAGTCCACAATTTCGATGCCGGGACTGACTCCGAGCGATAACGAAAAGCACCACACAATTAACCGGCCAGCATAGGCTACAATCACAACGGATACAACACACAGTTTACATCTACCGTAGATTACATGCTACAATGGTACGGTAGCCTAATAATTCAATACACAAGAACTATGAAAACAACAGCACTAAAAAAGTTCACTTTCAAAGCATCAAAAACACGGCTTATTTTTGTCCATTCAGGGACTTTAGCCCCCATATTACGAACAACACGTTGAGCATTCTCTCATTCTCCCTTTCACACACACTTTCAAGCACAACTATCATTAAAACTCATCGAAAACACAGGAAACTCAAGGCAACACGGAGTTACATGATAGGCGGAACAGTCGCCATAATTATTTAGAACTCGTCTTTTTTATTAGTCTCTTTTCAGACCTGTACCTATTCGTAACAAGAAACATGAAAGTTGAGTAGTTATATTACAGCTCGGGATGATGCTCGACGTGTACAGGGTTGTTAAGGCAGTCATGTGCAGGCTCTTTAAATCCAAAACATTTGAAGCGACAACAATATTGACGCACTGTAAATTCCATATAGCAATATAATCGTGAAATTAACAATTAAAAAAAAGAACATAACAGAACTACGTTTCAATCTTGCTTCCTAGGTTACCCTGATGAAAATACAACTGCTTTGCAAGGTAGGAAATGGGTTTTAGGAAATTTATTTCATAAATGATTTCGTCTGAGATCACATGATAGAACCGCGATTAAATAACTAAGCACATAGCTGACTTTATCTACAATTGAATATAATTAGATTTTTTTTTCTAGCTCCTCCTGGTTAAAAAAAATTATCGGTATCTGAATTAGGGGGAATTACTTTTGGTGTTGTGTTTAAACAATATTGTTGATGTTGTTTTAGCCTTTTTTCGTATTCCAAATGTTTTATATTTGCGATTTTAAGTGTTGGTTCTTGTGCCCCTTCTGGTACTACTTGAGAATCACCATCCACCAAGAAAATATTATTTCATTTAGCTGCCAAAGAGACGTAAAATGTTGTCAAAATAGAGCATAGAATCGCCCAAAAGCACTATCTCAAGTGGGTGTCTTGTGAAGATTCCGACAGCGCGAGGCCTTATCCAAAGACTAGTTATATTTTTCCGTCTACATTGCATGCTTCATTGTAATCATTATATTGCGTACAATCAGATTATGTAATTTGATTTTATAATTGTTTGAAATGGACGAAATAAAATGAATTGAAATTCTGGAATCCCACTGGACAGAAAATGTGATCTCAAAGTAGGCCTTATACTGAAAATGTGTTTGTGCTTCTGTCATATCTCCAGCTTCATAGGCCTTTACTAGACTTTCATGTTTACGCTTAGGCCTACATTATTTTAACATATTAATACATGGTGTTACACAGTCCTGTTAAGTCTTTATTTCAAAGACCATAAACTTCCACATGACTTTTATATTGCAGTCAAACTTGATAGTAAGCACAGCAAATTAAACAATTTTGTTTTCTTATTTATATTCATATATTGTTTTTAAAATACAAATAATCACCGCATTATGGTATTTATTTCAAGATTTCTCTTCAGCGGATACGCCCACAAAACCAAACGAAGATCAAACTACCAATGACGAAAACTCTACGTTTTCCAGCACCGAGATACCCATGGAAGGTATACCGTTGTTCCTTATTTAAAAGTGGTCTATACTTTTTTTTAACCCTCCCCCTATTTTTCAATCCCATTAAAAAAATGTTAAAATAATAAATAAAACACAAACAAACAAACAAACAAAAAACATGCGAACATGTTGTTGTTGTTTCTTTTAGGGGGTGTTGGTTATGCAGGGGGTGCAGAAATTTATATATGTAGACAATATTATACAATATTATAATATACAGTGTCACCAAAAATTATTTGTACACTTTGAAGAAATGAAATTAAACAAATCGATGTTGGTTTGAAATTTCAATTACTATTTATATCAGATGATAGGTAATGTCACCATCACCTGAACCCTAAATCTCAAATGTTCCGTCAGTCTCGGAAGTTCTAGGCCGCCATTTCCTATTTTCATGGCCCAAAAATTATTTGTACACTTCAGAAGATGGGTTTTTAAAGGAGTGTTTAAAATTTTTGGGGGCCTTTTTTGGCTTTCAGGGCAGTCATCAACCTCCTTGGCATACTGTCGACCAATTTAGCACTCATTTCACCGCCTATACCATTCTAAGTTCGCTGGAGCGTGTCCTGGAGCTGCTGGAGGTTTGATGGTGAGTCTTGAGGGCGCTGTTGCTTTAGATCACCTCCCATGTGCTAAATGGGGATTAAATCTGGGACCTGAGTTGCCCTTTCTAGCTTCTGACCAAGTTTCTGCTAAAATAATGCTTTCATATTCTTCGCTGCATGCTTCGGGTTCCTGTTATGTTGGAAAACAACCTGTAGACCAATCAGTCTTTACGCAAGTGGGAGCCTCTAAGAGGCAAAAATAGTCTCATGGACATCAGTTTTCGTGATGATATTGATGGACAAACAGTAAGCAATGAAATAATGCAATTTGCGACCAAAGTAGATTGCTTCCAAGACCACAGAGGCTGAGGAATGACTGGGTGCCCTCAAGAGCGTCTGCAACAGGCTATATGGCTACATGACTATAAGTGGAATAATTGGCAAGAAAGAAGCCAAATGTAAGGGACAGTAACAAAGAAGCATCATGCTTTTGCAAAACAACATGTGAACAAGCCTGCAGAGTTCTAGCACTATGTCCTAAGACCTAAGTAGTGCAACAGTGATTGGATATGATGCACGGGACCATGTGTGTCTTGTAGGAAGCTTTCAGTCAGTCATGCTTGGAGCCAACAGTGAAGCACATTGGAGGATGTTTCATGATTTGGAGTTGTATGGCAGCCAGTAGAGTTGGAGAGATAAATTTCATAACATGGCATAATGAATGCTGATGCCATGAGGATATTCTTGCCCTTCAGAATGGCTCAGATGCTTCAAGTCTGAATGGTCGTCAATTTACGGTCCAACGTAACAATGACCCTAAGTACACAGCAAACCATATTAAAGCATTATTGCAACAGAAACATGTTAAGCTGCAAGAAAGGGCACCTCGCAGCCCAGATTTAATCCCATTTAGCACATGACAGGTGATCTGAAGCGACAGCGCCCTCTAGACTGACCATCCAACATCCAGCAGCTGCAGGACACGCTCCAGCGCATTTGGAATGGTATTGGCAGTGAAATGAGTGCTAAATTTGTCAACAGTATGCCAAGAAGGTTGATGACTGCCCTGGAAGCCATAGAAGACCCCCACAATTTTAAATACTCTTTAAAAAACCCATGTTCTGAAGTGTACAAATAATTTTTGGGCCATTAAAATTGCAAATGGCGGCCTAGAACTTCGAAGACTGACGGAAAATTTGTGATTTAGTGTTTAGGTAATAGTGACATTACCTACCATTTGATATAAATAGTAATTAAAATTTCAAGCCAACATTGATTTATTTAATTCCATATTTTCAAAGTGTACAAATATTTTTTGGGGACACTGTACATTAATTTTAAGTGTAAAACACAATTACTTGGAAATGAGTATTTAATTTCATATTTAATGCAAGTTCCAGTACTCAAGCGCCAATCAAAACTTTGGGTTTTTTTCGGGGTAGGGGCAGCTTCCTGTTCCGCCACCACAACAAGCAAAAATCTATTTACGCATCCTTCATCCGCGCCTAGAATAATATTGTTTTTAAAGCAGTTTTCTTTTCATTTCTCAGCATTGTTGTTTACTTATTTATTTATTTTCACATCAGTAGCTCTCATATTTTGGGTTCTTCTTGAGAGGTTTAACCCTACAGGGCATGCTGGGTTACCAAATAAATCTTCAAATCGGGGGCACGTGATGAAACAGTGCATATTGTCATAAAGTGCAGGGGCCGCGGAGCCGGGGGGAGGGGGGCTTCATCCCCTACGTTTACTTTCAAACGTGTACAAAAACGCAAAATTGACCATATATTTGTGATTTTTAGCCTTTTCAGCCACCCCCACTTTCGGCTCGGCCCATTCACTTTAAAAAACGCTCCGCGGCCCCTAATATTACATTTCTAAAACTGGGCTTTTCCTTCATTTTATTTTCTTACTTTCTTTATTTTTATTTTTTGACCGTGGACGTTAGGATTGTAGTTGTAGAAAAGGGCTCTGGACCCTTTTCTAAACCATTTCATTTAAAATGGATCACGTTCCAACCCGGCACTATTATGTTGAAATTACTACTATTATTTAATTTTGTCCGCAGGAGTTACGGGAAGTCCAGATGCTCTGGTTATTTCGGTCAGCACTGTTTCTGTTGTTCTAATTGTCGCCCTGTTCATGGCAATACTTGTACATCTGTATCGAGCTCATGGCAAAGGTAACATGGGTAATCAAGGTGATATTAACTTGGACGTGGACGTAAACGTACATGACCGCTATTCACCTCAATCACCATCGGGGAATACCAACCCAGCATATACCATACCAGATGAAGGTACGTACTATCTTATTTTCGAAGCAATATTGCACTACTGTTACATTTTTTAAAATTCTATTATTATTAGTCATACTGCTATCTCCTCATACTTGTTCTACTATTACTATTACCACTTACAACTACAACACTAGTAGTTACAACACCACTACTATTACGACTACTACTACTACTACTGCTAATACTACTACTACCCCCCCCCCCCCCCCCCCCCCACCCCCCTACCTGAACCCCTAAATTACACCCCTTTTAGGAATCGGGAACGAGCATACCCTTACCAAAGATGACTGCTTATCAAGCAGTCCTTAAGCCTTCGAAGACATCCGACTGCTTCAACATTTGGCGAAGAAGCATTCATTACCCTTCATAGACGTTCACAAGCCTTCGTATTAACCGTCGAAGACATGTGACTGCCTAAATAAGCAGTCTTCAGAAAATAAGCAGTCATTGGATTTTCCCCATAATCAGTCGTCAGCAGTCATTAACAGTCATAAGCAGTCATAGTTTTGAAGGCTTACGTTTTAGGCAGTCGAAGACGAATCTTAACAGCCGTTGTTCTGAAGGCTTATATTTGAGGCAGTTGAAGGCTAGTGAAGGCTAGCGAAGGTTAATGAAGGCCTATTTGGCAGTTACAAAATTGGCGGGAAAATATCAGTTGCTGGAAGGGTCTTCGCGAGAAACTTAGTGCACGATACAATTTTAATTTTAACTGGAATATATTGCGTCTGATGCCTTAATAACTTATCAACACTGAAAACTCTGTTTAGCTGAATACTGTGATTTAGTAAGTATAATCATTACAATGATAACATTATGTGTTTTACAGCAGTTATTATGATAATTTTGTGGGGGACAAAGCTGATATTAATTGACTGAGGTCCCATGTACTGTATTTCATGTCATCATGCAAAAAACAAAAAAACAAACAAAAAAAACATGCATGTATGTGAACCTATACAGTGAACTTTTAAATGTCCAGTGACTTAATGTTTAAGATAAATATGATAATAACTATGTCTACATTATTATAAACTATTACAGGCCTTTATGATATCTTATTTTGCTAAGAATTAATAATTGTTTTAAATGATTATTGATCATTGTCTTTTGGTAATTTGCTAATAACTGTGAGTTACATTTCAGCATGTATTACTTGCTTTCCAAAACGTTTTTCATTTTCTTTTTATTTCATTTCATTTGCTTCCCTTGATTCTCGGAATATGCTTGTATTATTCTTTTTTCTTCTGATTTCTTGAAGTTGAAAATTAGCAGTTGATGCCCAGGACAAAAACACATTAAATTCCATCAAAATAATGAAGGGTTAAACATAAAGCAGTCGAAAACAAGCAGTCGGTTGGTGAAGGGCTAATTGACTGAAGGCTTATTCCTACTAAAAAGTCGGGAATAAGAATTAATGGTTGAAGGCTTAGCTAATTTGCATATTTACTTGGCTGACGATTGAGACGTGGATACAACCCTGACCTGGTGTCATGGGCGTCAATCCTGAGGGAACGAATTTTCAGGAGGCGAAAATGTCCCCCCCCCGCCCACGAATTTTCAGGAGGTGAAATGTCCCCCACGATTTCGGGGTAAAATTATATTTATTTTTCTTCTTCTTCTTTCTTTCTTTCTTTCTTTCTCTCTTTCATTCTGTGTTTTCCCATTCAAAATTTATTTTGGACCTTTTTCTTTTCATCAGGCCCTAGATCCATTCCCTTTTCCCTCTGGATTTGCACAATGAAATCTACGGTAGATGTGTAACGCGACTTGTCTACTTGAATTGGACTCTAGCTGCCAGCCACGATCCAGCATTCAGAGCCGCCGCGCTCTAGCCGCTGCGCGCACGCATATAACTTTTGAAGTTACTTTTGAGTTACGGTACTTTAGAGAACATAAAGATGGCAAGAACATCGAAGGCAAAATAGGTAATTACAATGATTAGAGATTTTCTCTTGTTCTGTAACGTTAACTTTCCTGTTTTTAGTCTTACTGTGAATGCCTAAAGGGTTGTTACAAGAATTTACGGTACACAATCGATTTTCAGTTTTGGTTCCTAGCATTGTTTAATGAGCTATGTATCTTCTTAAAAACAAGGAACAAAAAAAAAAAAAAAAAAAAAACACTTTTTTTAGATTGATATGTCTAAAATTTTCAGTTCGCGCTTACCGCTCGCATTGTTAAATGAGGTAATCTTCCTTATAAACATAGCATAAGAACGCTTACAAAATGCTGATTGACATATGTAAAATATTTAGCTTGCGCTTCGCGCTTGTATTGTTTAATGAGAAGTATCTTTTCAATAAGTATAGCACAAAAAAAAATAAATAGATGCACTGTTTTTAGGTTGATATATCGAAAATTTTCAGCTTCGCGCTCACATTGTTTAATGAGATAATAGGCTAAAAACATAGCATAAAGATGCTTTAAAACGCACTGTTTTCAGGCCTTCAGGTTGATATATTATAAAAAAAATTATTTAGATATGTAAATTCTGATGAAGTAAGTTGTACATTATGGAACATTTTCGCTTTTTAGGAAACAATGCAAACATTTAACCTTTTGTTTACTTTTGTTTTATTCAGCCTATTATTTCACTATTTCTGATATTAAATTTATATTGGGAGGGTGGGGGATAATTATGTTAACCATTATGCCACACCATACCTTGTAAACACCGCCTTCTATATCCTCTGAACCCTCCCCACCCCCATCCTCGCTGAACTTGTGTTCCCCCCCCCCCACGATCTAATTCGGATTGACGCCCATGCCTGTTGTTCGTATCCACCAACACTTCAACCAATGAGAAATTCGTGCTTGACCCAATTCCGCACACCCAGCACCGACCAATCGGGCTTAGAGTGAACGCAACTATTACACCTCGCACAGTTCTATTCCTTCGCCGTTTCAACTTGAGGAAGGCAAACTGAGAACAGATTGCTTTAGATCTGGACAAAGACATTCAAGACCTTACGGCAATTCCATCTTACTACGACACCTTTGTGGAGATAATTAAGAAGTCCTCAAGACAAAAAAAAAAGAAATCCCCACGAGGGTGCCGCTCAAGCTATCGCCAGGCTTGTCTGATGACTCCATAATGCTTTGCAATGGATATGTAAAACACTTTCAGAGTTTTCCCTTTCATTGTTAACACACTGGAATGTGGTGAGGACCTTACCACAGATATTATGGAAAGTAGACAGAGAAAATGTCAAGAATTCATCCAGTTAAAGAATTCATCCAGTTAACGGATATGACCCACACAGTAGTAGGAAAGCCTGGAAAAAATTCCTATTCTGAGTAATGACCAAGTTGCCCACCAGGGCCAATATTCATAAAACGCTCATAAGATAGCTGCCTAATAGGCCTTAATTGTAAGATAAATCCCCTTTTTTTTTCACACTAGCTATCAAGAAACTCTCTCATATTTGATATAAAGGGAACAGCACAATACATCATAAGTTGCTTGAGTAACTACAGGTGTTTCATTATTCTATAGTCCATGTAGTCACTCTGATGAACATGGATGACCAAAAACAGTTGGACTGCACTGTAAATATGTCAACAAACACCCCTGAGAATACACTAATTGGGGGGGGGGGCTGCCCAGGGCTCTCCCCTCCTAGGTAATCAGCTAACATACTACAAAACACAGAGGCAATGGACCCCCGCTTTTTGTTTGAATTCATTTGGGGTGGGTTTTTATGAGGTTTTGCGCATTTCATATTTTAAGGAAAGGTATAGATTGCCTCATTTAATCAGTTATTTGTTATTGTATTATTTTTTTAAATTTGTTTTGTTTGCTTCTCAGATATTTTTCGGCAAAAATGGTATTCTGGCCAAAAAGCAGATTTCCCCCAGCTTATCTGAAAAAAAAGGAAAGTAGGCCCCCTCATTGCATTGCATTTATGGAGATCTTCATCATTATAATATATACCTCAAGTACATTACTCCTATCATGCCTATCCCTCAAACTATCATGTCCTCAAACTCAACAAGTAGAATACAACTGAATTGTTATTCACAAAACCTTACTAAGAACACCAATAAGTAGTTGATATTCCAGATTGGTCATATGCATAACAATTGTGCAGAATACAACAAAAGGATGTCAATATAATACATTGAATACAGACACTGATAATCAAGATAACTGTTTGGTCTCATGTAATGTGCATTCTCAGACAGTCAGCCCACCAAACTTTTCCACACATAGTTTGTGTCTTGACAGTCTCATTTTTAAGACCTCATGTCACAATCATCTTAACCTACCACAAATTATCATTGATTTGGGGAAATGTGACATATTACAGAAAAGCAATATTGAAATGCACATCTAGTATATTGTTTCTATGACATTATTAATAAAGTAACATAAACTCTGAAAATTTCGCAAATATCGCCCGGCAAACTCAAATTTGAGGGTAAAACAACATAAAACACTATTGGTGCTTATGATGAACTATATCTTTTTGAAGGAAATTGTGTGACAACTAAGGCAATTTAGGTTTTGTGAATAACATTTCTTAGTGGTCAACTAGCTAGGTTGGCAGCTCTGAAGGAATGTATTAAGCAACAATAGGATCATGTACATTGTATGATGCATCCATCTACATTTTCTGACTGGAACTTTTGTAAACTGAATGATGGTCAGCTGGTGGTGGGTGAAAAGGCTCATGCCAAGCATGTGAAGAAAAATACCTGAATACTAATGAGCATGAGTACATTGACAAGCCAAAAACTTATGAGGGTTTTGTGAATAACAAATTTGATTTAATGTGGAACTTTGGTCAATTTAGTTGCTAACTGGACTTATGAGGGTTTTATGAATATGGCCCCAGATCCTTGTGAACAGTCGAGGAAACCCTGATCACCTTCCTAGGAGAGCGAAGCTTCCAAAAAGAAGCTGAAGACTGCTCCCACGGGCCCTCAGACCTGACAAGACCTTTCAGTATGAAAAACTGGTGTGATGGCACAAAGATCATGAAGAACAACAAGGCTGAAGGCCTTGATGACATATCCTCTGCGAACAGATCAAACACCTTGGACCTGTTGCGCTGTAGTGGCTACTTGACATGCTAAACAACTGCATGAGTACCAATACAATCCAGAAGCTATGGAGAAAATCAAGAGTCGTCGCCCTGCTTAAGCCCCCATTGTTGATGACCTCCTCGTTCCTGAACAGGTCCTGTACTAACCAACTTCTGAACCTCATACAGTACATCGAGGATGGGTTTGAGGAAGGGCTAATTACCGGAGCAGCTTTTGTTGACCGCTCAGTAGCCTATAATACAGTAAACCATATGATTCTCATCCGTAATTTCTTTGAGATGACACAGGATGTGAAGCTGACAAAGCTACTCCAGAACCTGCTATCAAGTAGACGGTTAGTAGAGACTTGGATGGTAAGCGCAGTAGATGGCGCAAGCAGAAAAATGGCCTCCCACAAGGGAGTGCCCTTGCCCCTCTACTCTTCAATGTGTATACCAAAGACCAACCAATGCACCCGGATACAAAGAGTTTCTTGTATGCTGCCGACCTCTGCATTGCCTCAATGGATCATTCCTTTGATAAATTTGAAAAATCTCTCTGCGATGCCATGGAAAGTTTAACTCCATACTATGCCGTAAATTACCTGCGAGCGAATACTGAAAAGACTCAAATAAGCATTTTTCATCTCAAGAACAGAGATGCCCAACGAAAACTGAGGGCAAACGGTATGGACAACTATATTCAAACATGTTCCTACACCAATCTACCTAGACGTAATATTAGATCGTTCCCTTACTTATAAGGCAAAAGCAGGAGCCAGGACTAACATCCTCAGAAACTGGATAACACCAAATGGGACACAAATGCTAGAACCATTCAGACCACAGCCCTTGCTCTGTGTTTCTCTGCGGCAGAATACGCTGCACCAGTCTGAAGTCGTTCATCTCATACTGTAAAGCTAGATATAGTCTTAAATACTGCAAGTAGAGCTATTACTGGATGTCTACGCTCTACAAGACTACAAAATCTGTTCCTGTTATGCGGTATAGCTCCTCCTCACATCAGACGAGAAGTTGCATCACAGATGGAAAAGACAAAACACGAGGATAACCCCTCCATCCCATCTATAACCACAATCCTGCCAACAAGAGACTGAAATCAAGACATAGTTCCTCCATTCCACGGTATCCCTCGTTAGCTCTACCCACAATCGAAGGCTGACCCTGTGGACCAACCATCTTCAAGAAATGCCGCACAGGCTATCCTTAGGCTTAAGCCCTAAGGAATCCCTGTCAGCACGTCATAACGAGCTAGTATGTCTCATTAGGACAGGCACAGGACGCTGCAATATTCTTATGGAAAAGTGGGGATACAATTAATGAGGACGGACAAACTTTGTGTGAGCATAGGGAAGAGCAAATCATGGAACACCTGCTGGTATGCCCCCACCTAATTGAATTATGTACCCTTGAAGACCTGGAAGGGTTTAACCCCAGAGCAAATTCCTGTGTCTAACACTAGACTAGAGTAATACATGTATAGTGTAATTTAATGTAGTGATCCGACAAGAAGAACTATTTCTACTAATACTACTCTTACTACTTCTGTTACTACTTCTACTACATACTGCTAACAAGACTTCTTCTACTACTAAATAATACTATTTAGTGAAATTAGAATGGTGAGGACGTATTATGTGAAAAATTTGGGGCGTTTAGAAGAATGTGAACAAACATAACCTTAACAGCCTGAACTACTGAATTACCAATCAGATTAACATCATAATTATACGATAACCAATCAACCGGTACGCCTTGCTATTACCACTGCGTTTATTATTATTAATGTTTGATTATAATGTAGTGCCCAGATGCTGTCATAATTCCACAACAAATGACGACATCATCTCGGTACGCCTCATTGCACTATAACCATTGCGTACAGATCAATGTGAAGATGATATGATTATGATTATGTACATACTCTATTTACTCCTATTTAGACAGAGGCGGCGGAACCAGGGGGCAAAGGGGGCACTGTGACCCCCCCCCCCCCCCCCCCCCCACACTTTTTCATCCGCCCTAAAAATGCCCCTTTTCATGACTAAAAAGTGCCCCTTTTCTTAGCTAATAAAATGCCAAAAAGGGGCACTTTCATTACTAAAAAGGGGCACTCTTAATACAAAAAGTGCCCCTTGTTACTCCATTAGTCTTTAAATCCTAAATTTCGGCTCGCGCTTCGCGCTCGGAGATATTAAATAGGGTCTATAATGCACAACAAACTAAAAATTTAAGCTCATAACTTTCAACTCGCGCTTCGCAGTCGCAGATACTTAATGGGGTCTATAATGCATAATTAACTCCAATTTTGAGCTCAAATATTTCGGCTCAAGCTTCGCGCTCGCACATACTAAATAAGGTTTATAATGCACAATAAACTCCATTTTTAAGCTCATAATTTTAACTCCAGCTTCGCGATCACGGATATTTAATAGGGTATATGATACACAATTAACTCGAATTTTGAGCTCAAATTTTTCGGCTCGCAGATACTAAAAATGTTATATAATACACAATTCACTCAGATTTTCAGCTTAAAAATTTCAGCTTGCGCTTCGCATTCGCGGATACTAAATAGGGTCTATAATGAACAATTGTCTCAACATTTTTGGCTCGCGCTTCGCGCTCGCACTCCTTATGTTTATCATTAATAAAATACAAAGCCATTAAAATATTTTAAAGCAGAAATTTAAAGGCAAATTTTCTGCGCACCCCTACTTATCTGAATACTTTCTTTTAAAGCTTTTGGTCTCAAGTGCCCCCTTTTCAGAAAAAGTGCCCCTTTTCCATCGTGACCCCCACTTTCAAATTCGTTCCGCCGCCTCTGTATTTAGATATAGTTGTATTTATTCACTTGTTTTTGTATTTTTACACATCATTAACTTTACAAACTTAGCTTTTAACTTTTTAGGCTCCTTCATATTTAATTCTTTTATATACTACTAATGTCATTCATCTTATAATTTTTTCAAATGATGCATTGTAAAGATACGATATGTAATTTATGTTGTTATTTTTTTATTGGAATATGGAATAAACTAAACTGAAACTAAATTTTGGCGCTCCAGTGAAAGACTTCTGCCTCATAATTATATTAAATTTGCACCCAACTGATTTTTTTTCCCGCTACCCCTTATCAAGCTTTCTAATATCTTTTTTCGTCACCACCTTTTTTTAAAGTTACTTTACTACATACAACTGAAAACATATCAAACCGATCTCTTTTTAATTCAGACGGAGCGACGTGTGGAACGCCTACAACGTCTAATTCAAGACCAGTATGGTATGTTTCTACTGCTGAACTTTTATAAAGCTCGTTAAAAAGTATTATAAGGACTTCTACTCTCTTGTCATTGCAGTCGTGTAATTCAAAGAATTGGCCAGCTGTGTTCCTGCATCCTGTCTTTGATTTTATTCTAAAGCTTCAAAACACTGAATAATAAAATTTTTAATGAGCTTGGTCTTATGATTGTTGCCCGATTTCTAAAGTCCACATGAGCCATTTTATTTTTTCTTAATTGCTATTATTGTTTATTTATTTATGAATTTATTTGTTCACCGCTAGGTCACTGCCCGTGCATTGTTTTTAATTTGGGCATCGCCTGGTCACCACTGAAGTTTTAGCCCGGAGTTAAATTTCGACAGCACCTGCTCACTTTTCAATCTCTTCACAAAATAGGCCTACACACGATGCCCGGTAGCGGCCTCCCATGCAGGCACCAACTGAAAGCTATAGTCAAAAAAGCTTGGCAAATGCGTAGCGCGTTGAAATTATTGTAATTTGATAAATTCAATCAATGTAAATTGATATGTTTCGTTGAACATTTTTCGTTAGTATTGTTCCTCAGTACATATTATCACAAGATCAATATATCATTTCATGCCATTATAAAGATCATTTTTAGGTTTTTATCTATAACAATATTGAATTTTTATTCATTCATTAAAGCCAATAAGAACCAGTAGACGTTTGGCCACCTTAGGTCCTCAACCACTTATCTGCCCCGGTTCCTAAAGTCTAGGGGCAATTCCATGATTAGTTTCGTTACACAATACGGTACATTGTTCTCTAAGGATGGCTTCTACGTGAAGATGCTTTGATATTATTTTTCAATTTTCGTTGTGTCAATTCCTATAGACCAACCCTACTTTACGTTATCAAACAGAATCATGGGGCATATTCAATAAGTAATAATAGGTAGGCCTACCTAAATTTTGGTTAGTTACGTTACCAAAAGTGGACATGGTTTTTTACCCTAAAGTTCCTGGATACTACGTTCAATTAAAACACACTGTGACATTCATGTTATTGCTGATGAGTTGGCAAGTCATGTTGATATACTATATTTCATGAATAGCTTGAAAATTTTCTATAGAAACAATAAAAACATGGTTAGTTACGCTACAGTTAGCTACGTTACATTTTGTCGAGTGAACTTCTAGAGGTCATTTCACCCCCTTGTAATCGATCGAATATCACAATAGCCTCTGAAATATGGAAATGTGTTCATCCTTTCCCTTTTAGCGAAATTTGTAAGGAGAAATATCAAACGAACATTGTGTAAATTGTTTTTTAGTGAAATTTATTGTCCCCAGTCCCACATGTACAATTTTAATGATGGTTTGATATCTTGAAGATGTTAATAAAACTTACTTTTTTTATTATTTATTTAATTTTTCTTGTTATTTATTTTTATTCAAACTTAATATGAAAGACCTTTGTTATTCCCAAACATCCTTGGCATTATATTAGTGATAAATTGAATAATTAAGTTAGGAGACAGATTACTTTTTTTGAAAAACGTCCAATAATTCATGAAATTGCCCATAGGTCTAATTCTGAGCAGTGTATAATCTTATATTGACCCACTTGAATGAATGGCCCGCTCGGAGAAGTGGCTACCATGGGTAAATAAGTTACTACAATTATTATTGTTACTATGATACACTAATTCATTACTTGATACATTCACATCGCAATAATTGTGTTAGCAAGTAGCAAACCAAGTACTTCTTCAATCAAAATATTTTAGTTCTCTTACACTTATCAAATTATAGGCTTATTTATACTTAATTATTGATAGCTATCCCCACTATGCCCAAAGCTTTTTTTTTTTTTTTTTCTTCTTCACTTCGGACGGTCACTGGCTGAAGATCTTCACAAATTGGCTTTCGAGTTGCATCTGCATGTTTTTCGGCGCCCTCTACCGGTTCACAGGCGGGCGCTGTTCGGCTACTATAACTTAAAAAAGAACCTGCTCAATTCTTCACCAGTCGCCAAGCGATGCCCAAATTCCAGCAGTTGTAAATTGGTCGTTCGCCTCTTGGATTTTGTATTGATAATGAAAATAAGACTTTGTTTGTATTATTGTTTTTGTCATTATTATTATTTTACATTTTTATACACAGCGTGGACCCAGTTCATGACGATAAACTGAATACATTAGCGAAACACGTTTCACATAACAATTACAGCGTCCTTTTAGGGAAGCTCGAAATCCCCTTCACCAATTCAGATAATATACTAGCTAAACACAATGGAGACTATGAAAAGGCAACCAGAGAGTGTCTCCATTTGTGGAAGAACAACACTGGTGGTAGCACAGCAACATTGAAAGGGATACTTAACAATGCCGAAATCGGAGCAACCCTGGAGCAGTACATACAATGAAAATAAAATCAACGGGTAGTAGGCCTCAAAATATACACAATGACATAAAAACAAGAGAAAAGAGTGACTGTCTAAACAAAAAACGTAACCCGATTATTATTTTAGAAATATACGTGCAACACGAAAATGAAATCTAAAACAATGTTAAAAAGATAAATACAAGTCGTATGTAGGGGTCCTATTATAAGCTATTATATACCTCACTTTAAGAATGTTGGAAACTACAGTCATCTGATTGGTAAAAAGCTTTGTCATGTCTATAGTTGTAGGAAAAATGAATGTTGCCCCCCTGGCAACGGGAACATAGTGCACCCCCATTTGTTTACGTGCAAAAAGCTGCTTTGTGCGATGCGATGAGTGTGGATATTATTTGCAGCGCGATTTGGTCGATAATTTTAGACAGTTTGTGCGTGAACGAAACGCACGTACGCGCATCGCAGATAATTTTTTTTCGTCGCTTTTATTTGGATTTTCTAGATCTAGACTCTAAATTAGACCATGTAGACCTTATGTCATTTTTGGATCCCCATGATTTTCGGCATATTGTATAAATAGTGTACAATTTATCGCGCAATATACTGGGTCATAAGTACGACAAATACAAAATTATCTCGAGTGCAGATTTGTTTCTCCAAGGCCGCAGGCCGAGGTGAAATAGATCTACGCGAGGGATAATTTAGTTATCCCCCAAAAAAGGATTCGATATAGAGGTCATTATAGCCTACTTTTGAACAAATTAAAAATAAAAAATTCTAAATCTCCATATCAATTCTAGTTGTAAACTTAATTGATAGAGGGCGCTACCATTCTACTAAAAACTAACGCGTCCATAGACTTTTGCACGGTTTTTCACTTTATTTTCTTTATTGTGACGGGCAACTACCTTTTGAAAGAAATGTTCACTCTGAAGAAGTACGCTAAGAGTCTGAATTTTTCAAAAATATGAATAACGTATTACAAAGGAAAGAAAAAGTCCTGTCACTTTTGTCAATTCGAAAGCGTAGTCAGATCAAATTCCTGTACAATTATGGTATATTTTGCTCTCAAAATAGCTCATGCAATGCATAGTTTTGATCCTTGATGCCGCATTATTCTATTATAGCTTATTGTTCGCATGGCACTTAAAAGCTTGAATTCGCAGCTTTCCGGAGATGGTACATTAATTTCAATTCACTAAAAAAAAGTCCTGTCATTTTGAACAATTTGATCAATTTCTTTCATCTTCCCGAGTTGTTTGCTCAAACGAATGGACAATACCATTCCACTGCAGGGTGTCCTCTTACGCGAGTTTTTGTTAGCAAATTATTGATAGTTGCAGCCAGGTGTATAAATTTCAGGGCCGCTCAGCCGTATTTCCAACGTCACTTTGTTGCGTCTCCCCTCATCAATAATGGACGCGCCTTTTTGAGTTACGATTTAATGCCACACAAAGGTATACGTTAACTTTACATTTTACATAGAGTAGAATTGATATGTTTTAATTTTCGGCAAAAATTATTAAAAGAAAACAGCTAGTGTTAGATCTCTTTCCGTAGTACACACCTGTGATAATTTTTGATAATATTTTATTTGATAATTTTTAATGACCACTCATCCTCTGTTTAAGACTAATATTATAATTATTATTGGTATTTTTTTCTTTGTACTGTTTTGGTTTTTTTTTTTGCTATGTGTGTTATGTTGTATTTGTATTACTTCTTACATTGTATGTAGTTTTACTAATTGTAGGATATAAATGAATTGATATTAATTTTTTTAGATCTTCGGGGTTTATTGGTATGTAAAAGATATTTTGGTATAATTTGGAGGGGCTTTAACAAATTTCCAATACAAATTCATAATGCCGACCTGTTTTATAAAACAAATAGGGTACATGCAGGTAATATGGGCCAGCAGGTAATATGGGCCACCTGAAGCAAATCATGTCGTGACCGTCGACCGGTGACCGGTGTGAGCGCCATAATTATTTTGTTCATATGAACTGTATACGAAAATCTATCATCGTGAGACCATCTCATGCCGAAATTTCTCTGAGAAAATTGCTGAAAACCAACAAGGTAGGTAAAACTTACGGCAACTTTTTTACCCTGATGTAAAATTTGATATTTCACAGAATGTGATGGTGAAAGAGTGTTTGAGGGGGTAACCTCAATTGTTTGTATATTTAGTAAGCTTATAGTTTCATTTTGATCATACTAGCGTGGACAGGTCAATTTGTTGTAGTGAAGGGGTGCTATGTGGCATTGAATGTTTGTCTGACAAAGCAACATCAGTGCAGGTAATATGGGCCGTCCAAAATGGCGGAAATGATTCTGGTACTAAGTATTGGGATGAGGCATTAATCTCTTTGCTACAATTTTTGTTGGGTATATTCACAGTATATAATCAATATAAATAACTTATTTTAGGCCTATATTGATTTGTATAATGAAAACAATATTTAAATAATATTAAAAAAAGAAATAATATACAAAACAATGAAATATTTAGTCAAGGTATTTACTGAAGGGTCTTATAATTTCAAATAATATCTGAAAGTTGATGATTTTCAACATTTTATGCAAATTCTAGACATAGTAGAATCATTGTATTTTTTTAAAATACATTAAATACATGTGCCCATATTACCTGCACATGCAGGTAATATGGACACTTTGGTGATGACGTCAACATTTGAATATTGCATACAGGGGGGGGGGGGGCGGGGTGAATAATTGTTTTTCTTCACAATAAAAGTTAGAGCAGTAGTCATTGATTCATATAAACAAAGATTAAACTGTGTGTCATTTTGTAATTTTATGCAAATTAGGCAAATAAGCTTAGGGGGCCCATATTACCTGCATGCACCCTAATGAAAATTCGTTATGTAAGTGGTGTTACAGGCATCACGGTATTAAATATCGGCATAATCGTGATATATTCCCAAAATCACAAAAAGAGAATTCACAAAGTAACTCTAACCCTGATCTCGCACAAAGACTCAGCGCAAGCGTTTTGTGTTTATAACACACTAAAAACTCTGCATTATTTCTATATGATAGATAAATCGTTTCTCTTGTGTTTAGAAAAGGTATATTCCATTTGCGATCAATATTGATCAAAATAATAACAACTCATCATTGCGTGTTCTAGATGTAAAATGAATAGTGGGATAACCGAATTTACGTCTAACGATTTTATAACAATTTTATATAACAATTTTTTTTCTTTAATACTAATAAAATAATGATTCAGTATTTTTACTCGTAGATGTTTATGTCTATTAATCGATATTCGAATTAACATTCAAAAGAAAACGTACCAGGGAATATTTTAGATAATTATGTGGTTAGTAAATTACTTAATATCAATTTTAAGTAAAAATCAAATTAACTTGGTTATTGTTTTTTCTTTATTTCAGACAAGTCTACTATCTGACTTTGTCATGAATATAATAACTTTCATCTTTGGAGGAGATGACTGAGATTCACTTCATGTGAAAGCTAATGTGTATTTGAAGAGCTTACATGCAAAAGGGACTAATTCCGCTTTTGATGAAAATTGAGTTATTGATATCAGACCATTTTTTAGGTACGTACCTGTCTTTAAACAATAGGATTTTCTTAAATGTAGATTGTAATTGTAAAAAAAAAAAAAATGCATTTTGTTATTTCCCTCTTCCATAGACGCGTGTACAAAATCTGGTAAACAAATGCCATTTCCTCTTAAGTTAAAAAGTGCATTTAGTCCCTTTTGCATGTAAGCTCTTCATTTGTAAATATTTGAAATTTAAAACGTCAGAATGGTGCATATGGGAAATAGATATAATCAGCATTACTGTATTCTACGTTTTCAGAACATGTACGCGGATATATAAATGTAACTATTATCATTAGTAATTGTATTTACTTAAGGTGGCGTCACACTGTCCCGATGGTTAGGTGCGATGGCTTTACGAAGGGGTCATTTTTAGGGTTCGGGCAAAGTTTAGAAGGTTATACGATGGCACTATGAATCACACGCGAAGGCAATATGAAGTTTACCCGAAGGACACACGTATGTCAACCGACGTCGCTTTGGCATCGCAGGCGCGAATCCAAGATTACCGAATTGAATACATTCTGTGGGGCTAATTGTCTTGGGACAATAGAGGCGTTATTATGTTTGCGCATAGGCTAACTCGTTTTATTGAAGAGAGCATCACGTGACCTCCTTATTGTATAAAAATCTTCACCAGATGCAGACCGCGGGAAATTCAATAGCTGATCATACACTGTCCGTCACAAAGATGGAATGTTATTATTATTATTTTTTGTTTTTAATTAATTAATTTATTTATTTATTTATTTTGCCGCTATAGCGACAAGATTTTGCTCCGGAATTAATTTCTTGAATATCTTTGTCCCTGCTTTTACTTTTCGGGACCCTGGCTATATTTTGAACATTCTCCAAACCCTTCATGAAGATTTTTTTTTATCCAAAAAAAGTTTTGTCAACCCCCATGATGCTTCATACCAACTTCATAATAATCCCCATCCTCCACTAAGATAAAAAAAATTATTATCTTCATTACCGCCATCAACAATATATCTCACAACTGCCATCACCATCATGACCATCACGTTCATCAGCATCATAATGAATATGAATATGATAATCATGTTGTTATTATCAAGTTAACGTTAAAGTCTCAAAGGTGGATGAAATGAAGCCTTTTCTGGGGAGAAAATTATTTTGTCTCCAGCTTCGATAGAAAGGATTTTGAAATTACAAATTTCCATTTCATTTTTATTACAGGTCTCGAAATAAATGAGATTGGAAAGATGACACTTTAAAAATCAAACAATATACAATGATATAGATGGCCAGGGCAAAGAATACAAAGAGGAACACTAAATTCTTCGTCCATTCCACAAGTCAATTCTGTGTCATCATACTATGCTACGATGGCTACATGATGGCATTGAGAAGGCTTCACGACGTCGTGTTGCCTTCAACTGACCATCGGGCGGGTTCGCATTTCCCTCGCATTGCCTTCGCATTGCCTGCTGCGATGCTCAAACGAAGTGAACCTTCGCAACTCCATCGGGAGTTTTTTTTTGGCTGCCAAAGATTTTGCCGATGCGTCGGAATTTACTGCTGAAGCCTGAAAAAACTCCACCGATGGTCATGGTGGTTTTAAGATTGCTAATTATACAGGCTGTATCAAATAAAATGGTAAAGTTGGAAAAATTTTGTTAGTAAAAAAATTTAATCCACAATTAATAGTATTCAATATTTCTATAAAGGGGGAAAATCAGACATTCTTTAGCATTTACAATTTTAAAAAAAAATCTCATTTTTGTGTTGTAGATCTTGAGATATGATCACTTTTCTATAATCAAGAAAATCTATTTTGGGCCTGCTTTTTCATAGTCTTTATAGGTTTTCGCATAGTGGCCACGAAATCATTGCTCCGGAAAAATAAATGTGTGTAATATCTATCAGCTCCTCTCCGCAACTTTTTTTTTAATGTGGTACCAAATACAGACATTATTTCAGAAGATGTCATAATTAATTACTTTTCCCCTATTGTTCCATTCTTTTTGAAACAGTCTGTAGTACTCCAAAATGGCCCGATGCTTTTGCGATGCTTTCGTAATGCCATCGTGTTCAGAGCAAAATATGGGTTTTCCCGCCATCGTGGGGTGTTTCCATTACCTGCTACCTGCTACACTTCCAATTTCTGCTATATACCTTTTTCAATTTGGACTCGACCATTTATCCCGTTTCTGTGATTGGCTATTTTGCTCATGAATATATATATCGCCACCTTTCCTTGGCCTGTCGATGACCTAATTGTTTGATCTAAGTTTCTACACCGATCCCCCTCTCGTAGACACATGCCGGGATTCTTGTTTTTTTGTGTCCAAATTTACAATAACGTAATTGCAAAGCTCCAGATAAAAATAAGCAAGGTCGTTGACCTACTCCGGCATGTGTAATTTACACTTTAAACAGATGCCGATAACAATGTTTTGATCTGGTATCGGCGCGCGGATATCAAATATCAGAATCGTGACATTGTCATAGCAACGAGAGCAGAACGGAGCGAGGGAAAAAATAAACAGGGCATTTTCGACATTTCGTAAAATGATTAAAAAAGGGGGCATTTAAGGAGAAAATTAATCGGGAGGCGGGACGGGGAGGGGTGTAAAGACTGCCATCGATCATACAAGGATTATAATTAAGAATCAAGCATCAATGACAAACCAAGTCAATTTATAGTCACAAAACAAGTCTTGTCAAGTTCATTGCGCTCATTTTACATCACTCTTATTTTTAGGTTGTTTTTCTGTTTTTCAATAGTGAATGACAGTCAATGACTGTCAGAAAATCAAACTCAAGAAGAAGAGATCAGAAGAAGAGCTCGTGACGCTGCTGACTGCGCTGTCGCTTCTCACACAACAAACCTTGGTATTTTGTAGTACCATATGTACGTCTCCCGAAATCACATTTAAGAACGATCGAAAGCATCTAGACGGCCCTTATTATTAACAGATAATGATGAAATGATAAATATAGAATAAAGAAAAGAAAGCGTTTAGCAGATGCAGAGGGATGTTGGCAGTAAAAATCCTACGAGTTCGTATCGTATTTTTCGCGTGACGTTTATCGCCACACAGAGTACACGCACACAAAATTACATTGCAAATACATTAATCAGGAAAGGTGGCGATATATATATTCATGAGCAAAATAGCCAATCACAGAAACGGGATAAATGGTCGAGTCCAAATTGAAAAAGGTGTATAGCAGAAATTGGAAGTGTAGCAGGGTAGCAGGTAATGGAAACACCCGCCATCGTGTGTCCATCGCTCCTAACCATCGGGACAGTGTGACGCGGGCTTTAAAGCATAGTTATATGCACGCTTCGCATTCGCACATAATGCTGACTTAAATAATTAATGATTGGGTGAAATGTTTGTACATGTATATACATTTGGGTTTTCATTTATTAGTTTAACTATGATTCAGAATTGGAATTCAGTTTAGCTCTGTTCGGTGTGTATTCAGTTTATTTTTTAGTGAATGATTGATTGAATTTATTCGTGCAGGAGGTATACAATAAAAGAAAGAAGATACATTGACAGGTTAAATATATTAGATGGTAGCTAATATATACCTGTTATCCACGTTGTAAATTGAACACATTGTAGATTGAACGTTTTCAGCTCACAAGCTGCTTGTTTAAAGGTAGTGTCAGCCTTTTGCAGGCAAAAATATTAAATTTCTAGTTTTTAGAGGATATAGTAGTATACCAATGACTATATCTTCCCACAACATGATTAAGCTCAAATGTGTATGTTTGTCATTATATTGCGATTATCAAAATTCATTCCTATTTTTTTCGAACCTCGAAAAATATACCGTACGGTGCGAACCGCTGACCGTTAGCGCAGAGAATAATGCACGCTAATGCGCCGTGTGTATATTGCTGTGAACGGTCCGTGCTGCACGCGCTGTAATATCAACGATGTTGATGGAGAGCTGGTCAAGATTGGTAGTCAGATTTTCGTTTCGTATTACTGATCTAGGCAACCTATGACAGTAAGATTGAATAGACAGTATAGGTCGATCATATTCTACAGTTATGCCAAGTTGCATAAGTTTTCGCAATTTGTGAAAAAGGCTGATACTATCTTTAACATGTTTTTAAATAAACCAGTTCTATTCTTTTCTATTCTATTTTCTCATTCTTCTATTATTCATTCGTTTATTATTCAGATGTTCACTTTTGTTCTAACCTCACTTTCGTTGAACATTCTTCAATACATAATCGCCTCGGATGATTAACCGTCCTCATCGTAGTTCTTTCACACTGGTTATTTTTCATATAAAAAGTCTTATAAATTAGGTCGTTGTATTTTAGTTTGGTCGTTCGATTTTCTGTTCATTGGTGGTCTTTAAGTTTTTAAGCTACTAAACACAAAACAAAAAGAAATTTCCCCATATTTCAGATATCAATAATTTTTTAACCAGGAGAACTTAAACAAATCTAATCATATGTCCATGTAGGAAATTTAATGAACTACATTGGGAAAGAATTTTAGGAAAAATCGTCATGTCATGCTTCAGTGAGCAATGGTTGAATGCAAAAAAGTCATTTTTTGAAGTTCACAAGCCTAAAATGGCAACTTTGATTCAATGATAACTGACCCATTTTCAGATTTTAAACATTTTACACGTCAGAATGTATGCAAAACGTGCTTCCCAATATACGAAAAAGAAATTTGGATCAAATTTCACGGTTGAGTGATCATGCAGCAAAAATTGCCCAAACTGCGATTTTTACTTCTTTGCCATGGTATAATCGATCAAATGTGATGGAATTCCTGTTGTGGAAGTGCATTGAACCAATATCCATTCATTTACGGTTGAATGAACCAATCAATCAACCAAAAAATAGGCCATTTTAGAATTACGAAGAGTCATTGTAGTAATTTTATGCACTGGAAAGCATCTCAATATTCATTTTTTGGGTTTTATTTATATTCTTTGGGCTCGTGTCAATGATCCTATTGCATTTATTTACAAATTCATGCTTCAGTGAGCATGTGAGACTGGAAAAGCCCTTTTCTCACGTACGGACTAAAATTCAAATCCTTACTTTGATTGAATATAACAATTCTTTTCGGGGAGTACTTTTGATTTTATTTTCATAAAAATCCCGATGTTTCGCGCCTCAGTGGGCACAAAATACAAGAAAATCATGAAAAAAAGGAAGAAAGTTTGGGGCTTCGTCATGGTTCAGTGACTTTTCGAATACGTAATTTGAGTAAAGATCATGTTGGTTAGAGACCAGTTGAAGCTATGTGCAAAGTTTCACATTCATGGACAAAACCTGACAATTAGAATATGCCAAATTTCACTTTTGTTAAACTCAATGGAGGAGGAAATCAATACCTGACAAATGTAAAATTTGGCCAATTTCATTGATGATGATTATTAATTCTACCCTGAGTTATGTCACTAAACTTGACACATAGCTTCAACTGATCACCAACAAACATTATCTTAATTCAAATTGCGTATTCGAAAAGTCACTGAACCATGACGATGCCCGAAACTTTCTTCTCATTTGCATGATTTTCTTGTATCTTGTGACCACTGAGGCGTGAAACATCGGGATTTTTATGAAAATAAAATCAAAAGTACTCCCCGAAAAGAAGTGTTATATTCAATCAAAGTAAGAATGTGAATTTTAGTCCTTACGCTAGAAAAAGGCTTTTCCAGTCTCACGTGCTCACTGAAGCATGAATTTGTAAATAAATGCCATAATTATGATCATTGCCATGTGCCCAAAAAATATAAATAAAACCCCCAAAATGTTATTGAGATGCTTTCTAGTGCATAAAATTACTACAATGACTCTTCGTAATTCTAAAATGGCCTATTTTTTGGTTGATTGATGGGTTCATTCAACCGTAAATGAATGGATATTGGTTCAATGCACTTCCACAACAGGAATTCCATCACATTTGATCGATTTTACCATGGCAAAGAAGTAAAAATCGCAGTTTGGGCAATTTTTGCTGCATGATCACTCAACCGCGAAATTTGACGCAAATTTCGTTTCCCTACATTGTGAAGTACGTTTTACATACATTCTAACGTGTAAAATGTTAAAAATCTGAAAATGGATCCGATATCATTGAATCAAAGTTGCCATTTGAGGCTTGTGAACTTCAAAAAAAAAAATGCATTCAACCGTTGCTCACTGAAGCATGAATAGATAATTTTTCCTAAAATTCGCTCCAATTGTGGTTAATTAAAATTAATTCCCTACATGGACATATTAGATTTGTTTAATTCTTCGTGGTTCAAAAATTATTAATATCTGAAATAGGGGGAACTTTCTTTTTGTTTTGTGTTTAGTTTGGTGATGGCCATGCAGGCCGAGGGTTAAAAAACAAGCGATATTCTTAATAAACACCAAATACCACCAGGTTCACATTTGTACGTTTACTTCATTTCTGTCTCTGATCTTCTGTTCCGGTTCTGTTATGTTTGCTGATGCTGCTTATGTTGCTGTTATATGATTCAACTGTGACCAATTTTGAACCCTTATGATATATCTCATTTCCTCATCAACAATATATTGTTTACATCTGCATAGAACTTATGTTTAAATATTTAAAGAGGAATATGCAGAGGGGATAAAATTAAATC
The DNA here is from genome assembly GCA_940671915.1 of Paracentrotus lividus. Lineage (NCBI taxonomy): Eukaryota > Metazoa > Echinodermata > Echinoidea > Camarodonta > Echinidae > Paracentrotus > Paracentrotus lividus. The sequence goes on from CALNVZ010003433.1 coordinate 2,214,288, forward strand.
TAGACATGGTAGAGACTATTTCTAACCTTTTGAAGTAATGATTACGTGTGTTTGAAAAGGTTGTAGATGTACTTTTCATCATGTTTATACTTTTTTTTCTCTTCTTTTTTTTTTTTTTGCAACTGAAATGCTCCGTCGGACAGCGATAAAAAATGAAGAAAAAAAGAAAGAAAATGAATTGATTTAAATCCATGCAATCCTATAAGGGAGTTTACAGATACAATCTGCGCATGTGCGAGTCTCCGATATCCACTGTCGGTTTCAGGCCAAATGTACATAAAATGCGGCGACCGTACAGTCAACCCATGAGTCAACCAACGTACGGCATATCTACAAATTCTTATGAGACAAAAATCTAGCTGTATATTTCTTTTTGTCGGTTTTTTCCTTCTCGTTTGCCATGTTGAATAATATGATGAGACATTTTCATGACTTTAATTAACGTTTTTCTCCCAGAAAGTTGCAAAATACGATTATTCGAATTAGCGAATAAACGCATTTGCGAGAGGATGCAGGTCACAATAGCTAGCCATATTATGGCCAAATTCAATGCACACGGCCTTCCCGTAAGCGGGGAAATTGCGCCCCCAGCAACAAGGCTGTGATTGGTCAGTCACTGCATGGTAAGCGCCGTAATTCAGCGTCCCTAGTGATGGCTAAGCAACAGCTCCGTGGGACAAATACCACGGAGAACAACTCCTCTGGAGGACAATTTCCCTGATGGGCATCTCCCTGGAGGACGAATCCTCTGGAGGTCATCTGCCCTGATGGACAACTCCTCCAGAGGATAGTTCCCCCAATTGGCAACTCTTGCGGGGGACAAAATCCCTGGAGAACAACTGCCGTGATGGACAACTCCCAATAGGGACATTTCCCCATGTAATGACTAACAGTATTGGTGACCGGAATACAGCAAGATTGTTATGACCACGCCCGGAAGAAACGGTACAAGTTCCCTTTCTCTTTTCTAAGCAGACCTGAGTAAATGGTATCCAAGGTTAATGTCCTCTCGAACATGATGAGTGGTAGAAGGCAAAGTTGAGAAATGAGGAAGGATGATAATTTATGCGGAAAATGCTACAGAGTTGTTATGTTCTTCAGTGTACTTTGATCGTCGCAAAAATGGGAACAAAAGGATGAAAACTTCTTTTGAATAATTAGCAACTATGCCACAAATCACTGTGTAAGCTAAAGGGGTTTAAACCTCCGTAAACCATCCCTATCCCTGTTTGTCATCCCTGAGGGGCTCCTCCTGGAGAACAATAATTAGAAGCACCAGAATAAATCATTTACATGTATATTACAAGGGAAAAAAGAAAGGGCTGGCATAAAATAAATATTTTGTCCTTAAAGCATTTAAAGTGAGGTGAGATGTATCCTCTAGGGGAGTTTTTCTTCGAGGGACCTGTCCTCCGGGGAGTTTCCTCCTGGGGAGTTGTCCTCTGGAAGGATTTGTCCTCTGGAGGGAGTCCTCCTCTGAGGGAGCTGACCTTTGGCATGTTTGGGGAGTTATGCACTAGGGGAGGTATCCTTCGGGGACCGGTCCTCCGCGGAGATGGCCTACGGGGAGCCATCCAGCAGGGGAGATGTCACCAGTATATCCAAGGGAGTTGGGAAGGAGTCCTCCCCTGTTATCCTCTGGGAGACATGTCCTGATACAGTGTTCTGTAGCTTCTTCGTTGCATACATATTATGCTAAACCTGATATCACACATTGAGATTAGCGATATTGAGTTTAAGTAGTTCATAATCATGATAAAAATAGAGAAATATGTGTAGGCCTACAAGCCAGCTCAAGCACGTGGACTTTAAATTTCTTCAAATTTTAACAGAACCAGATGCAATAATCGGGATAGCCTGGGTTGGGGAGCCCCACACAAGATGAGTATTGTCCAGAAATCTACCCTTATAATGATGGCATATTGTCATGCTTGGACAACACTTTGCGGATACTACAAAATTTGTACATGTACTGGAGCTGAGGTCTCTGTGGTCACTTGCCATTTTGGCCAGCCCTCATTTATTCATAACCATAACCCTCAAGAACCATCTTTTATTTATAAGCATCCTACATGAGATCTAATGACCATTATCATGTTGAAATGACCAGTCTGGAAGAGGGGAAAATATCTAATGTTTTGGGATTGAAATAAGTTTCAGTCTTATGCGGCTAATCCAGAGAGTGTTGTCTAACTTCACCCCTATCGGTAGCTTTCTATCAGATAGCATACTTGGTGTAACCAATTTTATGCAACACCAGATTTTTTTCTTACGGTGATTTAAGTCTTGGATTTCAAATAAGGATTAATCACATTTGATAATAATCATCCCCGTGTGCATAATGTAAGTTGATGACCTAGGGTAGATGTAGGGAATACCGGCCACTTAAGCTCATTTGCTTAATTAGCACATGAAAACAATAAAATCACAAAAGAAAAAGATTCTCATTGCTTAGCTACATCATTCAACTTTATTTTCCAAAAAAATTGAGGTAATCATATATTTGTTGAGGCAGTTATATGCAAATAATGACGTCATCGTAAATTGTCCGGCATTCCCTACAGTGTAGGAAATACCGGACAGTTTGTTTTTACCCTTTTTTTTTTTTTGTATAAAGATCCGTCTGGAAGCACTGATTTGAATGTAAACCATCAATTTAACATGTCTGTATTGATTTTTTATAACATTATTCATTTTTAGAAGATTATATGCATTTTACTACAAAATTTCAAAACACTCTGAATAACTTTATATCTCATGTAGATCATGACATATCACAATGATAATAAAGAGAAATAGATATTTCAAGATTGTCAAACAATTTAATGAATAAATATAATACATTATATATGCAACTTACTATTTGATCTACATGCTTAGCAACTCAACCCGGAAGTAAACAAACAACCGTCCATGTGGTGTCCGGTATTCCCCATAAAAAAATGACTGACAAGCACTTTCAACACAGCTGCCACCAATACACAGGCTTTGTACAGGAGCCAAACCTCCAATACACGTTGGCCCACCCCTCCACAATGCCGATAATGCAGAAATTAGAGGTCATGCCCCAATTCTTATTTTATATCATCCACATTCCTAAAATGTCAAATTTAACATCAGGCACATTTTCAGGCTGCAAATTTTCCTAACCTCGCTAGATTTGTGGTAGTTTTCTCGGAGATTTCTCACTGTTGTTGTCGAATCAGCATTCACCTTCCCAGACAGACACCTGACCAATTAAGAGCCCGTATTTCAACTCATATTGACTTTATGTTGGCACAGCTAGGGCTGGACATGTGTGACCCGTCCGATATTCCCTACTAGTCCGCTATTCCCCTCATCTACCTACATGTATCACCGTCAGTCAGGATTGTCCACCTCAAGACCATACCGGCGAAATTTATGTGATAATATAAAAATATGTGTTGTTTTTATTGCGCAACTATGTATAAATATGGGCTGATGCTATGGAAATTCCTTCTAATATTTCAGCAACAAAAAGTGGCACCCCTATCAATTCTAATTTGATACGAGGTGATAATCACATTTAATAGTAGCTTATTTGGTGTTGAGCTACGTTTCTAAGAGAATAAGAAGTTGCCTACAGAATAACCCAGTTTAAGTTAAACTCGCTTAAAGCTTTATGATATAGAGGTGTAGCTTGTGTGTAAAATATATTTAAAGCAAGAGCGAAACTAAACCAACACTCTCACTGACTGTGTGTTATAAATAGCCTAGTCTTAAAAATACGTTTGAGATACCTATCAATATACAGTATATAATCAAATTGGGGAACTAGTTTTGAGGGGAAACATGGGTGTCGATGTGTGGGGGGGGATGGGGGATGCATCCCCCCCAATATTTCGGATTATGGGGGGGGGATGGTGTGTACAATCATTTCCCCCCCCCATATATTTGATATCAAGAAAATAAAATATATATAAGCATATAAATCTATCCACTTACAAATTCGATATTATATAAACTCTCTTATGACATATTATATATTTTGCCAGGTCTAATGCATGTCTCTGACATTTCAAAAAAAAAAATAAATCCAAAATTTTCTCACTCTTTTGTAATCTTCCTTGTATATGCCTGATATACTTAAGTAATCATGTAATACACAATACATCGTGATAGATAATGAAAGCGCAGATGTTTTACTACTCACAATTACCATATATATATATATTATATATATATATATATAATATATATATATATATATATATATATAATCAGATAATCAGGGGAACCGGATCCTAGGGTGCATAAGGGACAGGTGCTCGATAAGTAAAACTTGAAGGCATAAGTATTCCCCCTCATAATTCACGAATGGTTTGATAAAAAGTTTGAATGAAGGTCTATAAACACTTTTCTCGGCTCTTCCTCACAAGTGTGATATTTTTGACTCGGATTATTGGATTTATATATTACACTTCTAACTATTTTCCGGGGGCTAAATGCCCTCTTTTGAATTAGTCGCTACTTTGCCTATCAATTTCAGGTAACTGTTAAAAATTGCCTAAAAATTTCGGCGTGCTTGCTTCGCGCTCTGCATACTTTGTCACCTTTTATTCATGTTTAAACGTCAGGATGGTGTGTTTAGAACACAACTCCCTCCCCGTTTCGTGCTCCCATGAGGCTACAAGTATCTTAGTCATCAGGTCTCTATCATTGAGAAAATTTTCAGGCTCGCGCTTCGCGCGTCGCACATATATCACCCTAAATTGGATTCGTCCATAGTTATAGAGATTTGGCGTGTACCAAGTTAAAGCCTCTAGCCCCCATCAATTTTGCGCTTATAAGTCATGTAACGCTTAACAAATACCATTTTTAGTTCAATATTTTGAGAAAATTTTAGGCCCGCGCTTCGCGCTCGCATTTAAACCCTTTGAAATTTCGACGAAATATACTAGTACTCATATGCATAATAATGTGCATGTTTGTATATCTATAGACATACCATCATGATGGCCCCCTTTATTAAACCAGATAAAGTTACTTCCCCCGTTTGGCGTTCGCATTATTCTACAATATTGTCCCATTTGATGTCACTATTATTGAGAGAATTTTCAGCTCGCGCTTCGCGCTCGCATAATGAATTTGAAAATTTTTACTAGTAAATACTCACATGCATATATCTGTAGCCATTACATCATCATGGTCCCCCTTTAACAAACCAGTTAAAGCCCCTTCCTCGTTTCGCTCTCGCATTATGCTACAAATGCCCCATTTTATGTCACTATTATTGAGAAAATTTTCAGCTCGCGCTTCGCGCTCGCATTATACAATACATTTTTTTGCATATTTATATGCATGTGTGTATACAAGCATTACCCCCACCCCCAACAATATACCATCGTATATTTGTCACATCGAGGAAAAGAGGAAATATCGACGATCATCCCCCCCAATCGCCAAAACAAATCGACACCGTTGGGGGGAAAAGTATGTGTTTTGTTAACTGGTAACATAATTATCGCGGTGTGAATCTAGTGACTAAAAAAAAGTGTGGTATCATTCAAATGGGTGAAACTCGGGATTTTTATGAAATAGATCAAGTCTTCCCAAGAAGATGTTATATTTCAATTCAAAGTAATAGTAATAGTCCTACGCTAGAAAAAGGCTTTTCCCAGTTGCCGTGCTTCAACTCTAGCATGAATTTTGTAAATAAATGCCCATAGAATGTATGATCATTGCCATGTGCCCAAAAAATATATATAACCCCCAAATGTTATTGAGATGCTTTTCTAGTGCATAAGAATTACTACCAATGTACCTTCGTATTCTAAAATGGCCTATTTTTTGGTTGATTGAGGGTTCACTTCAACGTATGAATGTGATATTGGTTCCATGCACTTCCACAAAGGAATTGCATCACACTTTGATCGATTTTAACCATGGCATAAGAAGTAAAATCGCAGTTTGGGCAATTTTTGCTGGCATGATCACTCAACCGCCGAAATTTGACCGCAAATTTCGTTTCCCTACATTGTGATAGACGTTTTACATAGCATTCTAACGTGTAAATGTTAAAAATCTGAAAATGGGATTCATCGATATCATTGAATCAAAGTTGCTATTTGAGGCTTGTGAAACTCAAAAAAAAATAATGCATTCCCGTTGCTCACTGAAGCATGAATAGATAATTTTTCCTAATTCCGCTCCCATTTGGTTTAAATTAAAAATTAATATTCTACATTGGAACAGTAGGTGTAGTTTGTTTTAATTCTTGTGGTTCAAGAACTAATATTATATTGACAATAGGGGATACTTTCTTTTTGTTTTGTGTTAGTTTGGTGAGTGGCATGCGGCGAGGGTTAAAAATCAAGCGATATTCTTACATAAACACCAAATATCCACCAGGTTCAATTTGTACGTTTATTCATTTCTGTCTCTGATCTTCTGTTCCGGTTCTGTTTGTTTGTCTGATGCTGCTTCTGTCTGCTGTTATAGTGATTCAACTGTGACCAATTTGGAACCCTTATGATATATCTCATTTCCTCATCACATATATTGGGTTTTACAATCTGCATAGCACTTATGTTTTAAATATTTAAAGAGGAATATGCAGAGGGGATAAATTAAATCTACGACATGGTAGAGCTATTTCTAACCCTTTGAAGTAAGTGATTACGTGTGGTTGAAAGGTTGTAGATGTACTTTTTCATCATGTTTATACTTTTTTTTTTCCTCTTCTTTTTTTTTTTTTTTTGAAAACTGAATGCTCGTCGGACAGCGATAAAATGAAGAAAAAAGAAAGAAAATGAATTGATTTAAATATGCATGAATCCTACTATAGGGAGTTTTACAGATATCAATCTGCGCATGTGCGAGTCTCGATATCCAAAGCTGTCGGTTTCCAGGCCAATGTACATTAAAAATGCGGCGACCGACAGTCCAACCATGAGTCAACGCAACGTTCGGCATATTACAATTCTTATGAGACAAAAATCTAGCTGTAATTTTCTTTTTGTCGGTTTTTCCTTCTGCGTTTGCCATGTTGATAATATGATCGGAGACATTTTCATGACTTTAATTAACGTTTTTCTCCCAGAAAAGTTGCAAAATACGATTATTCGAATTAGCGATAACGCATCTTTGCGAGAGGATGCAGGTCAACAAAGCTTAGCATATTATGGCCAAATCCAAGGTGCACACGGCTCCCGTAAAGCGGGAATTGCGCCCCAGCACCAGGCTGTGATTGTCAGTCATGCAGTGGTAACAGCGCCGTAATAGGTCCTAGTGATGGCTAAGCAAACAGCTCCGTGGGACAAATACAGGGACAACTCCTCTGGAGGACAATTTTCCATGATGGGCATCTCCCTGGGAGGACGAATCCTTGAGGCTCATCTGCCTCTGATGGACAACTCCTCCGAGGATAGTTCCCAATTGGCACTCTTGCGGGGAATAAATCCCTGGAAGAACAACTGCCCGTGATGGACAACTCCAATAGGCAGATTTCCCCTGTATGACTACAGTATTGGTGATCGGAAAACAGCAAGATTGTTATGGACGGCACGGGCCGGAAGAAACGGTACAAGTTCCCTTTTCTTTTCTAAGCAGACCTGATAAATGGTATCCAAGTTAATGTCCTCTCGAACATGATGAGTGGTAGAAGGGCAAGTTGAGAAATGAGGAAGGATATATTTATGGCGAAAATGCTACAGCGTTGGATATGCTTTTTTCAGTGTACTTTGGATCTTCGCAAAAATGGGAACAAAAGTATGAACATACTTCTTTTGAATAATAGCAAACTATGCCACAATCACTGTGTAAGCTAAAGGGGTTTAAACCTCCGTAAACCACTATCCGCTAGTTGTCATCCATGCAGGGGCTCCTCCTGGAGAACAATAATTAAGAAGGCACGCAGAAATAAATCATCTTACATGTATATTACAAGGGAAAAAGAAAGGGCTAGCATAATAAACTATTTTTGTCTTAAAGCATTTAAAGTGAGTGAGATGTATCTCTAGGGGATTTATATCTTCGAGGGACCTGTCCTCCGGGAGAGTTTCTCCTGGGGGAGTTGTCCTCTGGAAAGGATTTGTCCTCTGGAGGGATCTACTCTGAGGGAGCCTGACCCTTTGGCTGTTTGGGGAGTTATGCACTAGGGGAGTGTATCCTTGGGGACCGGTCTGCCGCGGAGATGGCCTACGGGAGCCTCCAGCAGCGGGAGATGTCACCCAGTATATCCAGGGAGTTGGGAAGGAGTCCTCCCTTTTCCTTGGGAGACATGTCCTGATACAGTGTTCTGTTAGCTTCTTCGTTGCAATACATTATTATTCTAACCTGATATCAACATTGAAGATTAGCGATATTGAAGTTAAGTATTCATAATCAATGATAAAAATAAGAGAATAGGTGTAGGCCTACACAGCCAGCTCAAGCACGTGACTTTAAATTCTTTCAAAATTTTAACAGAACGCAGATGGCCAATAATCGGGATAGCCTGGGTTGGGGAGCCCAGCACAAGATGGTATTGTCCGAAATCTTACCTTATAATGATGGCATATTGTCTGCTTGGACAACACTTTGCGGATACTACAAAATTGGTACATGTATGAGCTGAGGTCTCTGTGGTCACTTGCCATTTTGGCCATCCCTCATTTATTCATAACCATACCCTCAGACCATCTTTTATTAATAAAGCATCCACATGAGATCTAATGACCATTTTCATGTTGAATGACAGCTCTGGAGAGGGGGGAAATATCTAAGTTTTGGGGATTGAAATAGTTTCAGTCTTATGCGGCTAATCCAGAGAGTGTTGTCTAACTTCACCCCTATCGGTAGCTTTCCTATCAGATAGCATACTTGTGTAACCAGTTTTATGCAACACAGTTTTTTTCTTTACGGTTTGATTAAGTCTTGGATTTCAAGATAAGGAATTAATCACATTTGATAATAATCATCACCGTGTTGCATAATGTAAGTTGAGGTGACGCTAGGGTGATGTAGGATATCGGCGCACTCTAAGCTCATTTGGCTTTTAATTAGCACAATGAAAACATTAAAATCACAAAAGAAAAGATTCTCATTGCTGTAGGCTACATTATTCAATCTTTAATTTCCCAAAAATTGAGGTAAATATATATTTGTTTTGAGGCAGTTATATGCAAATAATCGACGTCCATCGTAAATTGTCCGGCATTACGCCTAAGTGTAGCGAATACCGGACAGTTTGTTTTTACCGCTATTTTTTTTTTTGTATAAGATCCGTTGGAAAGCATGATTTGAATGGTAAAACCATCAAATTTTAAATGTCTGTATTGCATATTTATAAACATTTATTCATTTTTTAGAAGAATTATAAGAGTGCATTTTTACTACAAAAATTTCAAAACAACTCTCTGATCACTTCTATCTCTGTTAGATCATGACATTATCACAATGATAATAAAGAGAATAGATATTTCAAGATTGTCAAAATAACAATTTAATGAATAATATAATACATTATATATGCAACTTACTATTTGATCTACATGCTTAGCAACTCAACCCGGAAGTAAAACAAAATCAACGTCATGTGGTGTCGGTATTCCCCTACATAAAAATGACTGACAAGGCACTTTTCAACACACTGTGCCACCCCAATAAACAACAGGCTTTGTAACGAGCAACACTCCATCACGTTTTGGCCGCACCCTCCCACAATGTCTAATGCATGAAATAGAGGTCATGCCCCAATTCTATTTTTATATATCATCACATTCTACTAAAATGTCAATTTTTACATCAGGCATTTTTCAGGCTGCAATTTTCCTACCTTGTAGATTGTGGTAGTTTTCTCGGAGATTTCTCAACTTGTTTGTATGTCGATACAGCATTCAACCTTCCCAGACAGACTCACCTGACAATAGATCCCGGTATTTTTCTACGACGTCAGTATTGATTCTTATGCTTGGCAGCTAAGGGCTGGACATGTGGTGACCGTCCGATATTCCCTACTGTCCGCTATTCCTACACTCTACCTACATGTACATACTCAGTCGGAATTGTCCCACTCAAGACAATATTTCGGCGAAATTTATGTGAATAATATAAAAATATGTTGTTGTTTTTATTGCAACATGTAATATGGCTGATGCTATGAATTCTTCTAATCATTTCAGCAACAAAAAGTGGCAACCCTATCAATTCATTTGATACGAGGTGATAATATACACTTAATCGTAGTGGCTATTTGTGTTTGAGCCACTGTTTTCTAAGACGAAAAAGTTGGCCTACAGAATAACCCAGTTTAAAGTTTAAACTGCTAAAAGCTTTAATGATATAAGAGGTGTAGTTGTGTGTAAAAATTAACATTTTAAAAGCAAGAGCGAACTACACCAACACTCTCTACTGACTGTGTGTTATAATAGCTAGTCTTAAATATACCGTTGAGAACCTACAAAATACAGTATATAAATCAAATTGGGGAACTAAATGTTTTGAGGGGGAAAATGGGTGTCGATTGTGGGGGGGGGGGGGATGGGGGGATTGCATCCCCCCCCAAATAATCTTCGGTTGGGGGGGATGGGGTGTACATCATCCCCCCCAAATATTTTGATAATCAAAGACAAACAAGACCTTAAATGAAGAACAAAATAAAATCAATATTATATGCATATAAAGTCTAACCCATTACAAATCGATATTTATATATAACTCTTTTATGACATTATTAATTAATTTTGCGTCTAAAATGCATGTCTGACATTCCAAAAATCCAAAATTTTGCTCACTCTTTTGTTAATCTTCCTTGTTATTGCCTGAATTTACTTAAGAATCATGTAATACACATACATCGTGTAGATAATGGAGCGCAGATGTTTTACTACTCACAAATTACAAATATATATTATATAATAATATATATATTATCAGTTTATATATATATAAATTATATATTACTATATAGTCCCATGATAATCAGGGGAACCGATCCTAGGGTGATAAGGGACAGGTGCTTCGATAAGTAAAACTAAGGCACATAAGTATCCCCCTTCTAATAGATTCGACGATGGTTTTGTAAAATAGTGAATTGAGAAGAGTTATACACTTTTCTCGCTTTCCTCGACAAGGTGATATTTTGGACTTCGGATTATTGATTATATATTACACTTCTCTACTATTTTCCGGGTGCTAATGCCTCTTTTGAGATTAGTCGCTACTTGGCTATCAAATTAGGTAACTTGTTAAATAATTGCCTAAAATTCGGCTTCGCAGCTTCGTTTCGCTCGCATTACTTGTTTCACTCTTTTGGTTCGATTTTATTAGCATGTTTTTAACGTCAGGAATGGTATGTGTTTGACAAACAAACTCCTCCCCGTTTCGTGACTCCATGGGCTACAAGTATCTTGGTTTCATCAGGTCTTCTATTCTATTTGGAGAAAAATTTATTTTCTAAGGCTCGCGTTCGCGCCCTTCGCATCTAATATCTCCTCTAATTTGGATTTCCGTCCATTAGTTATAGAGATTTGCGTGTTAGCAGTTAAAGCCCTCTGCTCCATCAATTTTTGCGCTTATAGTCATGTAACGCCTACAATAACCATGTTTCAGTTAAGTATTATTGATGAATAACTTTTATAGCTCCGCGCTTGCGCTCGCATTAAAACCCCTTTGAATTCGACGAATATACTATAGTACATCATATGCATATATGTGCATTGTTTGTATATTCTATAGACATTAACTATATCATCGTATGAATGGCCCCCTTTATTAAACTCAGATAATTACTTCCTCGTTAGCCTCCCCGTTGTGGCGTTTCGCAATTTTTATTCTCAATTTTCTCTATTAGATTATCATCTACTTCATTATTCTTTGAGTTCATGATCTATCTTCTGTCTATTTGCTTTTATTTGTTTTTCACTATTTTGATTCAGCTCGCTCGCGCTCGCAATAATGAATTTGAAAATTTTACTAGTAAATACTCACATGCATATTCTGTAGTCATTTACAATCATCTGTCCCTTTACAAACCGTTTAAAGCCTTCCTCGTTTCGCTCTCGCATTATGTCTACAAATGCGCCCCATTTTATGTCAACTATTAATGAGAAATTTTCAGTCGCGCTTCGCGCTCAGCAATTATAACAATACTTTTTGCATATTTTATAATGCATGGTGTTGAGTATCAAAGATTACCCCCCCAACAATACTCGTATTTTGTCACATCGAGGAAAAGAGGAAATATCGACGATCATCCCCCCAATCGCCAAAACAAATCGACACCGTTGGGGGGAAAAGTATGTGTTTGTTAACTGTAACATAATTATGCGCGGTGTGAATCTGTCGACTCAAAAAAAAGTGTGGTATCATTCAAATGGGCTCTGCATATATAGACTTAACTGCTCAGGATATTGGCATTACTGGGTTAGGACATAGGTCAGAATTCAGTGACTTGAGGTGATGCTATAAAAGGCCCTTGGTTCGTATTGATTTAGTCAATTTTCAAATAAAAAAAGTTGTATCATTAACATTGGAAAGTGAGATTATAACATACAGAAATATGATAAGGCTACTATTAAATATGAAGAATACGCCCAAAATAACAAAAGTTTTAACTGCTTAAAGGGTGTAGATAATTATATTATGTGTTATTGCCAGAAATTCTATTCTTAACAAAATTTTTGCAACTCCAACCAATTCCATGTATAGAATATACTAATCACTACAGTATACTTATTATTATACGTAGACGAAACTATTGAGGATGAATCTCTATGGTGGAGCACTATTGTTTTGAAATGATAAAAGAAGCCAATAAAATAACCTTATATACTACTTTAAAGCTGGCAAAAATAGCATAAGATGTGCGGTTACTAGTAAAATGTTTGTTGTTCTATGGCAATAATTCTAATTCCTCAACAAACCAAACATCATATTCCATATCAACATGAATAGGCAACTATAGGGTACCACCTCTATTCAGATAATAAAAGACATTGACGGAATATTGAGTTTAACTGCTTAAAAGCTTTTAAGCCATGATCTAGAGGAAGGTTTTCTAGGTAAATTTGTTGTTGCCTATGGTAATTTCCTCTGCTCTTCAAAAAATGAGAATATCTATGAATTTTATTAAAGTATACAGTTTCAAGTGTCTTTTGAGTCCTTGTTCATAGAAAATCCCAACAAAATTAACCAAGTTCAAACTGGTTTTTAGAGCTCTTAATACGATTTACAGACATGGGTTGCTAGGGCGAATGTGGTTGCTAGGCAACATATGTTACCATGGATCTTAAAATATGTCATGTTGAAGTATTTCTAAGGTGAAGGTTTATGTTGGTTTATTCAGATATATCCGCGTTCTAACTGGTTTTTAAGCTCTAAATACGATTTAAGACATGGTTGCTAGGTAAAAGTGTTGCTAGGCAACATTTGTTTACACATCTATGCTTGAAATATTGTCATATTTGAAGTATTTTCTAAGGTAAAGGGTTTATGGTGGTTTCTTTCAATATACTTCATTTGGCACCATTTATCCATGTGTATACATATTGTTAAATACAGTTGATATATACACATTTGCAGTAGTTTTGTCATTTTCCACCATGACGAGGGTTTGGTTAGGTGATGTTTACAAATTTTGCATTGCTATTCATTTTTATATGATTTTTTCTTTTTGTGTCATCCCTCTACAATCAATATAACATATTTCAACCTTAAAACTAAATTAGTTTGATTTGGTAATTTAAATACATAGAAATTCCATTGGATTGGAAAATTCAACATTTGAGCAAGTGGGAAAATGGTCTAAGCAAAATCTGTGCTAGGCAACAAAATTGATTTGTAATTTACTTATTTTTATAAAATTGTAATTGAGCAATTTTCAGTATATCTATGGTGGTTTCAACATAAGGCAAGCCCAAAAATGTCCAAAATTCTTAATCGGGCCAATTGAATGACCGTAATTTAATATTCATAAATTTTTGTCAGAAATGGGCGTGGCTATTCGAAGCTAGTTTCGTGGTGATGCTACAAGATGCCGCAACTTTTATGCTCATTTTCGAAAAATTCAGAAAATTTCCTTTAAATAAGGTATTTGTTGCTTTAATCCAGCCGGGTGCATTAAAGTACAGAAATAAGCCTCTTTGGGGATTTCGCCGCTCACCTAGTATGCGCTTGATTTAGAAGCTTGCATTCATTCTCAACTTAGTACTGGGGATACAAGACAGTAAAACGTAATATTTCCCGTGAAAGGACAACCTAAACTGAATATTGATGAATCCCCGGTAAATGGCAGTCGGTCAGTCGAGGAGACCTCTTATAACCAGGAAATCGCTCTCAGAACGCGACGCCTGCTTCTGCGAAAGATCTGCAAGACGATGGCCACATTTCTTAGTATATCTTATATAGATGATTGACGTAGGAAAATGATCTTGTAATATCATGCTTCACAAGCAGCCTGAGGGCAGATAGAATAGAACCAAGAATGGCAAAAAAAACAACACAAAAAAAAGGGCTTTGGGTTTTTTGGAGTTTCTTTATGATATCGGTCATAATTGAACAAAAGGGGGAGGGACTGTATACTTAGGTCAAGTAAGCATTGGGTAGGGGAACCCAAGTTCTGAGTCTCCTGTCTTGGAACTCCGGTTGGATGTCTTCCTTCCGGCAGGTCACATGACCAGGTTCCCTCCCAGAATTCACGTTCAGAGGTCTTAAAGCTTCTCCCTCCTATATTTAGGACACATTCTCTTGAACAGATGATTAATGGAAAAATGTATGTTAAAATGTTCAAAGATGGAAATTGAAACAAACTTGAAATTGAATGATAAACATGATAAATTTATGGGGATCTCCGCATTCCAGGAAACACCTGTCCTGGAATTCCGGTCGGATATCTTCCTTCCGGAGGTCACGTGACCCGCATTCCCCCTTTTCATTGGGCCTCCTTCAAGGAGGCCACATTTGCTTGATTTTGACTTGATAATATTGTTGACAAACTGATTAACAAGTACATGTTGTAAATGATGTTTTGAGCTGGGAATATCCCCAGTAGCATAAAAGTTGAGAACGGCAATCATGTCTGAACTGTATTCATTCTGCAAACACCGACTGTGTACTTATGCACACCGGTCCGAATATCGAGATTTCAAGCCCCGTTGGTTTCGGCGAACTCAATGCCGCTTTGCCGTACGCGAGTTGGTAACTTACAAATTTCGCTTTCAGTTGAGAAAAGAGACTCAAATAACATGGTATCAAAATAAAGATAGGATAAAGTATACATTGTCTATCTCAT
>CALNVZ010003433.1:2229544-2250992 GCA_940671915.1 Paracentrotus lividus
CAATAGACAAGTGCGATTCTTCATCCATATTTTCACAATATGAGCGAAAAAAAGCATGAAAACCATATGTAAATCAAAAGGTGTCATATACTCCACACGCAAAAATTCCTGATATAGAGGAGACTACGTACATGTGACCCCTGACCCAATGACGTCACAGAGCTCCTATCGGTAACTGTAAACTCCCTTATTGTAATCGTCCATTGGAAATTAAAGGAGTGTCTACAAAAAAAACAACAACAAAAACGAAAGTTAAAGGGCTAACCACGACCGAAAGCTTTCCAAAGAAAATCAAAATATAAGATAAGAGTATTCATGTACTTGAAAGTTGTATCTCACTTTTGTTCCTTTGTTTCACATCTATACGTGTGTATACATATGTGTTTGGGTATCTATGTGTGAGGGAGGTGTCCGTGTATCTGTGATGGGGGTGCGTGTGTAAATGAAAAGGTTACTTGCAAAAGGGGTTAAATCCATTTTCATCAAATTTTATTATCTTTTTATGCATTGAGTTTTTGTAACACTACAGTGCGTCCCAAAAAAAAAACTATACACTTTTGACAAGGCTACCAAATTAAAAATATATGATTCTTGGGGAAAAAGTTTAGATGTATATAATGCTCATATCCTCAACTATTATTATGACACAAAAGATTCCGAGAATAACGCATTCTTCAGTGAACAATGCCCACTTTTATGAAGGACACAAAAAAAAACCTGCTCAGGAATTCGCTATTCATTTATCATGTTCATATCCATTCTAGTTGTAAACTTTGAAAGAGGGCGCTATCACTCTAAGCGAACGCTGCCATAGACATTTTGCATTTTGCACAGTTTTTTCACTTTGTTTTCTTGATTATGGCGAGCAACAAATTTTTCAAATTAATGTTCACTTTGATTAAGTAAGCTAAGATTCTGAATTTTTTAATATCAGGAATAACACATTGGAAAGAAAAGAAAAGTTCTGTCACTTGAGTCAATTCGAAAGCCAGGTCAGATCAAATTCCTGTACAATATGGCCAATTTTGCTCTCAAAATAGCTCATACGCTGCATAATCATCTTCCTGGATAACGCATAATTATATTACAGCTTACTGTTCAAGCAGTTTTCAAAAGCTTGAATTCTCAGCTTTCCAAAGATGGTACATTCATTTCGATTGGTTAAGAAAAAGTCCTGTCACTTTGAACATTATCACAATAGAATCTTTACTTGATGGGTCAATATTTCCGCATAGCACATGCATATCGCATGTGGACGGCGTCTTCGCAAGAGGTGACAAGATCACTATTTATATCAATAATCGTTTGGAACATTAATCTATGTGAAATAAAGATTCTGATTACAACTTCAGCACAATCGTGTTATAGGCTTGCCAAAATGTCTTTTTCCCCAATCTGGTCTGAAGCATCTACCTACGAAAACTATGATTAAAGTTCAATTATTTCTTTCATGTCCATGAGTAATTTGCTCAAACAGATCGACGGACAAATACCATTTCACCACAGGGAAGTTTTCTTAAGCGAGTTTTTGTACGCTAAGTAATATTTGCATGCAGTTATCAACTGTTCGCTTCCCGTCGTCAGCGCAGGTTTAGTTGACATTTATGTGGAGCCGTATAATTTTTTGCGCAGCTCAGCTGTATTTCCACTAAACTCATGAATGCATTGTTGCGTTACCCCTCCCCAAATAATGAACGCGTCTTTATGTTAAGATTTAATGTCATACGTTAGATTTACATTTCACGTGGAGTAGAATTGAAATGTATCCCCTGGGTATGGCATGTCAAGAAGGATTCAAGAAATAATGGAATAAATTGGCTAACAAAGTTAAAAAAAATAAACTGAAGTCAAAGCAAAAATCAATGATATGAAAACAAAAAGGTGAAAAACTAAATTTCGCATAATTTTGATTGTTTATTTCTGACTTTTGATATATCTTTTACTCTGTTCATTCCATTATTTCTTTGGATCCTTCTTGGCATGCCATACCCATGTGGTGAATAGCGAACTCCTGCGCAGGCTATTTTTTGTGTCCTTCATAAAAGTGGGCATTACTCACTGAAGAATGCGCTATTTTCAGAATTTTTTGTGTCATAATGATAGTTGAGGATATAAGCTTTATATACATCTAAACCTTATCCCCAAGAATCATATATTTTTAATTTGGTAGCCTTGTCAAAAGTGTACAGTTCTTTTTTGGACGCACTGTATAGATGAAAGAAAAGTTGAAATTCTATCAAAGTGTATAAAAGAAGAAAATAACTACGAAAAATATCTTTATAACAGTATTGCCATATTTAACCCATTTTGCAAGTAAGCTCTATTCGATCCATATCAATTCTAGTTGTAAACTTAAGGGGAAGAGGGCGCTATCACTCTACGCAAAGCGAACGCGGCCATAGACTTTTTGTAATTTGCACAGTTTTTTCACTTTGTTTTCTTGATTATGGCGAGCAACTACCTTTTCAAAGAAATGATCAACTTGAATAAGTACGCTAAGAGTCTGAATTTTTCAAAAATAGGAATAACTTATTGCAAAGGGAAAAAAAGTCCTGTCACTTGAGTCAATTCGAAATCCTAGTAAGATCAAATTCCTGTACAATATGGCCAATTTTGCTCTCAAAATAGCTCATACGCTGTATAGTCATCTTCCTCGATTACGCATAATTATATTACACCTTAATGATCAAGCAGTTTTTAAAAGCTTGAATTCTCAGCTTTCCAAATATGGTACATTCATTTCGATTGGTTAAAAAAAAGTCCTGTCACTTTGAACATTATCACAAACGAATCTTTACTCGACGGGTCAATATTTCCGCATATCACATGCATATCGCATGTGGACGGCGTCTTCGCAAGATGTGACAAGATCACGTTTATTTATATCAATAATCGTTAGGAAACATCAATCTATGTGAAATAAAGATTCAGATTACAACTTTAGCACAATGGTGTTATAGGCTTGCCAAAATGTCTTTTTCCCCAATCTGGTCTGAAGCATCTACCTACGAAAACTATGATAAAAGTTCAATTATTTATTTCATGTCCATGACGAATTTCCTCGAACGGATCGACTGATAATACCATTTTACCGACAGGGAAGTTTTCTTAGGCGAGTTTTTGTACGTTAAGTAATAATTGCATGCAGTTGTCAATCGGTCGCTTCCCGCCGTTAGCGCGGGTTTTGTTGACATTAATGTAGAGCCGTATAATTTTCTGCGCCGCTCAGATGCATGTATTTCCACTAAACTCATGAATGTAATGTTGCGTTTCCCCTCCTCAAATAATGGACGCGTCTTTATGTTAAGATTTAATGTCATACGTTAGATTTACATTTCACGTGGAGTAGAATTGATATGATCTATTTTGATCTTTTACATACACTGTAAAAAAAAAGAATTTTAAAAATACAGAAAAGTGATATCAGCAGAGTCGCCATACAAAAATGTAATTTAAAATAACAGTTTTGTTGTAAATTTCTCGTCTAATAATTAATGAAAGAGAAGAAAACATGATTAGAGTTCTATAGCTTGTATATTTGGTTAAAACGGAACAAATGTGTTACTCCTGATGTATATATTTTGTATTTATCACGTAATTATTTGCAGGAGAAATTTACAACAAATTTTTTTTTTTTAATTACATTTTTATGGCGACTCTGCTGAAAGCAGATTTGCTGTACAAATACAAAAAATATTACAGTGTACGCTGAAATAAAATTACCGACTTTATGCAACGTGTCTTTTAATTATTTCAAACCGTATTCTTCACATTCTAACTTTTTAAATCATTCATGTATTGTGTAGGGAAGGGATGCACATCAATGACAAAACAGAAACCCTATAGGCCTACATTTATTTACAGCAGGCAGATAGTGCACTAAACAAGAAGATTGAGATCATCTCGAAATACAGACATGGACGGAGACCGCAAGAAGAAGAAGACAAAAAAAAAATGACTTTAAAACATAACCAAAAGCATCAATAATTAATATAAAGTTCTATCATAGTACTACTACTAATAATAGTTCAAACTTTTAGAGCACCCACATGTACCGTCCAAGAACGCTCATGGCGTAAAATTTTTTTTGATGTTACAAGCTGTATAAAATAAACCTCTGCACGATAATAACACAATAGCAAAGCTAACACATGGTAGAAAAATAAATTACATGGTTTAAAAAATGAAATACAAGCGTCTGAATTAATTCCTGGCTCGACTTGAAAACCAATTATTTGATAGCAAAGGGTCCTTCTAAATTTTGGGAACTGTTTTGTACTTGTGGCGATTAATGTATTTTTCATTAACTCTTTCTTCACCCTCCCCCTCCCCCCCCCCCATCTCTCTCTCCTCTCTCTCCTCTCTCTCTCTGCTTAATATGAGAACGTGTAGATATGAGACATAACTTAGAAATGAATATAGGGCGATTCCATAACGTGTCGTACGGGACATTTAGAGAACATTTGACAGCTTTTCGACATAAAAAACAAAAAAATATTCCAGTAACTGATGGTCATTCTCAAGTACTACAGAATGGTAAAGAAAAACCAGACTTGTTTGACTTGAATACAAATCCTGTAAACTAGAGATTGAAAATAGTAATGTGTCGTACGGGACGCAGAAAAAGTGACCTTTTTTGAAGCCTTAATTTGTGTTCAAAAGTCTGTGAGTTGCGCAGGAAATTAAATCAAAACTGAACTAAATTTGATCTTCAGTTACCAAAGAACAGAAATATAAAAACATTTTTGCAAAATAAGCATTAATGAATAAATAAAGCAAATTATAGTTTCAAGAACATTGTGGCGTACGGGACATGCAAAATGTGTCGTACGGGACATCTGAATGAGGGCTATATCTTCTTAATTTTTGTCTTGATTACTTCTTAAATCAATTAATTTGTCTGATAATAATGATAATCCTTTGAAACTAAGGGCAGTTATCATGTTAGAAAGCACTATTCTTGAACAGTTCTGTCAATATATCATGAAAATAAGCGGTTTTCGGAGCACTACGGTAGCATAGATACGGTAGCTCTCCAGAGCAAAAAACGAACTGCGCATGCGCACGTCCCTTTTTTGCTACGTCTTCTTCCCAAACAGGACGGTAGTCGAGCGATTAAGCGTACGGGTGTAGAATGAGTACGGTAGGCATAGTCTTGGTAGTGTTTTATTGTACATTAAATCAAAGAAATACACTCATGAAAAGCGCAAATGGAAGGAACAAAGAAATACATAAGAAATAATTGAAGAGAAGAGAAAGAAAGGAAATAACAAAGAAATACAAAAGAAGTTTATAGAGGAGAAGAGGAAGAGGATAAAACAAAGAAATACAATAAGAATTTATAGAGAGAAGAGGAAAGAAGGATAAAAACAAAGAAATACATAAGAAATTATAGGAGAGAAGAGGAAAAGGAAAAACAAAGAATACATAGAATATAGGAGAGAAGGGAAAGAAAGGATAAACAAAGAAATACATAAAATTTAGGAGAGAAGAGGAAAGAAGGATAAACAAAGAAATACATAAGAATTTATAGGAGAGAAGAGGAAAGAAGGATAAAACAAAGAAATACATAAGAAATAATGAAGAGAAGAGAAAAGAAGGAAAATGCAAAGAATACATAAGAATTTATAGGAGAGAAGAGGAAAGAAGGAAAAACAAAGAAATACATAAAGAATTTATAGGAGAAGAAGAGGAATAGAAGCATAAACAAAGCAATACATAAGAATATAATTGAAGAGAAGAGAAAAGCAGGAAAACAAAGAAATGCATAAGAATTAATGAGAGAGAGAAGAAGGATAACAAAGAAATACATAAGAATTATTGAGAGAAGAGGAAAGAAAGATAAAAAACAAAGAAATACATAAGAATTTATAGGAGAGAAGAGAAAGAAGGATAAAACAAAAAATACATAAGAATTTTTAGGAGAGAAGAGGAAGAAGGATAAAACAAGAAATACATAGAATTATAGAGAGAAGAAAGGAAGAAGGATAAACAAAGAAATACATAAGAATTGAGAGAAGAGAAAAGAAGGATAATAACAAAAAATACATAAGAATGTATAGGAGAGAAGAGGAAAGAAGGATAAAACAAAGAAATACATAAGAAATAATTGAAGATGAAGAGAAAAGAACGATAAAACAAAGAAATACATAAGAATTTATAGGAGAGAAGAGGAAAGAAGGATAAAACAAAGAAATACATAACAATTTAGAGGAGAGAAGAGGAAAGAAGGATAAAAACAAAGAAATACATAAGAATTTATAGGGGAGAAGAGGAAAGAAGGATAAAACAAAAAAATATATAAGAATTTATGGGAGAGAAGAGGAAAGAAGGACAAAACAAAGAAATACATAAGAATTTATAGGAGAGAAGAGGAAAGAAGGATAAAACAAAGAAATACATAAGAATTTATAGGAGAGAAGAGGGAAGAAGGATAAAACAAAGAAATACATAAGAATTTATAGGAGAGAAGAGGAAAGAAGGGCAAAACAAAGAAATACATAAAGAAATACATAGGAATTGGTTAAAAGAAGAAGAAATAAAGAGGAGATACACAGAAATGCTATTCACCGTCGTCTTCGCAGACTGCGAAAGCGCTTAGATGTCACGACGGTAGTGCGAGTGCGAGGCCAGTACGGTCGATTAAACCCACCGTCTTGTTACCTACCGTAGTGTTCCCGAAAGCTCATTAATATAGTGTGTCGTACGGGACACTATTGATGTGTCATACGGGCCAGCCTGTATAACATTGGACTTTACGTCAATCAAAAACGAAGCATTACCCCCCAATTTCTCTTTTGTATCCGCAATAAGGCATGCAGAACAATCAGTGGCGTATCTGGGGGGGGGGGGGGCAGGTGCCCCCGGGGGGACTTTAAGGGCACAAAATATGAAAAGGAATAAAAGGAAGGGGAAATGAAGTGAAGGGGATGCATACCTAAACTTGAAAAGTGGGAATGGCAAGTGACAAGTGATGATGATACCAATAACATTATAGTTATTGGTATTATCATTACTTGTCACTTGTTTTTTGCAATTTATGCAAATTAGCCCTTTCTGCCCAAAACAAAATCTACTGAATACCTTACACACAAATTACTCCATTTTTTTTTTGCACAGATGTTCTCCAAACATATGTCTGTGGAATGTATGGATTTGAATTTCGAAAAAAACTCTTATTTTTTGGATGAATTTTTTTTCTTTTGTATTTTATTGTTTTTTTAGCTAATTATATATTGATGACATTATTACCCCAAAACTAAAACTTAATTTAAAATTCTAATCCATGCATTCCCCAGAGACATATTTCACCAATACGTATGCAAAGTGTAACGAGTAACAGACAATCGATTCTTGAGATGTTTTGTTTTGCAAAAAAAGGCTAATTTGCATAAATTATGCTAATTAGGCATTTTGGTGATTTTTCTTGTCGTCCATAGGATTCCTTGATATATAACCTCTGTACTAATATATGGTTTTGGTAGGTTATTTCTTTTCATTTCTTCAGAAATGAGCAAATAGAAGTGTAACAATTTGCCTATAACCCCCCCCCCCCCATAGGCTGATATAGATACTTGAAAATAAATGAATAATATAAATTATATAAAATTAAAAAATAAAAAAAGTTTGGCAAGAATCCAGATCACTTCATATACAGTCCAATATCTCTTAAGACACATGTGAGAATTATATTGTCTATCATAATTAATAAATGGTAAAAGGAAGGTACTGAAGTTCCTGCCCATTCCAGAAAATGTTTTTTTCTTTTTCTTTTTCCTTTTGAGAAGAAAAGTTCTAATTCTGTCAAACTTTACTGTAATTCATGAAACTTGAAATAAGGGTGAACTTTTCCATAATTATACCAATAACAGAAAAGGGGTGGTATGAAAAAAAGGTAAACATCAATTAGCACCCTGTGTCTAAAAGCTTTGACAAGTGAAAATCACCAGTACAGCTGAAGGCCTTCACAATGGAATACATGTATTTGAAGTCAGTTAAAATGGTGGGAATCACATATTTCATGTTCACTAGAGATAAACAAAGGCCTATTCAATTTCAATTATTGTCACTTTAATGTGTTTCAATTCCAATAGACCTACTTATAGAGTTTGTGGACTTTGTAGTAATCAAAACACCCCCAATGAAGTGCAATATACATGTATATGGTGTGGCGTACGGGACATGTCCCGTACGCCACATTGTGTGTCGTACGGGACAACTTTAAAATGCCATTTATTGAAAAATGAAGGGCGGATTTTATATCCTAATAGGATCAATTGATTACCCATGGGTCAAAGATAGAGAAACTGAAATAGCAAAATTGCAACATCAAAATAAAAAGTGTGGTCGAAACTTTTGCATTTCCATGTGTCGTACGGGACATTGCCAAAAACAGGTTCGGAATAATCATTACTCACCCCATTAAGCAACATAAAAATGTTTTAAAAATTATTTAGAGCCTTCCATGATACATTAATCCACGGACTTGTACTACCTTTTAATATTCTTGGGCTCTTTCTATAGTGGTTTGAAGCAGTTTTTGTTTTCGACCTTTTAATCAGTAAGATTTATGAAAATTGAAAATGCCACCGTTTTCCGCAAAAATATCCATTTCCGACTTCACTTTGGAAAAAAAATTGTAATTTCCATGAAGTTTAGATATCAGAGTAAAATATTACACTACTTATGATTAGTTGAAAGAATATTTTAATTTTGGCATTTTTTCAAGTTCTAGTGTGGAATCGCCCTATAAAGGATATCATAACTTGTATTGTCAGAACCAAAGGTAAACTAAACCATGGTTATTGGTCCTTTGTTATCAAACAATGCATAGACAAAAAAAAAAAGAAGAAGAAAAACGAACACGGGCATGTCCAGTAGCTGCGACAGTGATGGGTAGGGGAATCAGGAATATAGCCCTCATTCATCGCGCATCGTCTCCAAACAACCGATGACAACTTTGGACCCCTGCTCCCTAAAAAAAAAAGAAAAAAAGATGAAAATAACAATAAATGAACTACAGGGGGAAAAGGAGACAATGGATAAAGTGATGTGTTTCTCTGAAATTTAGCCTCCCCTGAAGTGTTAACATAAGAATAGATGGGCGCAAGCTACATGCAGTTTAATATTAGTATTTATATTTCATTATATACCCCCAACGAAAAAAAAATGCAAAGTAAAATAAATAAAAATAACGAGAAGAATTATATTAGGGGCGCCTGTAGCTCACCATGCCCACCTTGCGAGCCTGCATTTTGTTTTATTTTCAATGGACATGATATTATTGAGTAGGTGTGGGCTCGCTTTCTTCTGATGCTGCTGAGGTGATTCAATATATTACATCTAGAACATCGTCACACGCACGGTGGAAAAGCCTGCTCCTGCCATTTTCATCGGTACTTTGACTTGTGTTCCCTCACTCCAAGTGTAAGTTTATTTCGTTTTAGATCTTGCTCAATTCGACGATATAAGACACTATGATAATGATTATTCAAAACGAGACTCCTTGTTTGGATTCAATAGTATGTTTTTATTTGATATCATTTAAAAACCGTATAATGAAACGAATCATAAAAATCTTGACTATCATACTGTTAGACAGGAGCGGTGGAGCGAAATTGAAAGTTGATGGGTGCTGGGAAAAGGGGGCACTTATTTTTATATTTAAAAAATGACTCTTTCGACCAATAGTGTAATGACTGTTAATTAGGATCGGAACTGCGCAGAAAAATTGCTATGAAGTGATTTAGAATTTATTGCATTTGGTTTTTTTTCCCCCTCCGTTAGTGAAGGGGGGGGGGGGGGGGGAGCGAAAATGTTGAACACTTAAAAAGTTCGCTGTAGGCCTAAACTATTGACCCTCATGACTTCAAATACCGGTTTGGAGATAAAGACTTGAACATTATTATTTTTTATCCCAGCGATGAACATTTTTTTATAAAAGACTTTTTCCTAATTTTGCAAACATAATCATTGAACGCATACAAAGTTATGTTAACAATCTAAGAATGGATTTTATATCTTCTTTTTTTTTAACAAGGTATTGATACCAAGACCAACAAGAAAACATGGCATCACAACCACGTATCGTACGTATGACATCATCGCCTAGAGAGGTAACTGAAAATTATAAAACAGACTGCAATCAAATAATAAATAGAAGTGATAAATAAATGAATTTAAGATTAGAATAACTTTTTTCTATGACAAAAAAAAAACGTATCCAGCATCTTGCAACATTCGTATTTGCTATTAAAAAAAATAGCAAAACTTCACTGACAACCTTCATTCGAGAAGATTGAAAAAAAAAAAACGGAATGTCAGTGGTTATCATTTGATCAAAAGCACTGGTGATGCGCTATGGTTTTTTTTTTTCTTACCATGACTGTTATGGCACAAGGAGATGTGAAGCAATAATGCAAATCACTAATGTTTTTCTTTTGTAAAGAGCGAGGGCGAAAGAAAACACAAGGCGATTCTTCCCGGGGAAATTGAACAATCTCTTGAAAAGTATTCGAACAATCTAAAGAAATACAATTTCATTCTGTTTGCTATTGTTCACATTGTTTTCTTTGAAAACCATCTGAATCATGTTAACGGGTGTGTATCTAATTACATGTATATACCTCCGTGTATACAGTTCTTTGTTAGGCAGGAGTATCGATGAGGGGTGGGGATTATAACACTTATAACATTTTATTCACTTCCGGCAGCCCCCACCCCTCGTCCTTTATACATGTATGAATACCCATGGCAGTGGGGGATACAGGCGGGGGCGCTGGAGACGCCCCTTATAATTTGAAAAACCACAGAACCAGACAATGTTACAATCGGAATATTTCGGCAGCGAAACCTCCCTATTGAGCATGGTGCCGCCCTTCCATATTTTCAAATCGTGGATCTGCCACTGCATGATAATAAAAAAAAGTTAATAACAGGGAAAAAAAAATTGAAAAAATAATGATTTAATGCTGATAATAATAATAATTGCATTTCAGAGTACCTGTTGTCCTGGTAGATCACCGCAGTACAACTCCAGTCATGGATTCTCTTCGGGTATGATGCAAGTAATATGCGGGGTATCCACCCTACTACTAGGAGGGGTGTTCTTTGCACTCGTATTTCATGTTATTGATACCGGTGCTGGTGTGTGGTGTGGAGTTTTTGTAAGTAATTAATTTACATATTTGTTTATATCCATATCCCACCATCTCTACCCCCGCCCTAAACAAAAACAAACAAATTTTAAAAAAAAAACTCCAACTTCTCTTATCTCACTTTATATATGTCTTACTTTTGTCTTTAAAACTTTTTTAATTTTTTTTTCCCAACTTTTTTTCAGAAGTTATTGTGTCTTGTTGCAATGTGACTAAATTTTCTCTATTTTTGAATTTCAATGGGATGATTCTTTTCTTTCGAAGCTGAAATTTTTTTCTTCTTTTTTTTCTTTTCTTTTTACAAGATTAGGGTATTTCAAAGTATATATATATTTTTTTTAGTTTGAAGTAAGTATAGACTTAGCAGTTGTAAACTAAACATAAAACTTGTATAGTAGCATACTATTAAATCTACTTTAAGTTGATATGTTTGCAGACAATGATTTGACAAAGTTTGGTACGAAACAGAATTACGATATTTTTAATCAATAATAATAATCATAAGTTGTACAATATTGAAAGTATAGTACTATTGTTACCTGATTGTTACAGTCATTTAGAAGGATGCATGTATTCATTGCAGATCTTTATTCCTACTGGAGTAATTGGTATTTTCACGAGAGGAAAGCGCACTGGTTTGGTGAGTATAAATCCCCTTAACACCCCACGTATAGTTTCAGTATATTCCTGGGCTAAATAACCATCCTTTAGACTTTTTCCATCATTTTAAGATGTTCTTCTTTTAATAATAAATTATAAACAGAAAGGGAGCTATTGTAGCTATAATATGTACTAGAAGTTTGTGAGGAAGGGGAGGGTGTTCAGTTTAAGTGTAACAAAAAATGCAAAAATGGCCATCTACACACAGAAAAAAATAAGTGTCAAAGCGACACGATCAGTGGCTCGTGATGACCAGACTACAATAAAGAGTCACATTTTCCTATCTAAAGGAGTCGACATGACTCTACGGAGTCAGCATAATACACCATGCAGAGTCTACGTGATCCACTGTGGACCTCGAGGTTTTGCAAGTGCTAATCAGAGTCACAGATTTCCTCTATTGGAGTCAGCATGACTCCTTTATGGATCACAATCTTATTTTCACTATAAAAAGGAGTCGGGAAAAAGGTATCATAGAGAGTCTCTGTGACCCTCTATAATCCTCATGATTCAAGAAAGTAACAATCAGAGTCGGGATGTCTCCTTTTGGTGTCTAAATAACTCTTTCGAAGAGTCACTTTTGTATGACTATAAAAAGAGTCATGGAAAGGTATCTTAGAGAGTCTCTTTGACCCTCTATAATCCTCATGATTTGAAAAAGTAACAATCAGAGTCGGCATGTCTCCTTGTTGGTGTCTAAATAACTCTTTCGAAGAGTCACTTTTATATGACTATTGAAAAGTGTCAGGAAAGAGTATCATGGAGAGTCTTTGTGACTCTTTAAAATCCTCATGATCGGAAAAAGTAACAATCAGGGTCGGGATTTCTCCTTTTTTGTGTCCAAATAACTCTTTCGAAGAGTCACTTTTATATGACTATTAAAAAGAGTCGGGAAAAAGTATCATAGAGAGTCTTTGTGACCCCCTATAATCCTCATGATTTGAAAAAGTAACATTAAGAGTCGGGATTTTTCCTTTTTGGTGTCGAAATAACTCTTTCGAAGAGTCAGTGTTATATGACTATTGAAAAGCGTCAGGAAAGAGTATCATGGAGAGTCTCTATGACCCTTTATGATCCTCATGATCTGCAAAAGTAACAATCAGGGTCAGGTTTTCTTCTTGTTGGTGTCCAAATAACTCTTTCGAAGAGTCACTTTTATATGACTATTAAAAAGAGTGGGAAAAAGTATCATAGAAAGTGTTTGTGACCCCCTATATTCCTCATGATTTGAAAAAGTAACATTCAGAATCGGGATTTCTCCTTTTTGGTGTCGAAATAACTCTTTCGAAGAGTCAGTTTTATATGACTATTGAAAAGCGTCAGGAAAGAGTATCATGGTCATGGAGAGTCTCTATGACCCTTTATGATCCTCATGATCGGCAAAAGTAACAATCAGGGTCAGTATTTCTTCTTTTTGGTGTCCAAATAACTCTTTCGTAGAGTCACTTTTATATGACTATTAAAAAGAGTGGGAAAAAGTATCATAGCGAGTCTTTGTGACCCTCTATAATGCTCATGATTTGAAAAAAGTAACAATCAGAGTCGGCATGTCTCCTTTTTGGTGTCTAAGTAACTCTTTCGAAGAGTCACTTTTATATGACTATTGAAAAGTGTCAGGAAAGAGTATCATGGAGAGTCTCTTTGACCCTTTATAATCCTCATGATCGGCAAAAGTAACAATCAGGGTCTGTATTTCTCCTTTTTGGTGTCCAAATAACTCTTTCGAAGAGTCACTTTTATATGACTATTAAAAAGAGTCGGGAAAAAGTATCATAGAGAGTCTTTGTGAAAACCTTTAATCCTCATGATTTGAAAAAGTAACATTCAGAGTCGGGATTTCTCCTTTTTGGTGTCGAAATAACTCTGTCGAAGAGTTAGTTTTATATGACTATTGAGAAGTGTCAGGAAAGAGTATCATGGAGAGTCTCTATGACCCTTTATGATCCTCATGATCTGCAAAAGTAACAATCAGGGTCGGGATTTCTCCTTTTTGGTGTCCAAATAACTCTATCGAAGAGTTATACTTTTATATGACTATTAAAAAGAACCGGGAAAAGTAACATAAAGAGTCTTTGTGACCCTCTATAATCCTCATGATTTGAAAAAGTAAAAATCAGAGTCTGGATTTCTCCTGTTTTGTGTCCAGAAAACTCTTTCAAAGAATCACGTTTATATGACTATTTGAAGGAGTCGGGAGAAAGTATCATAGAGAGTCTCTGTGACCCTATATAATTCAAATCTGGTAGAGTATCGAAAATCACCAAATTTTTTTTAAAAAAATGAATTTATAAAATTGAGGGACAATTTTTGTAAGAAAGGATATTATATGCTAGGACTGTTTTATTGTAATTTAGGTTTCCTTTTGTTGGTTGACCTTATTTCTATTCAGCTTTGGTATTTAGTTCAGCTTTGTCACATCCATTTCCTCTTTGACTTTCAACCTTCTTCTCTATCATTCCATTCCTATTCAGATTTCTTCATTCATTACATTCCACATCTGATTCTTTTTGTACAACATTCTTATTACATAATCATCTCATCTTATTCATCTACAATCCTCTTATCTCTTATTTTGGTTATTCTTATGAATTGGACTTTTACATTTTGGTTGGCTCCTCCATTCTCTTTATTCTATTGGTTAATCTGACTTAATTTGAATATGTAAATTTATCTTGTATTAGTATGATTTCTGATGTGGCCAAGTAGCCCTTGAATAAATCAGTGCACTACCAGACTTCATCAAGTTAAGTTATATTTTATTTCGTGTCTTGTTCCTGTTCCTGTGTTTTTGAATCTTCCGTTTGCTGTCATCTCAGGGACAAACGTTCGACCCCCCAAACCAGAGTTTAGATGACACCTCATTGGAGTCTTCCTTATTTGACCCCTAGAGAAGTCTAGCATAGGGAGTTTAGATGACACCTCATTGGAGTCAACCCACTTGACCCCTCCAGGAGTCTTAACAAGCATGACTCTTATTTGGAGTCATCTCGGCAAATGCTCAACCCCCCAGAGGAGTATAGAGGAAACCATATCAGAGTCTACCACCTTCACTCATACAGGAGTCAAGCATACTTTGACCCAACGGAGTTATATGACACCGTATTTCAAGGGTACCCACTGCACTGCTATAGGAGTCTGGCATAGGATCCATTTCTCTTCAATAGTCAACAGTGAAGACTGAAGAGTACAGATGACACCTTAGAGGCATATGTGCCACACCACATGACTCTTTGGGTTTAGCATTTGTCCGAGATGACTCTCAACAAGAGTCATGCATGTTAACTCCTGGAAGGGGTCAAGTGGACACACTCCAATGAAGTGCAGTGGGAACCCTTTATACAGTGTCATCTAAACTGCCTCTTGGGTCCAAGTATGCTGGACTCGCTAGGAGTCTAAGGTGGTAGACTCTGATATGGTTTTGTCTAAACTCCATTTGGGGGTTTAGCATTTGTCCGAGATGACTCCCACAAGAGTCGTGCATTGTTAGACTCCTGGAGGTGTCAAGTGGGTAGACTCCAATGAAGTGCAGTGGGTACCCTTTAATATGGAGTCATCTAAACTCCCTCTTGGTCCAAGTATAATGGACTCCTGTAGGAGTCCTTAAGGTGGTAGACTCTGATATGGTTTCCTCTATACTCCTCTGGGGGGTTGAGCATTTGTCCGAGATGACTCCCAATAAGAGTCATGCATGTCAAGACTCCTGGAGGGGTCAAGAAGGTAGACTCCAATGAGGTGTCATCTAAACTCCCTATGCTAAACTCCTCTAGGGGTCAAATAAGGGAGACTCCAATGAGGTGTCATCTAAACTCTGGTTTGGGGGTCGAACGTTTGTCCCTGAGATGACACTCGGAGAGAGTCCAGTATGTTTGACCCCAGTTGGAGTCAAGAAGGTAGACTCCCACGAGGTGTCATCTAAACTCTGGTTTGGGGGTTGAACGTTTGTCCCTAAGATGACACTCGAAGAGAGTCTAGTATGTTTGACTCCAGATGGAGTCAAGAAGGTAGACTCCCACGAGGTGTCATCTAAACTCTGGTTTGGGGGGTTGAACGATTGTCCCTGAGATGACACTCAAGAGAGTCTAACATGTTTGACTCTAGTCGGAGTCAAGAAGGTAGACTCCAATAAGGTGTCAGTTGTACTCAAATTAAAGAGTCTGCTTTAACCAATTTAAGTGTCATCTCAGGGACAGAGCTGGACTCTTGTAAAAGGGTCACTTAGACACTTATTTTTTTCTGTGTGTAATTGTGATTTATTAGCACGTTTAGCACCCATCCCCTTGTTTTTAATTCTCCGCTATTTCTGTGTAAGGAAACAGCATCAATAAATATACATTTTGGGAGCATGTGATCAGGAAAGAGGATATTATAACAAAACCCTTTAGGTGTAATAAGCGCAGTGGATGAAGGGACGTCTTGGAATTAGAGGACATCTGGTATGGGACAGAATGGATTGGCGGACTCCCATTTAAAAAAAAAAAAAAAAAAGTAGCGCCCGGGCTTTACTTGACTCAAACGATGATAATGTTATTAAAATACATGTATGCTGATGTTGTTGTTGTCAACTTTATCGTTTGTTTTTACAGATCACAGCATATCTTGTTATGTGTTTGCTATCATGTCTGACAAGTTTGGTGATGGCATGCTTTGAATTCTACTGGGCGTGGTACTGGGGGATTCACTGCCGTCAGCCTAAGAACAGCTGTACCAATGTCACGGTATCCAGCTTTCAAGAATTTATTTAATGAACGGGTTTCCTCTCAACTTGTTTATTAAGCCCTTTGTTTTAAACGAATATTTTGAATATACACTACAAAGGTGGAATATTTTTTTCTGGCTCAAGCGACATTATGTTGCTCCGTTATTAAGTGTATGTCACCGCTTTCACTTTCTGCGATCCTGGGTATATACTGGACGTTCCCTCAACCCTTCCCTGAGATTGTTCTTCAAAAAAGTTTGTCTACCCTAGAAGATGGCCATTTTTGTCATTTTTTCTTACTGGTTTTGGTGCCCTTTTTTGTTCACGCGACCCACCAAGTCCCCCTCAGTCCTACCCCAAGGAAACACGTCTGAGGTGGAGATTTGTTATTGTTCTTTAAATTAAATCTAGATTAATGGTGACAGGCTCGACTCTTTTGTCTAGGGGAGGGGTCAAAATTTATTTTGATTGGGGTTCAACATTCATTTTATTCATTTTTACACCATGGAAATTTCTATCTTCCCTAAATTGTATTGTAAAATCTCAATCAAACATAAATCAAAATGAAATGGATCAATAATGACTATTTACAGCCTTGTCATCAACGCTAAACAAGGTGTAAGGGGAAAATGATGATATTTAAGGGTTAAAGGTGGTTTTTCATTTCTTTTGTTTTCAGCATAAAGATGGAATGAAATATTCCGAATTTTCACCAATCTCGTTTTTTACTTCATCCCCTCCCCTGAGACAAGAGACCTTAGCCTGTCCCCAGAAATATAGATTTAACTTAAAGAACAATATAAAACAAAACACCTCAGTCGCGTTTCCTGGGGGTAGGACTGAGGGGGGCTTGATCAGCTGGGAAAACAAAAAGGGCCCCAAAATGAGAAAAAAAATGACAAAAATGGGCATCACGGGGGTTGACAAAACTTTTTTGGAAAAGTTCCACGCGAAGGGTTGGGAGAATGTCCAAGATATAGCCAGGGTCCCAAAAAGAAAAAGCAAGGACAAACATATTCAAGAAATTAAAGTCAGAGCAAAATCATGTCGCTATAGCGGCAAAAAAATATTCCACCTTTATGACGGACAGTGTAGATATAAAGTTGTTTAGTTTTTTCGCTTTTGTTTTGTTCTTTTGTTTAATTTGCTGTAAAAAGATTGCAGTATAATAATACTTAAGATTTATATAGCCCCATTATCCATTTTTATAAAATACGCTTTTGCAAAAGAATTTTTTTTTAAAGTAGCAAGAGATATCTAAAAGACATTCAAAAAATATACACAATTGAATGAATATGACTTAAGATTGGTCTTGAAATGAACAATGAGGAAGATAAATTATCCATGCAGTTCCCGAGGAAGTGACGTGTCAAACTAAACAAGTATTTATTTTTGCATTGTTTCATCAGATTTACCAGACGATTCAAGCATTGATTGGCATAATAATGGTTGTGGAGTTTGTAGGAGCTGTTTTTGGCGCCCACACCTGCTGCAAAGTACTGCCCAATAAGCAACCGCGACAAAATGAAGTAAACTTGACACTGTTTATAATGTCTTTTATTTTAAACTCAGTTAATAATTTGTTTTATTTACTCATTTTGAAAATACATTTTTATATTCCTTATATAAATCATTTATTTATTTAGTATAGAATGATGCATGTTAGCGTAACAATCACGCAAGAAACAAAATAAACATTATACAAATATGGTCATATTTGGACACAGACTATATCAATCGCGCCTAAAAACTTACCAATCAAATTTTAAGATATATGAAAAATATATTGTTTAATAATTAAATAATTTATTTCTTTTATTTATTTAATTTTATTTATTTATTTATTTATTTATTTATTTATTTATTTATTTATTTATTTTGCTGTCTTGTCCTCAATGATGAATGAAAATTAATCAAACTTGGTCGTCTGAATGACTTCATGTTTTCTTCCCCCTCCACCTAATTGTTATCATTATTTTGCTTCTTCATTATTTATGATATACAGGTGCATTTTGCCTCAGCTCAACCTCCAAGACCAAACAAAGGTATGCTAAATTTTATGATAAGTTCCATTGGTCATTTTCTACACTTTAGGTCTAATATTATCGGTAAACAACAGTTTTAAGATGCAGTTGTGTCAGAAAATGATATCGGAATAAAAAATGATATTGGAATCAATAATTTATTTGAAACGGACAATTGATCATTTATTTCATTCAAATTCTGTAATAAAAAAAGTAGCTAATAGTGATGATTTATATGATTATTATCAGATTATCAAATAGTAATCATGTGATAATGGCTTTCCTGGCAGGTTTATTTGAAATTTGAAAAATTTTCAAAATTCTATGTTAGGCTGCCAAATACTATGATAAATGCAAATTTGATCTCTTGTTTTCCATCAGAAGCAGAACCAAACAGACGTTACAGATAAAGATCCAGTCCACAACACGATTGCAATGCACAACACAAGCGTCTTTTTTTTTTCTCGCTTCTCACATGTATCATGTTTAATAACTTTCAACTGATTATGATGATTATGTTAAAACTATATATACTACATCCATGAATTATTATAACTATTTTTTTTCCACTTTGATTGTGTTTGAATTATTTGTACGGGGTCATCCCGATAGTCCGCGGGTCCGATAGTCCGCCGGGGGGGGGGGGTGATTTTTGTTACTCTGAAGGTCCGTTTGAAATTGAAAAGGTTCGTTATTCCGAACATAGAAAAGGTTCGTTAGTCCGAAAATAGATTGAGGTTCGTTATTCCGAAAATAAAAAAAGGTTCGTTATTCCGAATTTTTGTTATATCCAAAATTAGAAAAGGATTGTTATTCCAAAAATAAAATGAGGATCGTTATTCCGAAAATAAAAAAGGTTCGTTATTCCGAATTTTTTTGTTATATCCAAAATTAGAAAAGGTTTGTTATTCCGAAAATAGAATGAGGTTCGTTATTCCGAAAATAGAAAAAGTTTTGTTATTCCGAAAACAGAAAAAAGGTTCGTTATTCCGAAAATAGAAAAGATTTGTAATTCCTAAAATGGAATGAGGTTTGTTATTCCGAAAATAGAAAAAAAGGTTTGTTAGTCCAAAAATTGAAAAAAAGTTTCGTTATTCCGAAAATTAAATAAGGTTCGTTAGTCCGAAACTAAAATAATCTGTGGTGAAGCCGGGAAAATGGAAAGGGCAGGGGTGGTGGAGGGGGAGGGCAGAATCACCATTGCTGTTCAGTTGTTGATTCCGCAATTAAATCCGCCCGTCCATCGACGTAGTGTAAGTATTAGGGGAAGGTTGTTCCGCTTTTAAAAACGGGCCGTTATCACCTTTGACTAAATAACTAATTCCATAATTATATCCACTCCGTTTTTATTTCATGAAGAAGTTAGTTTGAAACATTATCGGCGGCGGCTTGTTAATCTTCCGATATATATTAATTTCCACTGATAGCGCTTTTAGATAATTTCTTTCATAAATAAATACGGAACGAATAAAATTGCGGAATTAATTATTTAGTTATTGAGTGATAACGACCCAATTTTAGAAACGTAGAAAACGAAACTTATTCTTTACCAGAAGAAGTCGCCGCTGATAATGTTTGGAAACAATTTCTTTTACGAAATAAAGACGGCACGAAACAATTGCGGAAATAATTATTTAGTTATAGCGTGGTAAAGGCCTGATTTTAGTAGCGAAACTTATTCTTTTTTGGAAGAATCGCATCGATAAGCGAAAAATAATTCTTCATTAAAAACGAAAACAATTATGAAATAAATTATCTAGTTATGGCCTGTTTAACGGCCTGAGTTTAGAAGCGAAACTAGATTGTTATCAGTAAAAACGCCATTGATAATTTTGTGAAATAAATTCTCCGAAAATCACAATTTAACAGCAGAAAAAAAGTATCTGGAGGTTATTCACGGGTGACCGTCCTCCGCTGAGACTATTATAGCATAATATTCTCTTATTTTTAAATTACCACACCATTTTTGTTTCTAAAAAATAGTTTAGTTAATTTTCGGAAAACAAACTTTATTTCATTTTCGGACTAATGAACTTTTTCATTTCGGACTAACGACTTATTATTTTCGGATTAAACGAACCTCATTATATTTTCGGAATAACGAACCTTTTCTATTTTTTGGATATAACAAAATTCGGAAAACGAACCTTTTTCTATTTTCGGACTAAAGAACTGTTTATTTTCGGACTAACGAACCTTTTCTATTTTCGGAATAACGAACCTCATTCTATTTTTCGGATAACGAACCTTCAGAGTAACAAACATCAGCCCCGCCCCCCCCCGCGGACTACGGACCCGCGCGACTAAGGAGACCCGTGGACTATGGACCGCGGACTATCGACCGCGGACTAATGGACTGGACTATCGGACCGCGGACTAACAGACCCGGACTATCGCGGACTATCGGGCTGTAACCGATTCCGGAGTTCTTCCTATTATCAGAAACAATCATAAAAAAACTGGTAAATCATTCTACATTTAGCCGAAGAGATATCATCAATACATAAATTAGGCTTGCAACGATCGTCTGCGTTCGCGGAGCGGGGGTGAGCGGGATGGGCCGCACCCTTTCGTGAACACCGGGGGGGGGGGGGGCTTTTCTCTGAAAGGGTGGGTTGAGGGAGGGGAGTAAATTAACGCACCATTCGTGAACACCGGGGGGGGGGGGGGCTTTTCTCAAAGGCTGTGTTTAGTGTTTTCTGAAAACCAGTCGTTTTTTATGAAAATCCTTACATTCGTGATAACAATATAATATTAAAAGATAAATAAGTAGTAATATAATACAGGATATTTTACTAGTTCGCGCGCTTTTCCCAAAGTAATAGGAGAAATAGAGAGAGTGTGCAGCTTTGTGTTTGTGATTTGAAGTTCATAAGATCTGATGAGATAGAGAAATAGGACGTTTAGCGCGG
>CALNVZ010003433.1:2251292-2269377 GCA_940671915.1 Paracentrotus lividus
AAAGTCCCTGGTTGAAGTTAGTCATTCGATTAGTGTATGGAATTTATAGCGGAGCAATTGTCGCGGGAGCAAATGTCATGGATTCTTTCTCGAAAGGAGTCCATGATGAGAATGATTTTATTTCAGACACAATTCTTCCGCAGATACTAGATGCAGATGCAAGTTTTAAGTATACGCGTGGGAAAGTGTGTTGCGCTTTGATGTTGAAGAACAAAAGAGACCGCGTTTCTATAATTGCCGACATGCGCGCGTATGACATATTTATGTAGATTACGCGGCGCTTTGATTAGTCTGCAAATTTGTAAACAACTCAACAGTTAAATGCATAAGGGTTGCTATCTTTTTATTCTCAGTACGACATAATATATTGCAAGATTTCTAACATGACACCAAGTAATCAAAACATTCATTTAATCCTCTAATTCTTTCTTCTTTCTTTGTCATTTCTTTTTCTTTCTTCATAATTTAAGATCAAGAGTGGGGCGACTCCGCCCTATATCGACGATATATTTAAGCCTATAGGAGCGGTCGGTAGTCATGGGCATCACTCCGAACTTGAGCTGAAAGAACGGCATGTTATAGCCATGTTGTTATGCCAGAGGCTGTAGAACGAATCTGAAAGTGGGGGGGGGGGGGGGGGGTCACAATGGAAAACGGACATTTTTCCTGAAAAGCGGGCAATTGAGACCAGAGGCATAAAGAGCAATGTATTTCAGGTAATTAAATGGCAAAGCTTGCACTCGCAACGTCTGATGTACTTATAACGGGGGTATAATAATCGTATCCATGGTGGCAATTAAAAATACATATTCAAACCACTAAAGTTTTGTTTAAAATATTCAGATTGTTTTTTCTTTTTGTTGCTAATATATGTTATTATTTTGTTTTCATAGGGGTAAAAATAAAATTGTTTCAATTTCCCGTTTAGATCAGTATAGGGCCTATATTATCGGGGAGGTGTTTAAACTCGTGATATCGCGCTCGTTTGCTCCCTTCCGCCTACAAGATTTTTTTTTAAAGTGGGCGCCCCTCCCCTCTGGAAAATCCTGGATCCGCGCTTGACATACATTCGTGATTTTAAGCCCCTTCAGCCACCCCACCCCCCCCCACACGTAATAACGAACGGATACAATTGCGAAAAATTATTTAGTTATTGAGTGATAACGGATAATTTTAGAAATGCAAATAAAAAACTTATCATTACATAGAAGTCGCCGTGATTAATTTTGTGAAATAATTCTCCGAAAATCAAATTTAACAGCAGATGCTGTAAATAAATGACCACCTCCCCCCCCCCCGGCCCCTAAATCCCCTTATCTGGAGGCTATCATGGGTACCAAAAACAGTCCCCAGCAATTTTAATCCATTCGCTCTGGCGATAATAGCTCAACTTATCGGAATAACGAACCCTTTTCTAATTTCGGAATAACGAACCTTATTCTATTTATCGAAAAACAAACTTATGTTCTATTTCGGAATTACACGAACTTGCTCTATTTGGAATAACGAACCTTTTTCTATTTTAGGAATAAGAACCTCGGAATATACGAACCTTATTCTATTATCGGAAAACCAAACCTTATTCTATTTTCGGTAATAACGAACCTTGCTCTATTTTGGAATAACGAACCTTTTTCTATTTAGAATAACGAACCTTCGGAATAACGAACATTACCCCCCCCCCCCTGCGGACTACCGCGACCCGCAACGCGCCGCGGACTATCGACAAGCAAGGCCTACTATCGGCTACAGCCGCTTGGGGAGGGGGGGGGGGTCAAAGTTATAGAACTTCAATATCAACAACAAAAAATGAAGTCTCCTCTATTCTCCTATTATAATCATTATAATATTATATATTGTATTATTTAATGAAGAATTTTCATAAAAAACGACTGGTTCAGGAAAACTACTAAACACAGCCCTTTCGAGGAAAAGCCCCCCCCCCCCCCCGGTGCACGAATGGGTTGCGCTCCGGATTCGCGCCCATGCAAGGTCTATCTATGTTTGCATTGTTATATTTTTCTTTGCAATTAAATGTGCATTAACTTAACGTTGCGCGCCGGGGTGTGCGGAGTCGTCGTAATCTTCGTTGCCGCACGCAATGTGCGTAAATTTGACTCCTCCCTCAACCCACCTTTCGAGAATAAAGCCCCCCCGGTGTTCACGAAAGGGTGCGGCCATCCCCGCTCCACCCCCGCTCCGCGAACGCAGACGATCGTTGCAAGCCCATAAATTACGTCTTTGATATTTCTTTTGCGAGTAGAATCATGCTTTAATTTATGAATTTTATGGTAGAGAGAAATACAAAAATAATGTTATGGTATTGTTTTGTGTATGTGAATTTCGTAATTTTTGTAATTTTTTTTTTGTTTGTTTTTGTTTGTTTTTTTGTTTTTTTGTGTGTGTGTTGTTTGTTTGTTTGTTTGTTTTTTTTTGGGGGGGGTCTTTTGTCTTTATTTTTATTTGTTGTTGTTGCTGGAGTAGAGAAGTAAAGTCAATGAAATTGAGTGACGTGCAAAGGAATTTAAAGAAGGGTTAAATTATACTAAATGGGTTCAGCTCACGTGTCATTAGACAAACCAGGGGGCTGTCATTTAAATGACAGCCCCCTGGACTAACAGAGAATTGGTGAAACTGCCGTTAGACCAAGTTGGATATAAACCAAAATCACTATGCAGTATATAGTTCTGTGTACGTTAAATAATCATAGTCATGTTCATATACCTGAGATATGCAATTAATTGACATGATAATAGGTAAAGGCATTATGGCGTATAAGTTTTGTTGAGTTTAAATGGTTATAAACATTAGATTAAATTGGCACTAAAATAACCACTTGTCTTTCGACATAACGCTGTTTGTTCTAGTTGTTGCGTGGTTGTTTTTTGTTTTGTTTTTTGCATTATAATGTCGCTATGTTGCCAAATTGATCTATCCATATTGTTATCTTAAATTCTGATTGTGCAATGTATAATGTTATAAAAAAACTAGCATGTGCTTTTGGCAGCCTTGCTTCCCATTTGACAGAAAATAAATCATTTTTGGACTTTAATGCCATACAGTTTGAGAAAAAAAAGGCGTTCTCCTTTTGATTGTTCAAAATATAAAACACATAATCAGTTGTTGCTAAATTTCACAAGTTCCCATTTTCATCGTTTTTTTTTTACAAATGTTTTAATGAATTCATATAGCTCTCTTTCACGGATATATGCGTCAAAACATAACAATATATATACATAATATATATGTATAATGCACCTGTCAGGCAGTTTTTCTAAAATAAAATGTACCTCCCAAGTGACGTCTAAAATTGATAACTTTGTTATCCATGGGCGGATTTCCGTTACAGATGCGCAGGTATTTTTCTCTCTAGGCAATAGACTAGTCTGAAATGTCTGAAATGTCTAATAACCACCATTTCATGTGTACTCTTACCCAGGAGAATAACAGCGTTTTGTATAGCGATATAAGAAAGTTCTAATTTTGGGGTCTGCCCTTTAAGACTAATGTTTCTGGTTGCTCTCCTTGTCGTTTAGATAGGAAACCAGCCAAGCGATAAGCACAACCGAGCGAAAGTGAAATCACACAGTTTAAATAGCAAGAAGACACAGTTATTTACAATAACCTGGAAAGCATAGGTAGTAGTCCTTGTTGCAGAGCCATAATCAATTTTATGACGCGCAGGCTTTCAGTTTCATTTTCAGTTTATTCATTCCGAACTTAGCGAACGTACACTGAATAAAACGTTTTGTTCTATATACGATTCGACATTAGTTTTGTTTTTCTTTTGTTTGTTTGTTTGTCGTTGTTGTTTTTTTTTTTACTATTTGGCAAAAGTGTTTAACTCTTTGCCTGCCAAATTCGACTATAGTCACAATTGTACTTATTAACTATACAATCGTAATAATTCATTTTCTCTGTAATGGCTGGGCTAAAAGATCTGAAAATCACTGATAATGTTAGGGCCAAGTCTGAGGCATAATTTCTCCTAGTTCATACTAAGCAAATATTGTTATATTATTTTTAATAATTAAAGAGAAAAGTCTTCTTTTTCATGCTTAAAAATAATGTGGCGGGCAAAGAGTTAATGAAAACATTAATTACATTTAAAAAAACATAGACCCCTATACAGTTAGATTTACCTATGACAAATATAGCTTCTACCGGCTTTGCAGCCCCAGCCTTGTATAATGAAATAATACTTTTTGAATATTAAAAAGAAATGAAACGAATTGAAAATAGATAAGGAGGGAGAATTGGAGTAGATGGAAAGAAAAGAGAAAGGGAAAGGAAAATAAAGTAAGTAGAGTATTATGTATACTAGATATGAAACACATAGGCAGGATCACTTATATTTGTTGAAGTAAACCCGAGTCTCCTTAGTTGGTATTAATAACAAAGAAAAATTGCAAGAAGGGTTTCCAAAAATATAAATTTTGAGCCATATGATGAAGCTTTACCCGATAAAACTTAAAAATTGCAATGCAATATAGAATAATAATCATCATCACATCATAATAAGTAAAACCATAAATGACCAATGTACTAGTTACAAACAATGTTTCACTTATCAAAGCAGTGTGGACTGTATAACCAAAATTCACTACGAAAGTACTGGAGAGTATAATATCTCTGGTCGACTCTCCTCCACTTTCCTGCTTCCCACCCACCCACCCGCGATCATTGAAATTCCGGTACAAATATCCACAGACTGAACATTTGAGCTTTAGAAGAGCAGCCGCACACACTGGTACATTTCAACTCTCATCATCTCAACTTTCCTCAAGAAGCCTGAAGTGGTAAGAATATTGTTTAGCTCGTTATTATATGTCCTCATTGTCTCTATTGAATTATGTATTTTGAAATGGAAATGGTTCACTTTTAGTTGGTCCGTTTGATGTTGTCCTGTTGAGAGCGTGTTGGGTGTTGGGTTTCTGTGAACTTTAAAGAAAACTGTTCGTGTGTTTGGGGACGATTTTTGGGTGTGGAAGGGTAGTCTGCAAGCACAAACCCCAATGTGCTTCATAAATTTCACGATACTTGTTTATATTGGTCATTTTATCACACTTTTTTTTTTTTTTTTTTTTTTTTTTTTTTTTTTTTGCACTTTTATTACATTCAGAAACCAATTTTTCAATTTTTATAAATTTGGTCAATACAGCTTCGGATGAAATTACAGTATTTCTCAAGTGCATATATGCGACAAAATAACCAATAATCATGATAACTGAACAAAAATACAGCAATTTAGGCCTTTTAGCATACGTAAGTCTTAGACTGCTAATTTGTTATATAATTTCACAAGCTGTGCTTCTATGAGGGTCCCAAATCTATCATATTATGAATATTTTTTCTCTTGTTTTATCAAATAATTGTGAAATATTTCATTGTATGATTTGAATAAACTTGAAAAAATTGAAATAAAACAAACTTACAAAATATATCGGATGTATAAAAGAACATATTAAAATGTCTATAATCTTTAGCAAAACAATGAGTGAAAACACTTATGTTTCAATCATTGCTATTCTGGAGGCCTACATGTATTATGTGAGGAAATCGATGTCAACCCGGGAGGCAGATCTTCAGCTTTGCATAAAAATTGTTTTTCTTGCTGCTGTGATTGTATCTTTACGATTCACTTAAACAAGAATAGAAGTAGAGCATTTTGCTGCCCTATATAAAATGTTTAGATGATTGGTCTCTGATTGTGATGCGTGCTTTGTGTGCGAACTTCTTGGTGCGTGAGGTTCATAACAATAGGCTGAAATTATGCTGAAAATAAGCAGAGGACCTACAAAAGAACGATTTCTTTTCAGAAAATAATCATCTGTCTCTAGCTCAAGCTTGTTTTGAGAGGAAAAACTCAGTCATGACATAATGTTCAGCGCAGACTTTAATTTTACAATATTACAAATAAGGCCTAGATATCATAATATAGTGTGCAGCGCAGACTTTATTTTTACAATTTTACAAATAAGGCCTATATCATAAATAGTCATTGAAATCATATAGGGGAGACTGGGGTAATTATGGCCCTGGGGTAATTATGGCCCCTTTGTCTTTGAGAGCTTATAATTCTTTGCTGCATTACACAATGATAATTTACTTTTTACACATGCCTAGCTAAACTCTTCCTACTATCATATGAAAAAAATAAACCATTTACATGAAATTTTGTGCTTAGGGGAGCCTAAAATGTACGGCAATTACAATTCTGTTCGTTGGAAAGTGGCAAGTCTGCTTTTTTATGTGGGGTATGATATCATTAATTAAAATCCTTTAAGATGAAATTTTGATTGAAACTGAAACAATAGGAAGTAAAAAACACAACAGAAAACTTCCACCTGAATATCTTCAATAGTAGAGCTGTAAAGGGGGATCAAATTGAAAATGTCATTTGGGGTAATTATGGCCCCCAATGCATAAACAGTGTATAAGCGCAGATAAGCGTAGATGGGGACATTAACTTGTACGATTTTGTACATAAATATATGTATTCCTTTGATTGCAAAATTTCAACATTTTGGCTGAACCAATTATTGACTAAATCATTGTTGGTGGTTGATAAGTGTATTAGGAATACCCAACAACATTTATTATACATTACCATCATTAATTAGCATAATATCTTTGAATTCATACAGTCATTACAAGAGGGGCCATAAATACCCCAACCCGTGGGGTAATTATGGCCCCCAAATTTGTTAACATAATGGTAATTAATATGCAAATGAGAAGTAGCAGGTTTATACTTTCTATTGTATATTATAGGTATATAGATTGACTGTATTTTTACATAATTAGAATATCATTGGACTTTTCATTTAATGGTAGTAATAGGAAATGTGAAAAAGGGGGCCATAATTACCCCAGTCTCCCCTACATGTATCAGTAAATAATGGGAAAAGGTGACGTTTTTGTTTGATGTAACTCAAAATTTCTCACCTACCTAAACTAAATTGTTATTGGCATTATGATTTCGAAGAGTATATGAGATGCCTTTTTAAAATCTCCCTGACATTTCTTCACCGCCTCACTTTTTGGAATACAATCATGGAGTTACAATCAGCAATAGACAAATCACTCATAAAAGTTGTTGGTATCAATAATCTATCCAGAACAAAGCAATGTTATTTTCTATGGTGATTATACGCTATATATGGGAAGTACACAATTAGAGGCATATTGATATTGGATAGCCTAACACATAGCTTCCAGTGTTCTGGCATCCCAAGAAGTGGTAATGTATCCTAAATTCAAAACCCTGTACCATGTTTTTGTCACGGAAAGTTATATTTATTTTCGTGACAAGGCTTGTATTTTAAGTCTAAAAGATGGTGGAATTACAACTTATTAGCCATATAAAGTGTATTTTTCAATATTTACCCCTCTAGTGGTACGTAACTATGCCTTTTCTGGCTATGTTGCATTTTAAGTCGAAATACCCAGGCATGTAGGCGTGCATACTGATTTTTTTTACGTCATGATTTATGGTTTTATGATGTCATCGAGTTACTTTGATATTTCGCAATGTCCTGTATTATATGTGTTTCAGCACTCGATCGTTACCAATGATGGTGCAAGTGGTCTCTCTTCTCATGCTTGTAAAAAAATGAGATTCGTTTCCCTTTCACTTCTCCTTAGTTATGTGTGACCAGCCCCCCCCCCGCCCTCATGCACAAAAAATAAAAATCTTGCGCCATTTCCTTTACCATTTCCTCATAAGTTTCCTGTAATGTTGCAAGTGGTCAAGCAATTAAAAAACCGAAGCCCCTTTCCTACCTGAAAAATAGGGAAAAATTATCTTCGGCAGAATTCGAAGAGGAAGTCTAACCTGGAATTATATCGCTTCTAATAAAATGATAGAAATGAGATTTCATACATAAAGCGAGTGTTTTACGCAATTGAAATACTTTAATAGGATTGTAAAAATATTGATATTCAGAAACGAGATGATTTTTTTTTTACTGACTCTCCAAAGAGAATGCTTGCTGCAATCCTCCTGAACCGAATTGTAAAACCTATTGGCATGATTAGAATTACAGTTTAGTTTTGTACTCCTGCAAAATATGGGCTATATGTTTAATTGGAGGGCTCTACATATATGTTGTGTCATTTCTAAATTTTCTGTTAAATACATTTAAAATGAAAGGCTCTACGTCGTAGGAATTT
Source organism: Paracentrotus lividus (assembly GCA_940671915.1). Lineage (NCBI taxonomy): Eukaryota > Metazoa > Echinodermata > Echinoidea > Camarodonta > Echinidae > Paracentrotus > Paracentrotus lividus. The sequence continues at coordinate 2,259,468 of CALNVZ010003433.1, forward strand.
TACTTTGTATTTACAAAACTAAAGGATATGAAAAATATATGGACAGAATTCTATGTAATTCAATTAATTAGATTATACTACATATTAATATAGACCAGTGTATGTTTCAGATTTACACCTTTAGTTAAGAGATTAACATGAGTAGATACTTCAGATTTGTTCGATAATAAATATCATGATGAGTAAGAATTATTTACTGCGCATATCCTGCGCATATTATTTACTGCGCATATCCTCGACTCTTCATGGCTGAAAGGATTATATGGCAGAGTATGCATAAAGATTGAGCATAAAAGTATGTTAAAGCCCAAGTATAGTTGTAGTAGAAAACACTGATTTTTTGTTTAAACCTGCTCAACTTGACCTCATAGTGTTCTAAAGACATAACAATATATGGGCAAAGGATATAATCATGTTCCATGCATGTCTTTCCATGATATGTAATAGTTTGCATGAGCATGGGGAGATGTTCATCAAAGTAAGGCCATACTTCCTTCATTCTCACCCCAGAACTCTGGGCATGCCAACCAGCAGCTGATTGGTATAGCGTGAGTGAATTCTGTGTGTACAGTCTGTGTGTGGGAATAGCATATGCTTTGCACACAAACCGCTGTATGCTGACATTGTGCCTGTGAGATCCTATCGATTGTGGCACTGTCAATAGATATATTTACACAGTTTTGTTGCTAAATTCAGGTGTTAGAGTGGATTTTATAACAAATCCTTTTGTACACAGAGGTTAATTGAGGTATTCATTCATATTATTCTGCTCTGGAAGCAAAACAAAAAATCTATTCTCCCAGCACTATACATGACCTCTAAGTTTGAATTTACTATGGGGATCGGATAGCATTCAATAGGATGTGGGCGGTAAAAGTATGCGGGCTCTGATGAAAATAGAGGAATCAAATTTACCTGCATGACCTTATAAACACGATGACCGGCTTAACAGCGGGCATTCTGAGGCCTGATATCATTTATTTGAGTCTTGTAATTTCATCTCTATCGATCCGCCTATTCACAAGTGTAATTTTTTAATACTACCTGCATTATTTTGTACTTAGTACAAGTAGGCTACTATACAGCCATTTATTCGAGCATGTAATCCTTTCGTTTATCTGAATAAAAATGATACATTAGAAAGTAAACCATTACTACATGTATAAAGATGCACTATTCTTTGTTTTTATTGTATATCAATGACCCATATTCAACAAAATAGATTGGGTAACAACTAAATCCCTCAAATCGGAAAAGCAGGCATTCTAGAACGAACTTTTCTTATGGGTTGTGTTCTTTTGTTTTCAAAATGAAATTAAGGAGATCTTATCTTTTGACTTTGGCTATTAAATGTATGCCTAAATGTCTGATCTGAATATTTTCGGATTGTGTAAGATTGGTCTGAAAAAAAATATATAATTTCATCCGACACAACACTGCAATCTAGCGGCACTATAAAGCTTAGAGCCCTACTTTGCTGTTTGCAATAACATCCAATGAAATGCCAATTATTTGACAAGGTTAGTTTTGAAGATGGATTATTTAGGAAGTACTGTAGACTCACTTTTGTTTCCTACTCATCCGGTTTAGACAACCAAGCCAAGAAAATCTTGCCAAGGTTTAAAGGGATTAGATTTGTCATGTTTTGATTTCTAATAACTTTTTTTTTTTTTGGGGGGGGGGGGTTAGATACGAACAACCTGGTACTCTTAGAGCTTGCTTTCCAGCTTTCGAAATACGATATTATATCAAGATATAGGCCCTCTTTTTCAAAAACTGGACTGGGGTAGCTGTATTCAGTAAACCCTCGTACATGTCGTATGGAAGAAAAATCAGTCTTTATTTTAATCACTTGCAGTATGCGAGGGTGATTTTGAAACACATCTTCAGAGTTTCATTTGTACACAATATTAGGGCCTACATGCACTGAAAACAATAAAGGGCCCATTATTAGTTTAAATCCGTTAACCCTTTATAAAAAGATATCGACTCAAAAATTCTAAATAGGCCTATGTTGGCATATGGATGAGAAAGTTTTATATATTTGTTTGCCTATGCGTATATTTGTGTGCGAACAAAAATGAATCTAGATTTTCCATGTCGACCCAAGGAGATGTAATATCTCCTTGGTCGACCTGATTTCGTTCAAAACTTTCACTGATTCATTTATCTTATGTTGTGATTTGAATCAACCTGTGTTATCAAGGAGATATTTCCTTGGTGTTATCTAAACAGTAACGATTTTGGCTAGCCTTTTGACTTCCTGGAAATGTGTGTTTATTGTCGCAATAGAGTGTGTTTAAGTAGACTAGTACGTGTGGGCCAGGGCTGGTGTTCGTGACCTTTTCCTGTTAAAATCGTGACCTTGGACCCTTTGCCATCGTTAGCCTATAAATTCAGACCTTTGTAGCACCTGAAACTATTTAACAAAGAAAAATGAAAAATTAGACAATAAAGAAAAAGAAATAAAAAATTGAAAGTAAAACAGAATGGCATGTTCGTTATATATAGTTCTGACTATTTCTTTGATCTGATTTTTTTCCTATCATAGATAAATATGGATCATTCCCAGATTCCAGTCACAGTTCAACCTGGAACCACAGTCACTGTGCAGCAGCAGGGAAATTTCCAGGTCAGTATCGATTAGCTCAAAAACCCATTACTTATTTGTATTGATGATGAAAGTAATTATAATATACTCCTATTAGCGCCTAATTTGAAACACCTTATATCTCTACCATTAACGGGTCAGATGACCATACATGTTTCAGAGATGCCAGCAACACTGCGGGATAATTATAACATTAGAAATTAGAACGCGAATAAACGCAAATAGTTAAAACAGCCAAAATAAATGACTAGAGAAAGCATAAATATAACATTTTGCTCTGTCATTCAATTTTGGGAATGCGTTCAAATCAATAATTTTCTTTTTCTTGTTAAAGAAGATTTTTGTTTCAGCTGTTTGAACTATTTGCGTTCTAATTTCCGATTTTATAAATTATTCCGTAGTGTTGGCATCTCTGCATGTTTGCCTGTTGATCCTAGGCAGGCAATATACATTCGGTGGTGAAAATGAAGACGAAATGCCTTGTTGAAGGTATTATGGGCTGTGTTGGGATTGTTTCCACAAAATATGTCCGAAATATTTAATTTTCAGTGAATTTCCAATCTTTTATTTGTATTTTCAATGCTAATGTCGATTTTAACTTAAATTTCAAGTTCAATTTCATTTTTCAATTTCAATTTCAATTTCAATTTCATTCCAGATGAGCATGGCGACCAATCCCCTGAACCCACGTGGTATCCCTCGTGCATGGAGCACAGATCTCTTCCAGTGCTTCGATGATATTCCCATCTGTAAGTACAAATGTCAAAACCAAATTGCGAATCTGGATCAAAACAATGGGAATCGCAGAGAATGCCCCGATGCAAGGGAACAACGCTTTGTATGCACTATCATTGAGAAATTTGAGGCCGGATTTGATTTAAAGAAAACTAACAAAGAACATAAAAGATATGCTAAGAACCATCCAGTTTAGGGGCAAGATTGTTGCATCCTATCAAATCCCGACCACTTATTCTGCCCAATGTGATTTTCATATTTTCAAACACCTCATCCTTCTGCCTCTATCGAAATGCATAGGTCTATGCCAAATGAAAGAAAATTGATATACCTTTATATTGATGCACTTCGTATTTCTTTATAATTTCTTTCTTTCACAGAGAAAAATGGCAACCACTTGAGTTTTTTTTTTTCTGGGACGCACTTTATAATCTTAATCTGTGCTTTACAAATTCGATTTAAATAAACAAAAAACAACGAAATTCAGATATCGCAGTCAATGAATTCTTCCAATCCTAATTTGTGCAAACATATCCTCGAGGCTGTTTAGATAACGAGATTTCTATATATTGGGTAGATTGGTAAAACAGGACTGGAAAGTAATTTGTTTATACTTATTTTTATTGCCCTATCTTTGCAAGGACGAAGATCTTCTCTATTACTTTATCCCTGTAGTCTAATGTGGATTATTTCTCACGCATGCACCAGTTTGTTCTGCGCTCAGAGATGGGCTGAGAACTGCTGTGTTCCCATGTGCGTGCTGGACCACTCATAACGATGAGGGGCTGCATAGAGGACGCCCATAAGTGGCAGGTAGAAATAGTTCGAGTTCATTAAATTCATCAATTTCAATTTTAATTTAGTCAAAGTTCATGGCATAATTACACAAGAGGTAATATAGACGAATTATAATAATACAAGAGAAATGTAAATTCACAGAAAGGCAAATTAAGTTTGGACTCTTGCAACAGACCAAAGGTCCTGTCTATCTTTTCTATTATTTATTAGAAGCTGTCCATGATAGCATATTGGGGAATAATTATTAGACAAAATCTCTGGGAGCTTAACCTAATTCCAGGGCCGGGGGGGGGGGGTTGATCAACCCCCCCTCGACATTTTCCGCGACCATGCCGGCCGGCGCGAAATTTTTGACCGCCGCCCGCCATGATTTTTACTTTCAACGTCTTGCGCATCTTTTGAAATCGTTTTTGGCGAAAATCGGGCATTACGGGTGACGACGCTGCACGATTTTCAAAAATTCGTCAGACGACAACCGCTCAAAAAACGTGATTTTGTGTACAAAGTCGAATGGCAAATGATTTTCTCTACTGCATCTCATAATCATATATTTTTTCACTTTCGACTGGCTAAATCAATTTATTTTAGCATAATTATGCTTCAAAAAAAGATTTCTGGATCAATTTTGACCGATAAAACAAAGAAAAAAAAGGTCGAAAAACATAAAGAATAATAAGAAATTCATCAAACTAATACAATGCATAAGAAATAATTTTTGATTACCAAAATTTTTTTCATAGTACAATTGTTGGAATGGTACAAGAGAATTATTTAGCGACAAATTTCAGCATTCTAGGAGCTTTATTTAAGTAAATTAGTAGTCAAAGGGAACGATATATATGTCATAAATTAACATAATTAATTGATATAAAATATAATGTACATTATTTCAGGATAATTAACGATATGCTAACTTGTAGATTACATTGCACCTACCATGTGGCAAGAATTTCGCGGCGTTGCGGCGCGATCGTGGTGTGCGGCCGAGATTCTCAGGGGGGGGGGTTGATTCAACCCCCCCCCGGCTATAGAACAGCAAAAAAGCCCGCTGATTAGGGTTAATATGATTTTGGTCTAATGTTATTTCCAAGCTGTACATGAAGCACTATGAATAATTTAATTTAGATCGCGATATAATATATATACAATGAATTGTAAGCATGAATAGACAATTATTACTTCATTATCCTGGGATGGACTCGTTAGTAAGAGGTGGACTCGAATAATCACTGATATTACAAATTCATATTTTTGTAACATGTTTGCATTATTTTGTTCTCAGGGTTTCTTTGATGATGATTGCTTGCATCTGTTGTTTCTGTGGCTGGTGCAACAGTGTCAGTTGCACGTAGTAAGGCATCAGAACGGACGCGTACAGCCATAGTCACCTTTGACCCGATGCACTTTGACCCCCAAAGTTTGTTTGAGGCCTCGCCATAGGTCTGATAACAAGGCTTCCATGATATTTCTACGTGTGCTTGTACATACTATTACCAACAGTGGAACCCCCATGTTTCCTCCTTTTTTTTGTATCCGCCTCCCCTTATCGAATGTCTCTCTAACTAATTAATACTCACATGGTTTTGACTGAGCATGTGTCCTGATAAGAATGTTTTCGAGATGTACGAAAAGGGAAAGGCTTGATCTTCACTGTTTTTATTACAGTACCCATGTAGTAAAATGTAATTTTCCAGATAAAGATTGACATTATGATTACCTCGTTCAGTCACCAAGACAGTGGGCTTCAGCCCCGGCCCCACTTTTTCAGTAAAAAAGTTCTGGGAAAAGGGGGATAACCGTCTGATTAGGATTTTAGGCATGCCGAGCCCCCCCCCCCTACTTTGAAAAAAAAAACAGTCTGTGGTCCTTGTTATACCTAACATTTTTTTTTTTGCAAAATCAATCCATCTCATCGTTTAAACGTATCAACTGGTTCCGTATACTTTAGTTTTTAACAACGCTCCTGTGTCATTGTGGCATAACTATGGTATTGTGTGTGACGAGTGTAGGTTTGCGTTATTCAACAAAAAAAAGTAAATTAGCATTTTTACGGGTTTTCCGATAATTTTAATCTTTAATTGGGCGGTCAGTGATGATGCTTGTAGCTCTGTCTCTTCTTGATTTGTGTTATTTTGTCCTTCTTAAGACCATGCATAATACTAAGCATATCATAGCACGACTGTCGCGTGTAATGTTGTCTTATTCATAGTTTTCAACGTGCTTTTAAAAAACAGTGATAAGTTTTGTAGGAGGGTGATGTGTCTAATTAGCATTAACTCCATAATCAGAGTACTAAACTCATTGTGTGCTGTATAGTTTTTATGGGCGAAAGTAGTTCATAATCATAATTGTATTTTATGTAATATTGTTTTTTATGACATAATACATTTGTTTTTTACACTTATCAAAAGGGAAACGGACTTAACTGTGTTAGTCGATCTAAGAGGGTGGGGACATTGTTGGGAAAACCTTTTTTCCGTTTTACAGGACCATACGAACTTGATGTTATTGTAACCATTTTGTTGTGATGTTGTTTGTTTTTAGTTCCAATTTTATATGGAAAGAAATTAAACTTTTCTAGTTTTAATACAATTCGTTTTGCACTGTCTGTTGTTTGTATTTTCTCTATTTCATTCCTATTGTGAATCGTATTTTTCTCATAAAGGCAGTCGCCGAAAGTGTATAATGCCGCAGTCTAGTCTTGTGCAATACAGGGAACAAGATTACTGCATTACTTCAATTTTGTCTCCTGAAGTTGGAATACATTTTAACATCTTTTTTGTATTTAACGTCGAATTTCATATTCTTGAATGAAATTGGAAAAATCATTAAAAAAAAAACATAGACATTAGAAAAAGTTACGAGCAAGGAAGAGAAGAGAGAGAGAAAAAAGTTGAAAAGAAGAAAAAAGAAAAAAAGAGGAATTATATTAGAAACGTACAAATTGTACATGTGAATATAAAAGTTGAATACTTTGTGAGAAGAAATAGAGAGAGAATCATGATACAATGCATTATGGGATAAATATCAGATCAAACAACAACAACAACAAAGAAGAAGAAGAAATGCGATATTTGACCCGAGGACGAACGCAGAGAAAGGAAAAGTTTTATAACAGTGAGAGTGTCGGGTCGCAATTAGAATACAAAAACAAGAATAAATCATCTCGGAGGGGGAAAACAACATCAGTGCTGATGATGTGCAAACGGAACTTTAATTATAATGATTGAAAGAACGACAAATAAGAAAATCAAGTAAAGAGATAATTTGTATATATAATACACCCTTAGAGAGAGAGAGAGAGAGAGAGCGAGTGTGCGTGTGTGTGTAAGATGGAGAGAGAGTGTGTAGGGGACATATATGCGGGATGGATGGGTGAGGGTGTTTGTGTGTGTGCCCGTGGATGTTTGGGTGTTTGTGTGTGTGTGTGTGTGTGTGTGTGTGTGTGTGTGATGTGAAAGGAGTGTGTTGAAGTAAGAGGTTGTGTGGGGAATTCATTGGCGTTCACACAATGTGTTGTGTGTGTGAGGAGTGGGTGTGTCTGTGTGTGTGTTAATGCATGTGTTTCGGTGATACTCAAGCGAGGACCGGGCATTTGTGCTCAGTGGGGGTTATATATGATAGTCGTTAAGTGAGAATACATTTCAATGCAAGGGCGACTATGAATACCGAAAGCAACAACTTTGGAGATGTATATATACGTGGAATTTTGTATTTCCTTATTTTAGGAAAATATTACAATTATTTGAAAGTACCACATAACCAAAATTTTGATCGTTCTTAAATCAATATACTTGAGGAATATGTTTTTGGGGGGAGGAGTATAGCGTTTTGACAGACGTGTAATCAATCAAATATGAATATTTACGTCATGGAACGACTTTAACGTCACCATCCGAGAGACGTGACTGGGTTTGAACCAGGGTCGCTCCATGTCAGTTTGTAGGCTGATTCAGAGAGTTGATAATGTGCGTTACCGCTTCACCAACTCCTCGGATCCTAACATTGATCCCTTATGTGATGCAGTGATAAAACCTCTCACAAAAGCGGGCGCTGTATAGTTTTATCAAAAAGCAGTGCCTATAAGTCAAATTGTTTGTTGGTTGTTTATGCTTGCGAACAAAATATTCAACCTAAACTTTGAAGAATTGCTAATTGCTCTAAATAAGAAATGAACGTCACAAAATCCTAAACATAATTCAATCTAGTAAATACAAATACTCAGAAATTTCGGAGGGCGTTGAAAATCAAAGTTCTCCGTTGACAAAATAACGACAAAATGTACAGACAAACAAAGGTCAGAGACAGGCAAACAGACACAGTCATGTAACAGTGATATACCAGGGTGTTTCCGAAAAAAGGAAACCCAACTTTGATCAACAATAATGTCAAAAATATTCCAATGGTGATTATGAAATTTATATCACTGTAAAGTGCAACTCATTGCCATTCTAATGATACCCGCTCACCTCACCAATGTCACGCATCACTAAACCCCCATTGTTTTTGAAAAGGTCTTGTAAAATTGTGCGTGGTTCACTTTCATGCCACCATGAGATGGTTTGTGTGAATGTGCCTGGAAAGGAAACCCAACTTTGAACATCAATAACTTCAAGAATATTTCAGTGGTGATTAAGAATTTAAATCACTGGAAGTACAACTCATTACCATTCTAATGATACCTCTCTAGCCTCACAATATCATCCATCACTGAACCCATTGTTTTGAAAATTGTCTCGCAAAATTGTGATAGGTTCTCTTTCATGCTCCTTGAGATGAGTTGCTTCAAAGATTCCTAACAAATCTAAGTAAAGTATTCCAGTGACTTAAAATAAATGAGTTTTGATAAATGGGTTGGAAATTTTTAACTTATTTAGTCCTTTAATCTATTACCATCCAGGTAATTTCAACATGTTACTGGTCACGACAACCAGAGAACCTTCAGTTCCATGGATAATGTAAGAAGCATGACAGTGCATCAATACAATTTTGCAAGATATTTTCAGAACAATGGGTTCGGTGATGCGTGACATTGGTGAGCTGAAAGAGATATCAATACAATGATAATGAGTGGCACTTTCCAGTGATATTAAACGTCATAATCACTACTGTCATGTTTTTTAAAATGATTGATGATGAAAGTTGGGTTCCTTTTTAGGAACATTGCAGCAACCCATCTCAATGAGCGTGAAAGTGAACCACTCACAATTTTGCAAGACATTTTCAAAACAATAGGTTCAGTGATGCGTGACAATTTGGTGAGCTGAGCGGGGTATCATTAAAATGGTAATGAGTTTGCACTTTCCAGTGATATAAATTTTATAATACAATGGTAAATATTTTTAAATTATTGATGATCAAACTTGGGTTTCTTTTTTTCTGGTCACCCTGTATACAAAAATGAATGGAAATCAAAAGCGGGCCAAATTTTCAGTGAGAGAAAGGAGAGTGGGGATAACAGAAACAAAATAATAAGAAGACAGCAAGTCACAGAAAGAGACAGAGAAAGGGAATACAGATCTGGGGAGAAAATCTGATGTTCAAAACAAACGAAACGACGAGAAACCATTGACTAAAAGCATGAGATAACAATGAATGATGCTTAAAGAAGTAAGGCGGGAACAAATGAACTTTTATTTTTCTCGAACTTTTGGCTTATGATACAATAACATCAATTTAATGATATATATATCGTCGCAATCATTTGATAATGCTGTTTGTTGTTTTTTGCTGTTGTAATATGTTGTTGTTGTTGTTGTTTTGTTG
>CALNVZ010003433.1:2269793-2281178 GCA_940671915.1 Paracentrotus lividus
AAAAAAAAAAAAAAGGAGCACTATCTGGGTGAATAGGGACAGGCGCGGATCCAAGATCTCCGAATTGAATACATTTGTCGGGCCCAATTGTCTGGGGACAGTAGCGGCTCTATTATGTTTTTACGCATGGGCCCGATACTTTTATTGTATGACAACAGACTGCGTCCGTTACTGAGGGATGCCACTCTTACGTGGGATATTATGTTAGTTCGGAAAATTTCCAGCTGTACGCCCCCTCCCATTTTAAAATCCTGGGTCAGATGCCCTTTTTCCTACTGTTTTGGATCGTTGAAGAGGTCGAAGGTTTATGTCGTATACTACATCATCCTCAATAATAATATTTCCATTTTAGAAACATAGTAAACTCTTTTTCTAAGAAAGCTAGTATAGAAAGACCATAGCTTTTAATCTAACCAGGGAAGAACCTTGAAATAGCATAATCACATATTATATGATTTAATATCAACCCGATACGATACGAAATGTCTGAGCGACGCCCAATTTCGAATGGGATTGCATTATCTAGTTAATAAGCATGAATACGGCAAAGAATTTGATTTACCGCCTACGAATTAGATGAAAATAAATAACCCCAGCTGATTATAACAATATTAAGGTGTTAGACCCACGGTACACAGCATAAACCCTTTGTAAATCGACTTTGAACTTGCCATTAATCGTAATATAATATTTTGTCCTGTTCAATGTCTGATTTTAGTCTATTTTCACCTGTATGACTGAGACGAATGTCGCATTGATTATTGTAATAAGACCTTGAAAGGACTGTCTGGATTTATATCCCACTGTCATCAAAACTAGACAGACGCCAAATTAACAATAGATTGAACATTATATTTCTTTGCCGCGTATGGCAGGTGGTGTGATACAGCATTCTGAAGGAGCGTTATTTTGAAAAATAAAATATTGTTCTTTAATCCGAAAATAACATAAGTTTCGTTAATCCGATAATGTAAAGACATTCGTTTATTCTAGAGTGATATAACCCTAACCCTATTCCATATTTGATTTAGCAATTGATCCTCAAAAACAGAAACATGTTTGGTGTTTTTCTTAGTCAAATGAGAATTATATTTACCAATATAACAAAAGGTAGCAAGAAACAGCTGGCCCATTCAATTATCTGAAACCAAAATCACTGAATTGAGTTGAACACCCATTATAGCGGTTACACGGGTTTTAAGCTTGGAATGTATATAGATCGTGTACATTGTTTAAACATATTTTAGCACTTGTCAGCGCCATTCGTTGTACTTGCAAATTTGCATTATCATATATGCAATTCCATCTGTGAACTATACGTTTATAAATATAGGCCCCTAAATTGCCAAATAAAATGTATATACTGTTACTGTATAGCTTGATTTCAAAAGATAGTAAATCCACTTTTGATGGTAATCAAAATGTTTGCATCAGATTTAAGTTTGTATTTATTCGTTTATAAAACAAAAGTATTGATATGAATCAAAAGCAAAATATAAATTTAGTCCCACAATTTATTAAATACACATTTATTTTTTTTAAACCGCGGAAATGGAAGGGAGCCGTTGCAAGCAGTGCTAATTGAAGACCGAAACAAATAACATTTTGTTCTTTTTTTTACAGAAAAGGTAGAGACCCGTGAGGTGGTGATCACCCAGCCAGGATCAACTACGGTCCAGGTACCTACTTCACAAAATTTTTTCTTTCTTTTTTTTACCAGGAGTAAAAAATGAAAACCATGTTTCAATAGATGTAATCTGTGTCAAATAAAATGGTTAAAGTAGTAAAAAGTTTCTTATAAAACTGGAAAACAAACTTTTTCATTTATCTTTCTTCTTTTTTTTAAATCTCATTCGGTGCTACAGATTCTGAGATATGATTAGTTTTCTATGATCAAGAAAATCCATTTTACGCATAAAAAAAATTGCGATTCTCTCTTCCTTGCCGAAGAGTTAGTAAAACATGGTTTTTAAAAAGCAGATTGAAGAAATAAAACTGTAACAGCAAGAAAAGTCTTCTGGCTTAAATTTGGTACCACATACACAAAAATCATTTGAGAAGATTTCATACCACAATTATATTTTCCCGCTTGTACACACTGTATTGACGCTTTAGCATATAACTTCTCAAGAATTATACGACTCTTAACAAACCCTTTTCCATTTATGCAAAACTGCAAAATAATAATAATAATAAAAAATAAAAATAAGAAATTAAAGAAATACATTTTCCTTGCTATTTTGGTGCTAGGGCTAGATTTGAAAGTAAGGAGGTGTATTTTGCTTATGGAAACATTTCCAGTATTCACGCCACGTAAGTTTTTTTTTATACCATATTGCAAAATGAAATTTTTAAAAAAATGTATTCTTGCACTACAAACCGGTCATGAAAATAAATCTGTAGAATATCTATGTCTTTATTGTTTCCTATCATTGAAGTCTCCCTCTCTCAATTTATCAGGTGACCAGCATGATGCACAATCCCTTGATGCCACGTGGGAACCCACGTGACTGGACCACTGGACTCTGTTCATGCTTTGAGGATGTGCCCATTTGTAAGTGAACTATTAATGTAAAAAAGTATATACATATATTGTTTAGTTATTATTTTTCATAAGAGATGGCATGGTAGGTGCCATACATTTTAAGATGGATATTGCACCCTGATTGAATGAACACAAATGTATAAACAGAGTGAACGCAGAAAGTGATACCATTTTCGAGGTTTGTTTAATTATTATTACTATTTCTTTTAGTTATTATTATTATTTTTTTGCATCCGATTTATTAAACCTTGATGACAAGGACCAACAGAACAAATCAAGAGAAACCAAACCACATTGAATCGTATCAAATCATAAGACATGCTATCCAAAGTAAGAAGTCTTAATGAACCCCTCCCCCTCCCCCAAAAAAAAAAAATATAATAATAATAATAACAATAAATAAATAAATAAATAAATAAATGAATAAATAAAATAAAATAAAATAAAATAAAAAATCAATAATAATAATAATAATAAAATGAAATAAATAAATAAATAAAGATTTTTTTTTTAATGACCCAAAAAGGTAAATCAATCGTGTGGTTTTGTTTTCTTTATACAGGTCTACTTGGATTGTTCTTTGGATTTTGCCAACAGTGTTGCATTTCGTCAGATATGGGCGAGCATTGCTGTGTGCCATGCTGTGTACCTACTGCACTAATTACAATGAGAACACAGATTCGATCACGTCATAACATCCAGGTATCTTTTGCCTTCCTAGTTTGTCCTAATCTTAAGAATCTTATGGTGGTATCTCACTTGCCATGAGACGGATTTGAGACTGATTTGGGACTACTTTGAGACGGATTTGGGACTACTTTGAGACGGGTTTAAAACGGTTTTGAAACTGAGTTATACGCACGGTCACCACGCATGGTTACGTATAGGCCTAGCCTACGATTGTGACCACCTCCAAAGTAAGCCTAGTACTAGGCGTAATCCTCCTTGGCATGCTTGGCAATGGCATGAATAAATTTATCTTTTTTTTGGGGGGGGGGCTCCGTCTTGATCTGCCTTTGTCTTGGCACATTTTTGGCTTGCTTTCTTTGGAAACGGTATAAACGAAACCCTTGAACAGTTTTGTAAGAAATATGAAATATCTTCGTTCTTTGTTCTTTTGTGGGTACATTTGTTAAACCAAATGGCTAGGTTGGGTAATCTTCTGCTCTGAGAAATGAAAAGAGACAAGTCCCTTTCAGAAGAAACAAAAAATATCGACAACACTTTCTAAAAAAGGGCTTGTAAAAAGAGTCTTTTAAAGGCATGCATTTTAGGTAGACCTATGTTGCAATACTTTTTTTTTTTGCAATGAACATAGACTGTAATATTTTGTACTACTGTATTCTGTAATGAAGAGGGCTACATCCAGCAGTGAATGGACACAGCCTGGTGAGGGGAGGTGTGGTGAGATTATGTATTATAATTGGCTCTCTATTTTATTGTCTCTCAATCTAGGGTACCATTATGACTGACTGCTGCATGTCTACATTCGCTGGACCATGCACCCAATGCCAGCTCGCCCGTGAGGTCAAGGCCATCAAAGGCGGCAAGGCACAGGCCTAGGACCACTTCAAGAACCAGTAGAGATATAGTCCTAGCAACACTTAATGATCCAGAATAGTCTAGTAGTTCTTTGTTTCACAAAGAGTTATGTAGACTTATAGTCGCACTCAAATTTATAGTTGCGTTCGGTATATTGCGCTTCACCTCATTGGTCAGATTATGCTCAGGGGATGCGTGCCGTTGGGAAGTCCATCAATGAGATCGCATGTTAAGAACTTGCGCTTAGAATTGAAGTGCGACTTTAGGTCTTCATAGGCTCTTTTTGAAGCACCCCATGGACTCTTTTACTAGGTGCTTTATTCGTCGACTATTCGCCTTCAACCGAACGATGGCGCAACTCGGGGTACAGGTTCTTGTGGTCGTGCCATTACTCGCTGCATGAAGGCACCGTCGGCGAATAAATAATTTAGTAAAAAGAGTCCATAACAAGATTATAGATCCATTAGAGATAAACTTTCTTAATTGTGTACTTGGACTGTGTCTCAAGAAAATGTCAAAAGATCTCACGCCTTTCACTCTATGTATTTATGATAATCGGTTTTGTTATACTTCTAATCATCTAACTTTGTAATGAAAGAATAGTTCAGTAAAGAAAGAAAAAAAAGCAAGCATTTAAGGTGATAAAAATGGTGAATTGGTAATTACTCTTCAACTTTCGATAGTCAGAATCAAAATGTGAAAAAGAAATATTATTGCATTACCATAAATGTAAGGATTCATACGGAATAAAAACTTATGCGGTGAGTCACAAGAGGTCTTGCGTGCAGTAACTCTCTATGACCTTTTTCGTTGGTATATTGTACGTCGCGCGTACTTTCTTCAGACACACACGGAGCAGGAACAACACGCAGGAGGTCTCGCAAAACCTTTACTGCGGAAACGTAGGAATCTTGTCTGAACCTACATACGTTGCAGGCACGTACCATGTATAATGTATTGTTGTGTCTACCGCATTGGTGGCCTTAACCATTTTTACAGTAGCTTTTTCAACGAGACAATAATGGGTAGGCGTACTGGAGACATACAAATTGGCAGCCCCTAAATATAAATCTCTTCACATGCCAAATGGACATAATCTTTTCTGATGTTGTGCGCAGATTTGTCAATGTGAAAATATTTTCTTTTTTTAATTAGGCCTACCTTCATGCTACAGATAAATGTAGAGTAAATATAGATAACAATTTTTTTATTTTGACTTTAGTATAGTTAATCGATAAGGAGTTCATAATTCTTAAAATTTTAGAACAGAAGTTGTTATCGTGAATAAAATTATTATTAAATATTCAATCGATAAGTGTACTAATCCGTTAAATTTCATTTATACTTCTAAATCATGTTCAACAAAATGTACTCTTTAATTCATGAACAAATTAGTAATGACTAGACGATTAAAAGTAAAATGCATATCATACACAGTCACATAATCGATAGTTGCAATAGAAAAGGGTTTGAACGTGATTGGAAACATGCATAGCATTATATAGTACGAATAGTAGTGTCATTGTAAAGATTAATCGTGCTTTTTTAAATCTCTAAACTTCTTGCCCATTATTAGTTAAACTGCAAACAGATGAATCATGATTTTTTTTTTTACTCAATGTAAGCGGGGCTCTTCAAATCGTACGAGCTTCGTTTTGCCTTATGTAACAGTTAAATTAAGCATATAAATATGATTTGTAAACTTGTACTATGATTATAAGAATAGGAAATGAAGTCAAACGAGAGCTGAGCTTTCGAGCCTAGCAGAATCTACGTCAGAGACATAATGACACAGATATTATGTACTGAACAAACAAGGATATAGAGAATGAAAGAAAAAGCTACAAGTAGAGGAGAAGCCTATAGAGAAAGAGAACAAAGGAACAAAAGGAGCGATTTAAGAAGTGTGGGGGAGGCAAGCCAATCAAAAAGCAAGGAGAGGCGTGACATAGAAAACTGATAATAGAAAATAAAATAAAAGAGGGATGATTAGCACAGAAAATAATACAGCACTTAACGCAGAACATAGTTATTGCAAATTCGATAGTACTCGATATGATTACTATTTTACGTTTCCATCTGCAATTGGATGAGCACCTGTTGCAAAACTTTTTAAAAAATATATTTTACTCTTTAGAAATATTGTAATATGAGAGTTGATAGGTTTACAACAAGTTATAATAATTGGGATGTATCAACCTTTTGTATATCCTGAAAAATTGTATTAATTCTAATAGTTTATTAAAAAAAACTTGCCAAAGTAAAATTATAAATGTGCAAACGAGAACATTATTTTGTCTTGTTATTGCTCGTTATACCTAGAGTTAAACATTGTTACAGATCACATAGTAAACTGAAGAAGCTTAGATGGGGGAAACATAATCCAGATCCATAAAGAACTTTATTACATTTGATTTTGATTTTGTATCACTTTATTTTATAGCTTTAATAAACGAACATAGTATAAACATGTACAGAAGATATGCACAATCACAAACAACACGTTAAGAATAGTAAAAGTGACAGAGTGGTAATTTAAAACCTGACTTTTAGTAGAGAACATGTAGTAAAAAGAAGTACTTACTAGTAGCGCCACGTATATATATTGTAGTTTGCAAGTGCTTTTTAACACGACATTGTATCGGTAAGTTTCCTATAATTGAACGCTACAAATTTCTTCATCAATTCTCTATCGTATAACTTTATACCTAATAAAAAAGATACAAAGAAAACGTTTTTATGTCGTGTATATTCAATGTTTGTCGTGTCATTCTTAGAATTTCGTCGCAGTATACTAAGTAATTGATGTGATCTTCGGCTATGGAAAGTTTTAGTCTAAATATTAAATTGGGATTAGAAGATTCATACACAGTCTTTAAAAAGCCATAGGAGAAAATGGCTACAAATCTTTATTTTACATTTGAAGATATACCGAAACTGAATTGAATTAAATTGAGTTTTGAATTTAATCTATTAATCAACAAGAACACATTATAACATCGTATATGGTATACAATCTTACAATAATATAAGTTTTCCCGGTCAATGTTAAACTCTTTGCAATGGAATTCGTTTATGTTCATTCTATTTAAACGATACCTCATGGAGCCGAGCTATCGGTCAATTGAATTAACCTTTAGATTTTAATCGCGCATCAAATTTTGGACGAAAGTGCTTGTAAGAAATTTCAAATTGATTGGAGATAGTTTAAAGTTGATCGGGAAAACCTATTCAAAAAAATGATCATAGAACATGAATACAAAAAGAAATTGAGTGTGATTGAACAAGAGAGAGAAGGTCTAGTCGAGCTTAGTTCCATCCGTTTGGCAAAATTCATTTTTTTTTAGTTTTGTGTTGTATTTCTAAATGTGAGTGTAAAATTGCGTTGTTGTTGTTATTTTTTTTTATTTACAATCTATTTACAAATACTTGGAGAACTTTCAGCATTTTGCATTTCTATTCCTAGAATTAAAAAAAAACAACAACAACAAAAAACAAAGGAAATAAAAAAAGACAAAATAGATAGATAAAGAAAGAAAAATAGGGTCAAATATTCTCTTTCAGAATATACGAGAATGGTCCATAATACTGTGATCGTTAATGAAATATAACGGGGAGGATCCATGCACGGGGCCGAGGCTTCACGAAGCCGAGGGTCCACGAGGCAGAGGGTCCACGAGGCCGATTTTTCTCATATCGTTTATTCTTTCATTAGGATGTTTAAAAGAAAATACGATTTGAGAAAAATTGGCCTCGTGGAAAGACCCCAATATAGAAACATAATTTTCTTCTTTTTTTTTCATGCACGAATGCCCCAATGAGGATTCCAGGATAACCCATCGAAATGTAGCATACTACAATGTACTACAGGGCATTAATTTTCTACCTTTCAAGCTAGCCTCTATCTAATATACATCCCCAATTAATCACACGTGGTCCATTCTGATTTCCATGGTAACCGATGAATATTGACTGATATGTTTGTGTAAAGGGGGTGTAGTTGAATGAGGGGACGATCATATTTAAGATTGGATATCCCATCAGACTTCATTCGCTCCTCATATAGGTGACACATACATTTCCTGAGAGGGAATTAGAAATAAAGAACGTGAAAGTAAATGAATTACTGCAATACATAACTGGGTAGGGTGTTCAAAATCTTATAATTCTAACCATCACCATAATCATGATAACCTCCTAATATCAATACTTCAAAACATCAATTTGTACTGCTTTATTATTATTATTATTAGTAGTAGTAGTAATAGTAGTAGTAGTAGTAGTAGTATTAGTAGTAGGCCCTAGTAGTAATAGTAGTAGTAGTAGTAGTAGTAGCAGTAGTATCATTATTATTATCATCATTATTTTCATTATTATTATATAAAAGGAGGGTGGCAATCCATGCTTACCTTTTCTCGTTTAACACTTTATTCTCGTGGTTTTGGGTTATGGTTTCGTAATATCCTATCTCGTCCCTAGGGCGGGAGGGTGTCCAGCCTTGTGACCGGAGCCTCAACCCAAAATCATCATCTTCACCACCCCATCCCCAGTACACATTCGGCATTCCATTCACCTTGTAGAATTGCCTAGTTGTTGCACCAAATGCTCCTCCGAAAGTCGTTTCATAAATCACACTGAAACATAAAGGGCGTGTGATTATAATTTCGAATGTCATTCTCTTTTTTCAGACTTACATTAAAATTACAAAGTAAACGATTCACAATAACAAAGTGATGTTTTGTTTACCAATTCATTACTAAATATTTGGGACGTAGTAATTCCGCAACAACGTCGTGTGGTGTGGGTGTCCGTCAAGGATGTCGGGTGTGGACGGGGGTAGCGTGTGGTAGCGTGTGGGTTGTGTGTGTGTGTGTGTGAATGAGGGTACGTATGGGAGTGTGTCTTTGTGTGTGCACATACACTCTCAGAACGCTGGTAACAAAAAAATGCATATTAAAACCAGTTGGTTAAAAATATTAACCAATAATGTATTAAAAAGAAAAGTTGGTTAAAAAAACAAGTTGGTTGGTTAAAAAAGCCCAATTCCAATTTTAACCAATAGGGTACATGCAGGTAATATGGGCCAGCAGGTAATATGGGCCACCTGAAGCAAATCATGTCGTGACCGTCGACCGGTGACCGGTGACCGGTGTAAGCACCATAATGTTGTTTATATAAATGTATACGAAAATATATTGTCGTGAGAGCATGTGATGCCGAAATTTCTCTGAGAAAATTGCTGAAAACCAACAAGGTAGGTAAAACTTACGGCATTTTTTTACCCTGATGTAAAATTTGATATTTCACAGAATGTGATGATGAAAAAGTGTTTGAGGGGGTAACCTCAATTTTTTTTTGTATATTGAGTAAGCTTATTGATTATACTAGCGTCTGGTATACTGCACTTTATCTTACGGGTGTTTAAACAAAATCACAAGATTTCTAGCGCGAGGAGCGGAGCGCGGTATCTTTGTTAAATCCCCGTTTCCCATTGGTTGTTTTTCTTCCACGTGACCATTTTTATTTTTTTTTTTTTTTTTTTTTTTTTTTTTTTTTTTGGGGGGGGGGGATACACCCCCCAAATAATTTCGGTCGGGGGGATGGTGTGTACAATCATCCCCCCAATATTTGATATCAAGAAAATGAAAAGTATCATATTATGTGCATATAAATATACCATTACGAATTCGTTATCATATAAAATACTTTTTATGACATTATGATATTATTTTGAAGTCTAAAATGGGATATATCTGACATTCAAAAAAAAAAAAAAAAAAAAAAAAAAAAAAAAAAAAAAAAAAAATTTTCTCACTTAATCGTTAATCTTCCTCGTATGTGCCTGATATACTTTAGTAATCATGTAAACACAATACACCGTGTAGATAATGGAAGCGCAGATGTTTCACTACTCACAATTGGAAAATAACCATTCAAATGGATGATAATCAGGGGCACCGATCCAGGGTGCATAGGGGACAGGTGTCTCGATAAGTAAAACTGAATGCATAAGTACCCCCCCCCCTCAAAAATCCATGATGGTTTTGATAAGATAAATAATAAATATTGAAGATATTGAAGGTAACTTTTTGGACCTTTTTGGGACTCGGACCATGATTATTGTAACTCACCTTCACTCACGATTGCATGATGCTTAAATTCCGTTTCAAATAACTGTAGAAAATGCATGAAAATTTTCAGCTCGCGCTTCGCGCTCGCATAATATAGGCTATTGCAAACTGTCTTAATTGAATTCGTTCAGCTTTAAAACACGTTTTAAACACCAAGTCCCTCCCCGTTTCGCCACAAGTGTCCTGTTTCATCAGGTCACTATTATTAATAAAATTTTCAGATCGCGCTTCGCGCTCGCACAATATGGCCCTAATAATTCGTCCATATTTATTAAGATTTGGTTTGTTCGGATTATTTTCTGATGGTCCGCTTCTAATCACCAGTTTAAACCCCTAGCCCTCCATCAATTTCGCGCTTACATGTAACGCAACAAATACCATGTTTCTGTTCAATATCATTGAGAAAATTTTAAGCTCGCGCTTCGCGCTCGCATTATTACAGCACTAAGAATTCGACGATATTCATATACTAGTATTAAACACTTGATTATATGCATGCTAATGCGCATGTGTCTATATCTATGGGCATTAACATCATGATGTTTCCTCCTTAATAAACCAGATAAAGCCCCTTCCGTTTAGCGGTCGCATTATTCTACAATAAAGTCCCATTTCATGTCACTATTACTGAGAAAATTTTCAGCTCGCGCTTTGCGCTCGCATAATGGCCATATGAATGTGAAAATATGTACTAGTAGATACTCACATGCATGCATGTGTGTAGCCTATATCTAGCCATTACATCATGAATGTTCCCCCTTGAACAAACCAGTTAAAGCCCCTTCCTCGTTTTGAGCCCGCATATGCTACAAATGCCCCATTTTGTGTCACAATTTTTGAGAAAAATTTTCAGCTCGCGCTTCGCGCTCGCATTATAAAGTATTAACTGGATTTCTTTTCATATGCATATGTGTATACAAGCATTACCTCACCCCAATATGTACACTGCGATCATATACCATCGTAATCATGTGTCACATTGAGGAAAGGAGGAAAATATCGACGATCATCCCCCCCCCCCAATCACCAAAACAAATCGACACCGTTGCCCAATACAAAGTACACAGAAGATTTGATGAGATATACTTGCACTAATGTTGCTGTGTCAGGCAAGCATTCAATGCCACATTGCACCCCTTCACTAAAACAAATTGACTGTACACGCTA
>CALNVZ010003433.1:2281203-2321435 GCA_940671915.1 Paracentrotus lividus
AACAAACTTGTTTTCTTTAACCAACTTTTCTTTTTAATACATTATTGGTTAATATTTTTAACCAACTGGTTTTAATATGCATTTTTTTTGTTACCAGCGTTCTGAGAGTGTATGTGCACACACAAAGACACACTCCCATACGTACCCTCATTCACACACACCACACACACACACAACACACACACACACACACACGCATACACACACCACACACCGCATACACACCCACACCGTCACCACACACACCGACATACACCCTGTACGGACACACACACACACACACACACACACACACACACACACACAGAAACAGTTGTTGCGGAATTACTACGTCCCAAATATTTGTAATGAATTGGTAAACAAAACATCACTTTGTTATTGTGAATCGTTTTACTTTGTAATTTTAATGTAAGTCTGAAAAAAAGAGAATGACATTCGAAATTATAATCACACGCCCTTTATGTTTCAGTGTGATTTATGAAACGACTTTCGGAGGAGCATTTGGTTGCAACAACTAGGCAATCTACAAGGTGAATGGAATGCCGAATGTGTACTGGGGATGGGGTGGTGAAGATGATGATTTTGGGTTGAGGCTCCGCTCACAAGGCTGGACACCCCTCCCGCCCTAGGACGAGATAGGATATTACGAACCATAACCCAAAACCACGAGAATAAAGTGTTTAAACGAGAAAAGGTAGCATGGATTGCCACCCTCCTTTTATATAATAATAATGAAAAATAATGATGATAATAATAATGATACTACTGCTACTACTACTACTACTACTACTATTACTACTAGGGCCTACTACTAATATACTACTACTACTACTACTATTACTACTACTACTAATATAATAATAATAATAAAGCAGTACAAATTGATGTTTGAAGTATTGATATTAGGAGGTTATCATATTATGGTGATGGTTAGAATTTAAGATTTTGACAACACCTACCCAGTATGTATTGCAGTATTCATTTACTTTCACGTTCTTTATTTCTAATTCCCTCTCAGGAAATGTATGTGTCACCTATATGAGGAGCGAATGAAAGTCTGATGGGATATCCAATCTTAAATATGATCGTCCCCTCATTCAACTACACCCCCTTTACACAACATATCAGTCAATATTCATCGGTTACCATGGAAATCAGAATGGACCACGTGTGATTAATTGGGGATGTATATTAGATAGAGGCTAGCTTGAAAGGTAGAAAATTAATGCCCTGTAGTACATTGTAGTATGCTACATTTCGATGGGTTATCCTGGAATCCTCATTGGGCATTCGTGCATGAAAAAAAAGAAGAAAATTATGTTTCTATATTGGGTCTTTCCACGAGGCCAATTTTTCTCAAATCGTATTTTCTTTTAAACATCCTAATGAAAGAATAAACGATATGAGAAAATCGGCTGGACCCTCTGCCTCGTGGACCTCGGCTTCGTGAAGCCTCGCCCCGTGCATGGATCCTCCCCGTTATATTTCATTAACGATCACATATTTTGGACCATTCTCGTATATTCTGAAGAGAATATTTGACCCTATTTTTCTTTCTTTATCTATTATTTTGTCTTTTTTATTTCCTTTGTTTTTTGTTGTTGTTGTTTTTTTTTTAATTCTAGGAATAGAAATGCAAAATGCTGAAAGTTCTCCAGTATTTGTAATAGATTGTAAATAAAAAAAATAACAACAAACAACGCAATTTTACACCTACCATTTAGAAATACAACACAAAACTAAAAAAAAAATGAATTTGCCAAACGGATGGAACTAAGCTCGACTAGACCTTCTCTCTCTTGTTCAATCACACTCAATTTCTTTTGTATTCATGTTCTATGATCATTTTTTGATAGGTTTTCCGTCAACTTTAACTATCTCCAATCAATTTGAAAATTCTTACAAGCACTTTCGTCCAAAATTGATGCGCGATTAAAATCTAAGGTTAAATTCAATTGACCGATAGCTGGCTCATGAGGTTCGTTTTAAATAGAATGAACATAAACGAATTCCATTGCAAAGAGTTTACATTGACCGGGAAAACTTATATTTTTGTAAGATTGTATACATATACGATGTTATAATGTGTTTCTTGTGATTAATAGATTAAAATTCAAAACTCAATTTAATTCAATTCAGTTTCGGTATATCTTCAAATGTAAAATAAAGATTTGTAGCCATTTCTCCTATGGCTTTTTAAAGAACTGTGTATGAATTTCTAATCCAATTTAATATTTAGACATAAACTTTCCATAGCGAAGATCACATCAATTACTTAGTTACTGCGACGAAATTCTAAGAATGACACGACAAACATTGAATATACACGACATAAAACGTTTTCTTTGTATCTTTTTTTATTAGGTATAAGTTTACGATAGAGAATTGATGAAGGAATTTGTAGCGTTAATTATAGGAAACTTACCGATACAATGTGTGTTAAAAAAGCACTTGCAACTACAATATATATACGTGGCGCTACAGTAAGTACTCTTTTTTACTACATGTTCTCTACTAAAAGTCAGGTTTAAATTACCACTCTGTCACTTTACTATTTCTTAACGTGTTGTTTGTGATTGTGCGATATCTTCTGTACATGTTTATACTATGTTCGTTTATTAAAGAGCTATAAAATAAATGATACAAAATCAAAATCAAATGTATAAAGTTCTTATGGATCTGGATTATTTTCCCCCATCTAAGCTTCTTCAGTTTACTTATGTGATCTGTAACAATGTTTAACTCTAAGGTATAACGAGCAATAACAAAGACAAAATAGTTTCTCGTTTGCACATTATAATTTTACTGGCAAGTTTTTTTTAATAAACTATAGAATTAATACAATTTTTCAGGATATACAAAAGGTTGATACATCCCAATTATTATAACTTGTTGTAAACCTATCAACTCTCATATTACAATATTCTAAAGAGTAAAATATTTTTTAAAAGTTTTGCAACAGGTGCTCATCCAATTGCAGATGGAAACGTAAAATAGTAATCATATCGAGTACTATCAATTTGCAATAACTATGTTCTGGGTTAAGTGCTGTATTATTTTCTGTGCTAATCATCCCTCTTTTATTTTATTTCTATTATCAGTTTTCTATGTCACGCCTCTCCTTGCTTTTTGATTGGCTTGCCTCCCCACACTTCTTAAATCGCTCCTTTTGTTCCTTTGTTCTCTTTCTCTATAGGCTTCTCCTCTACTTGTAGCTTTTTCTTTCATTCGCTATATCCTTGTTTGTTCAGTACATAATATCTGTGTCATTATGTCTCTGACTAGATTCTGCTAGGCTCGAAAGCTCAGCTCTCGTTTGACTTCATTTCCTATTCTTATAATCTAGTACAAGTTTACAAATCAATTATATTGCTTAATTTAACTGTTACATAGCAAAACGAAAGGCTCGTACGATTTGAAGAGCCCGCTTACATTGAGTAAAAAAAAAAATTCATGATTCATCTGTTTGCAGTTTAACTAATAATGGCAAGAAGTTAGAGATTTAAAAAAGCACGATTAATCTTTACAATGACACTACTATACGTACTATATAATGCTATGCATGTTTCCATCACGTTCAACCCTTTTCTATTGCAACTATCGATTATGTGACTGTGTATGAGTATGCATTTTACTTTTAATCGTCTAGTCATTACTAATTGTTCATGAATTAAGAGTACATTTGTTGAACATGATTTTAGAAGTATAAATAAATTTAACGGATTAGTACACTTATCGATTGATATTTAATAATTAATTTTATTCACGATAACAACTTCTGTTCTAAAATTTTTAAGAATTATGAACTCCTTATCGATTAACTATACTAAAGTCAAAATAAAAAATTGTTATCTATATACTCTACATTTATCTGTAGCATGAAGGTAGGCCTAATTAAAAAAAAAATTATTTTCACATTGACAGAATCTGCGCACAACATCAAGAAAAAGATTATGTCCATTTGCAGTGAAGAGATTTATATTTTAGGGGCTGCCAATTTGTATATGTCTCCAGTACGCTACCCATTATTGTCTCGTTGAAAAGCTACTGTAAAAATGGTTAAGGCCACCAATGCGGTAGACACAACAATACATTTATACATGTACGTGCCTGCAACGTATGTAGGTTCAGACAGATTCCTACGTTTCCGCAGTAAAGGTTTTGCGAGACCTCCTGCGTGTTGTTCGCTCCGTGTGTGTCTGAAGAAAGTACCGCGCGACGTACAATATACCAACGAAAAGGTCATAGAGAGTTACTGCACGCAAGACCTCTGTGATCACCGCATAAGTTTTTATTTCCGTATGAATCCTACATTTATGGTAATGCAATAATATTTCTTTTTCACATTTTGATTCTGACTATCGAAGTTGAAGAGTAATTACCAATTCACCATTTTTATCACCTTAAATGCTTGCTTTTTTTTTCTTTCTTTTACTGAACATTTTTATTACAAGTTAGTTGTTGAGAGTATAAACAACCGTTACTAATACTGAGTGAGGCGTGAGATCTTTTGAACATTTCTCTGAGAACGTTCCAAGTACACATGAAGAAGTTTTCTCTATGGTCTTTCTTGTTATGGACTCTTTTTCTAATTAGTTTATTCGCGCGGTGCCTTCTGCAGCGGTACTGGCCCGCCCAGAACCTGTACACCGAGCTTGCGCTCGTTTTTGGTTGAGGCGATAGTCGCGATAAGCATAGTAAAAGAGTCTATGGAGTGATGCTTTCGAAAGGAGCTATGAGACCTCCTAAGTAGTCGACACTTCATCTAGCGCAAGTTCTTACATGCGATCTCATTTGATGGACTTCCAACGGCAACGCTATTCCACCTGAGCTATAACTTGTGCTGACCAATGGAGTGAGTGAAGCGCATATACCGATACACATAAAATTTGGGTGCGACTATAGTCTAATAACCTGTTGTAACAAAGGAATACTAGACTACTGCTGGATCTATTAAAGTGTTGCTAGGACTATATCTCTACTGGTTCTTGAAGTGGTTTCCTAGGCCTGTGGCCTTGCCGCCTTTGATGGCTTGACCTCCGGGCGGCTGGGCTTGGAGTGATGCATGGTCCACGAATGTAGACTGCAGCAGGTCAGTTCTAATGTACCCCTACGATTGAGAGGCAATATAAATAGAGAGCCATATTGTATACATATCTCACCACAACCTCCCCTACCAGGCTGTTGTCCTTCACTGCTGGATTGCCTTCTTCATTACAGAATTACGGTTAAGTTACAAATTTACAGTCTTTGTCCCATTGCCAAAAAAAAAAAGGTATTGCAAATAGTCTACTAAATGCAGCCTTTAAAGACTCTTTTACAAGCCCTTTTAGAAAGTTGTTGTTCGATATTTTTGTTTCTTTTCTGAAGGGACTTGTCTCTTTTTTCATTTCTCAGGCAGAGATTACCAACTAGCCATTTGGTTTAACAAATGACCACAATAAGAACAAAGAACTGAAGATATTTCAATATTTCTTACAAACTGTTCAAGGGTTTCGTTTTATACGTTTTTCCAAAGAGCAGGGCCAAAATGTGCAACAAAGGGCAGATCAGACGGAGCCCCCCCACCAAAAAAAAGAATTAAATTTATTCATTTGCCATTGCCAAGCTATGCAGGAGGTTACCGCTTAGGTTACTTGGAGGGTTGTTCACAATTCGTTACGGCTGGCCCTATACGTTAACCATGCGTGAAGGTGATACCGTGGTATCTCGTTTTCAACCGTTTTTTACGCGCTAAGTAAGTCCCATCGGTCTCCAAGTAGTCCAAATCTAGTCTAATCCCGGTCTCATGGAGTGAGGGTACACCAGTTTAGGATTAAGATGGCAAACAGAAGGCAAAGTCTGGATGTTATGACGTGAATCGATCTGTTGTTTCATTGTATTTAGGTGCAGTTAGGTAAAGGCATGGCACAGCAATGTTCTCGCCAATATCTGGACGAAAATGCAACACTGTTGGCAAAAATCCAAAGAACATCCAATATGACTTTTCTGAAAGACAACAAAACCACACGATTGATTTACCCTTTTTGGGTCATTAAAAAAAAAACTCTTTTATTTATTTATTTATTTCTTTTATTTATTATTATTTTATTGAGTCTTTTATTTTTTTATTTTATTTATTATTATATTATTTATTTTATTTATATTTATTATTTTATTATTATTATTATTATTATTTTTTTGGGGTGGGGAGGCGGGGTATTCATAAGACTTCTTACCTTTGGATTAGCATGTCTTATGATTTGATCACGATTCATATGTGGTTTGGTTTCTCTTTGATGTTCTTGTTTGAGGTCCTTGTTGCATCAATGGTTTTTTTAAATAATCGCGATGAAAAAAATAATATATAATAACTAAAAGAAATAGTATTAATAATTAAACAAACCTCGAATAGGTATACACTTTCTGCGTTCACTCTGTTTTTATAATTTGTTTCATTCTCAGGCTTTGTCGCAATATCCATCTAAATGTATGGCACCTCACCATCTGCATCTCTTATTTGATTAAATATAACTAACAATTATATGTATTACTTTTTACTTAATAGTTCACTTTAACCAAATGGCGCACATCCTCAAAGCCATGAACAGAGTCCGTGGTCCAGTCACGTGGAGTTCCACGTGGATAACGGATTGGCATCTGCGGTCACCTGAAAATTGGAGAGAGGGAGACTTCAATTGTAGAAAACAATAAAGACCATAGATATTCTACAGATATTTATTTTCATACTGGTAGCCGGTTTGTAGTTGCAAGATACTTCTTTTTTTAAAAATTATTTTGCATTCGGTATAAAAAACTTCACGTGGGCGTGAATCTGGAATGTATTTCCTAAGCAAAAATGACCTCCCTACTTTCAAATCTAGCCCTAGCACCAAAATAGCAAGGAAAATGTATTTCTTTAATTTCTTTATTTTTATTTTTTATTATTTTATTATTTTGCAGAGTTTTGCATAAAGAAAAGGGTTTGTTAGAGTCTATAATTCTTGAAAGAAGTTATATGCTAAAGCGTCAAACGTGTGTACAAGCGGGGAACAAAATATAATTGTGGTATGAAATTCTTTCTCAAATGATTTTGTGTGTATGTTGGTTACCAAATTTAAGCCAGAAGACTTTCTTTGCTGTTAACCAGTTTTATCTTCAATCTGCTTTTTAAAACCATGTTTTCTAAATTTTCCCCGGCAAGGAGAGAAGAATCGCCAATTCTTTTTTTATGCGTAAAATAGGATTTCTTGCATCATAGCATAAACTATCACTATCTCAGATCCCTGTCTGCACCTCGAATGGAGTTTTTTAAAAAAAAAGAAGAAAGATAAATGAAAAAAGTTTGTTTTTCCAGTTTTATCAAGAAACTTTTACATACTTTAACCTTTTTTTGACACAGATCTACATTATTGAACATGAGTTTTCATTTTTTACTCCTGGGTAAAAAAAAAGAAAGAAAAAATTTTGTGAATTAGGTACCTGGACCGTAGTTGATCCTGGCTGTGTGTGATCACCACCTCACGGGATCTCTAGCCTTTTCTTGTAAAAAAAGAACAAAAGTTATTTGTTTCGGTCTTCAATTGCACTGCTTGGCAACGGCTCCCTTCCATTTCGCGGGGTTTAAAAAATATATGTGTTATTAATAAATTGATGGACTAAAATTTATATTTGCTTTTGATTTCATTCAATTTTACTTTTTGTTTATAAAACCAATAAATACAACTTAAATCTTTGATGCAAACATTTTGATTACCATCAAAAAGATGGATTTACTATTCTTTTTGAAATCAAGCTATACAGTAGTAACAGTATATACCATTTTATTTTGGCAATTTAGGGCCTATATTTATAAACGCTATAGTCACAGATGGGAATTGCATATATGATATGCAAATTTGCAAGCTACATACTAATAAATGGCGCTGACAAGGCTAAAATATGTTTAAACAATGTTCACACGATTCTCATAATACATTCCAAGCTTAAACCCGTGTAACCGCATAATAATGGGGTGTTCAACTCAATTCAGTGATTTTTGTTTCAGATAATTGAAGGGCCAGCTGTTTCTTGTACTACCTTTTGTTATTGGTAAATATAATTTCTTTCATTTGACTAGGAAAAACACCAACATGTTTCTGTTTTGAGGATCAATTGCTAAATTCAAATATGGAATAGGGTTTTAGGGTTTATATCACTCTTAAATAAAACGAATGTCTATTACATTATCGGATAACGAACTTATGTTTATTTTCGGATTAAGAACAATATTTTTTTTTCAAAAATAACGCTCCTTCAGAATGGCGTTGTATCACACCACCTGGCCATACGCGGCAAAGAAATATAATGTTCAATCTATTGTTAATTTGGCGTCTGTCTATTTTGATGACAGTTGGGATATAAATCCAGACAGTTCCTTTCAAAGGTCTTATTACAATAATCAATTCGACATTCGCTCAGTCATACAGGGTGAAATAGGACTAAAATTGAGACATTGAAAGGGACAAATATTCATATTACGATTAATTGGCAAGTTCAAAGTCGATTTACAAAGGGTTTTGCTGTGTTACCGTGGGTCTAACACCTTAATATTGTTATAATCAGCTGGGTTATTTATTTTTCATCTAATTCGTAGGCGTAAATCAAATTCCTTTGCCCGTATTCATGCTTATTAACTTAGATATGCAATCCCATTCGAAAATTGGGCGTCGCTCAGACATTTCGTATCGTATCGGGTTGATATTAAATCATATAATATGTGATATGCCTATTCAAGGTTCTCCCTGGTTAGATTAAAAGCTATGTCTTTCTATACTACGCTTTCTTAGAAAAAGGAGTTACTATGTTTCTAAAATGGAAATATTATTATTGAAGGTGATGTTAGTATACGACATAAACCTCTCGACACTCTTCAACGACTCCAAAACAGAGAAAAAGCGGCATCTGACCCAGGATTTTAAAATGGGAGGGGCGTACAGCTGGAAATTTTTTCCGAATAACCTAAATCCCACGTAAGAGTGGCATCCCTCAGTAACGGACGCAGTCTGTTGTCATACAATAAAAGTATCGGCCCCATGCGTTAAAAAACATAATAGAGCCGGCTACGTCCCCAGGACAATTGGGGCCCGACAAATGATTTCAATCGGAGATTTGGATCCGCGCCTGTCCCTATCACCCAGATTAGTGCTCCTTTTTTTTTTCTTTCTTCTTTTTTAATTCTTGCATTCGTGACAATTCAACAAGTGAAACGAAAGAAGCATTCGCTGTCTCAATAAACCAAATTGAAATATTTGAACAATATATTCATTATCAAAGGCCACCCACACAATACAAGTGATAATCCACGGAGAGATTACAATACAATCCATGAAGAATCATGTATGTTTGAATACGTTAGTAGACATTAGAAAAAAGGGCGTGGTAAGAGCAAAAGAAGGGGAACATTCAATAATAATGAGCGGTGTCATCGACGGATAAAGAGGCGGGGAAAAGGGGGTTTGCGAAACAGAGGAGGCATAAAGTATTCAAAGGGAAGAAAGGGTGAATAACTAAATACACGACATTATATATATATAATATATATTATTATATATATATATATATATATTATATATATATATCACCAACAAATTATCCAAAAAAAGGTAAGGATAGCTCTGGAGAACTTTGATTTGAGGGCTACGTCAACTATTATTCTCTTCACACCATTTCTTTCAAATTTTAAAAATAAAAAAAAAGAGTTGCCCATTGGCTGTTTGTACATGTATTTCTCTTACACTTATATATATATAAATATTAGAGATAAGAAAGAGTTGGGAGAGAGAGAAGGGAGAGAGAGAGAGAGAGAGAAAGAGAGATGGGGGTGACGAGTAGAGACAGAGAAAGAAAGAGAGAGGCGGTGGAGAGGGAGACGAGAGAGATGAGAGAGATTAACAAAGTGGTAAAAAGAAGGAGCGGTTTTAATACAATTTTTCCTTACAGGTGCCTTTCATCTTTATTTACAAACTTCAAAGGAAGTCATTCATATACCACGTCTGACTGGTTTCTTTGTTGATAAATGTTGATAAGCAAATATTTGGACAAGTTTTCATTCGTCTTTTCGGGTAAATAGAAGTATAGGGCTGAAACATTACGATTCATAAAATGTCCCAAACTTCTACAAAGTAGGTATCATAAATGCGCAGTTGTACTACCTTAACAGCCAAAAGCCGTTGGAAATACATTTTTAAATTCCCTATTTGCAATGTTTATATTTGTGACATGCGCTTACAAGAAAAGGATCGTCATTTAAATATTATTGTTCGTTACTTTCTGTAAATATTACTAAAAAATACTGATAAATATTTGAAAATCATTACCACTCTCCATTCATTGCCATTATTGGAATTTCAATTCGTATTATACTTTATAACCCCAACTAATGATAGCAATAGGCCCCTTACCCAACGTTACACCAAAACATGATATTTTAATTTTGAAGCCATATTCAAACACATTTCAAGCGTCTAATGTAAAAGACCTTTCATGCACCTACACATTGATCTCATCAGATTCAACAAAAGAGCAAGTCCTTTGTAAATTGTCTATGGTTATATGTATTCATTTCTAATTACCTTAAGTGCTCAGAGTTCCTATGTATCTATGGGTGATAATGTAGTTCGTATGCATTTTGCCTCTGTGCCTTCACTTTTTTTTTTAAATTAACAAATGAATTTATATATAAAGGACCTACAGGATATGTTTGACGCATCAATTTAATGAAACATGTGTTTATCCTAATTGTTAAAGTTACTGTCACATTCTGAGGAAAGGAGGTCCAGGAATAACCCAGAAAAGAACACTCACTGTCATTGCTGATAATATAATATTATAATTGGTCTGGTGGCCGTTTCACAGTCCGGTCTTTGCAAAGTGTATATGGGTTTTTTAAAGGTCACGATGACCTTGTTTGTCTGTGATTCGTGGCAGTTCGTATTCAATCCGATATATACAGGTTTGCCATCAAAATATTTATAACCCGACATTTCAATATGGCATGCACTAGGGTATGAATAACATTGACTTGTAAAGTTGGCAACAATTTCATTATGAAGTTGGTTTCATGCAATGATTAATAAGCATTAAGCAAGCAATGTTCCATTATTGACACCAACAAGAGAGAATTTAAAAAAAAAAGCCAAAAAAACAGATCATTATACGTTCATCAATGTATTTCCAAAATTATATAATATTTTTTTTTTAAATAAATGGTTATTATTTTTGTTTAGCACCCTTTACCATAGATCAATTCATGCACAGCTCATATCTAATAATATTTTGTTTTGCCATGATGGTCTTGATTGGTCATGTATGTGCCATTAGTCAAGTGCTTATGCATAGTTGCCATACTATTTTATTTGTACACTTTATTACTATACGACGTGAGCTAAAAAAACTTTACACCTAGAAAAATGTCAATAAAAGAAAACCAATTTATAAACCCTAAATTATTTACATTTCTGAAAGGAGTAACTCCTCCCGCATCTTCTGTACCATTTTTGTGTGGTATGTCTTTACTTTACGCTTGGCTCATGAACAGCGCATTGTTGGGAACAATGCAAATTTCGAATTGTGTCCCGGGTGGGGATGAAATAAAACAACTTAAAGGCCGACAAAAAAAAGCAACTCCATCATGAATAAATAGCATACGTTTAACGAAAATGTCTTCGTTAAATTGGCAGGGGTGTTTGTTACACATATTGACTTTTTCTCTCCATTTTTTTTACTCACTCGGTATATATATATATATATTAATATATATAATATACTAAATTATTATATATATATATATATATATATATATATATTTATATATATATATATATATATATATTACTAATTAATTATAGGCCTTTATTTTCAAATTCCATTTTTTAACAAAACATTTTTCCTCAAATTCAACGTTTTTAAGCGTCCTTTTTTAATCATTATTATTTCCTAATAATCAAAAGCTTTCAAATCATACAGGTATATTTAGTTTTGTCGGATGTAAGATAAGCGATCTTTTTGGTGTATGTATCTGTGCAAGTTTATAGGGGCGTTCGCGACTCTTATTTTTGCTTTTAATATTTTAAAAGAACCATACCCTTCCGTCCGATGTCAAATAGCTTCTGCGTCCTCTAATCCACCGCTAATGGAACGTTGGACTATGTTAACATTAATTTTATAAAAATATGCAGAGTACTTCAGTTCTAGAAAAAAAAAAAAGGAAATAAGTAAGCTATTTGTCGCCAATGAACAATTTTTCCTTCTGACTTAGCGTTCTTTCTGAATAAATGGCCACTCAGGGGTACTTCTTCTTGTTTCTCGTGACAGTTTCTTGCCGCTTTATTCACGTTATTTTGGCATCCGAAAGAGGAATACCCAAACAAACATTATACTCACGGTACTGTGTTGCTGAGCCATGATTTTTGATTTAGAAGCCTGTAAATGAAAGAAATAAAAAAGAAAAAACGAATAAAAGAAGTGGGTAATAATCTTACTTGATTGGATATGTTTTCCATTCATAAGAGCGTGGGTTAGAGTGGATTAGGGACAGGCTGCAAACTCCCTACGATTCCTTGCGTTTGGCAAGGTCGTAGCACATACAGATGCTACCACACACAAACACACACACACACACACCACACACAACATACACACACGCGCGCTGCGCGCACCCAACACACTCAACACAGACACAGAACACACACACACACACACACACACACCATATACACATACACATGTATCTTCAAGAATCTCAAGCAAGTGTGAAGGAGCTTATCTTGGAAGAGAAGAGGAAGCAAGTACAAGAGAAGAAGATGACGAAGAAGAGAAGAAGAAGAAGATACAATTTTCAGAAGTAGAAGAATAAGAAGAAGAAGAAGACGACAAGAAGGAAAGGAGAAGAGAGAAGAAGAAGAAGAAGAAGCAGAAAAGAGAAGAAGAAAGAAGAAGAAGCAAGATTGAAGGAGAGAAGAAGAAGAAAATCAGAATTAGATGCTATAGGGTGCAATGCAGCCGGTTATTGGTTTGTTGACTATGACATTGGTATGTATTTGCTTGTATTGGAGCAGCTACGGGTACATGCACTAGTCACACTATACGATTATTAACCCCAAACCGAAAAAGGTTGGGTCATTTATGCATGTTATGATTCCGGGAATTGAAATGTTGGTTGACTCGTGTTAATTTGGGGTCTGTTGTGACTGTGGCATTGAGTGTATTGTGTTTTGCTAAGAAAGGTGCTTTATAAAAGAAGATTGTTTATCAAGCCATGTGGAGTGAAAGAAGTTTATTGTGAGAATTTGAAAAGATTTATTGAAGATGTTATGAGAGGCAATGTATTATTGACACACGGTAGTCCGTTATTCATTTTTGAAGATATATTCATTGTACAGTGCTGTGCTCTCTCTCTGCTCGCTCTCATTTTCAGACATCATGAAGTATATGGGGTTCTGCGAGAGTCTTATATGCCATTTATCCTATCGATCGTGCGTCGGTCGCACATACACTTCTCTGCGTCAGATCTGCGTCAGATTTGAAGAAGCCTCATTTGCGGTGGACGCAGGAGGGTGCACTTTTTTTTTTCAAAGCACGCATAATTATCACAGTATATTGCTGCTCCTAAAACGCAAAATAAACTATGATGATTAAATGGCATGACTAACCGTCGTACAATTGAAGATAATAAGGCCCTAAGGGCCTTTCAGATCGATAATGAGCACAAGAAGGGCGCATTCTGTTAAACCAGTGAAAGGGGCTAATCTTAAAAATTACCCAAATCTAAACGAACAATTACTTATTGGTGATTTAAAGCTAATGTGTATTTGGCAAAATTAACACAAATCATGCCACACACAAAAAGAGGATACAAAGCAGGATTTTCATTTAAATTGATTTTTACAGTTCACTACAACCGTTGTAAATTTACTTTTATTTTGAAAAAGTCTGGATAGCCGATATTAAATGTATCCGATTTTTGTGTTCCACTCCAATTGTTACGATATTTTAATTTGTACATTATTCACCTTGTTTGTATGATATTTCATTTTAACTTCCTTAATTGACGTACAATGGATTTGTTACACCACAATACGCAAACATGAAACAGTGTTCTCTGAATCAGATTCAAATTCACAACGCCAAAAAGCTTTTATAGGGGAGACCGGGGACAATTGTAACAGTTTTTTCCTATTTGACCCTATTCAAAATTTATTAAGTTAATACTTGCGCTTAAAACTAAATAAAATGGAAATATGCATGACATATGAATAGGTTTGGGTTAAGCTACAACAAGTTATTTTTAAGCCATTCACCATTCAAAAACAAGATGTCGAGTGTTCAATTGGCCCCGTGTCACGGCCGGCCCCAATTGTTGTAACAGACGTACGGGCAATTGTAACACATGAATGTGTAACATTTTGTTTTCCTTTATCAAAGCTATTGCACTTGACAGATCCAAGATTTAAAACAAAATTAACCACATAACTATTATAATAAAAACATTGACAATGCTTGACTCAGTTACATTACATTTTTCAACTTTTATATGCATGCATGGGATTATTGCAGAGTTTACGTGCTCTTGTACGGGCCGATGGCGCGCGCTGAATTGTCCCGGGGCTAGGTACCGGGGGTAAAAGTATTTATTAACGGCATTGTTACTATTGCCCCTGTAGTGGGCAACCATATGTGGAGAAATTTTTTCTTCTTAGCTCAGGTATTTCATCGTTGAAACTTTAGCAAAATTACAGGGCCTAAGAATATAACTTTGATTATAGAAATTACAAGCTATAGCTCAACCACATATTTGTCCAGAGAAAACATATGGGTGTGTGAAGATATTACTTTCCCTGCTCAAAAAAACTTTATTTTTTTTGGCTGTAAAAGTTCAAATTAACCGTTAAAATGTTTACATCAAATAGCATGTGGAGCGATGAAATGTTACATGCTCCCCCTGCACACAGTGTTAAGTCTTTTAGTAGTGTTTCTGTTAGGAATGGAGCCTCTGTTACAAGTTGCCCCGTGTTACAATTGTCCCCCGGTCTTCCCCTTACGCTTTGCAATCAAACACCACATCCTCCCTTGCTCAGTAATCATAAACATGTTTTCAAGCTCTTTTATAAAATGCGATTATTCTTGGTCAAATTGAATGCGTTGCTTATCCTTTTCCCATTGTGATCAGATCAATCAGTCAAAACTGGTATCAACCGATCACAATACTTCAAAAAATTCATAATTTTAAAGTCTCAGTTCAATGGCAAAAGTCGATGGTCTGTCAGAGGTATTAGGTCCTGAAAAAAGAGCTACTCGCTATTAATTTTGATATAAAAATTTAAAGAGTTAAAAGTGGTTTCTTTTTTCTAGCCCTAGTCATGAGTGGTGACCGCGGGGCACGTAAATGGATTATTGAATAATAATCGCTGTATACCTTAGAACAAATCTGTACAGAGAACTTTTAAACAGTGATAACATAAAAACATTTTTGCAACCATGCCTACATTTTAGATCAATTAAAGCCAGAGCTTTAATCGCCAGTGCAGATGTCCTATTACCCATTCTTTACATTGCATTCAATTTGACAGTCATGACAGTTGTGAAACCTAAACGAGTCACTGTTGTGAACACAACGCCATAGTGTCATCTTCACACATGGTAAATGTCAGCGATCACAGAGTTTGCTAATAGCCATACAATTACAGAGTTGACGTTATCCACACACTCAGAACACAATATTGTGTTTCTTCAATTAAGGCATACAGTGCTCTGTTTAAACATGTAATATTTTTTATTCAATGTTTGAAAAGCCATTAGCCTAATCAACAGGGCTGTACCCAATTTAGTATTCATTCCCATTATCTATTGAGGGCGTGATGAACCCTCTAGCCGTTACACCTAGTTCTAGCCCCATTCACACTTGACACGGACTGGCACCACCCCTTACGAAAAATAATTACATTTTATTTACCAATTGCAAATAATCAATGGTAGTGTCTTGAGTTGAAGTTGTGTTTGGGTCGTTATGAATCATTATGTGAATTTTTTGGCTTTAGGTAATATCACGCTTAGGTATATCCGGATGTTTTAACACTGATTAAAAGTTAATGCGGGGGGGGTCGAGAGCCAACCGATAGAATTACGACTTTACAGGACATAAATTACTGAGGACTGTAAATTGATGTTACATTCGATTTATTAACTTGATGGTAATAAATCACGGATACTTAGTGCGCTCCGAGTCGAGTCCTTTATTTCTTTTTTTTTTAAAAATAAATCATTGATATTAAATAAAGGGCGGAAAGAGACAGTCCCGACCTTAAAACAAAACAGTGGGTCAAACAAGAAAATTTAATAAGAGAAAAAGTAAGCGAAATTTGAGGCAAAACTCCGTTAAAGGATGATTTTTTGTTTTCCTGACGGATTTCTGAAGGCTTGATTTGTGTGATGTCACTTGCAGGTTACTTTGTTCGTAATTGAGGTGTACTTGAAATTCCTGAATTGCCATTTTTTTTAAAGTGGGCATGTTTTATTTTCAAAAAGACTAAAGATTATTGTCCTTGGGAAGAGCATTGGGCATGTTGGGTTCTTCAATTCATTGATGAGATGAGGCTGTATTGTCAGGTTGTTCATTACCACCAAGCAGTTGAGACCAACATGAAAATGAAAATGGAAAATGAAACAAGAAAAAGAAAAGAAAATATAATGAAAGGGAGACAGATACATTATGCAAAAGAGAAAGCAAAGAGAGGAGATCGGATGGATGAGAGAGAGGAGATGAGAGAGAGAGAGAGAGAGAGAGACAGAGGGGGCGAGATAGGGAGAGAAAGAGACAGACAGAAGAGAGGACAGAGAGATAGAGAGAGAGACAGAGAGTGAGACAGAGAGAGAGAGAGAGAAATAGAGAGAGAATGGGAGGGGATACTCATATGCTATGTGTGAATAATAATTGATACCTCTAAATGTGAATGAGTGTAAACGCTCGAAATTTCGAGCTACGTTGATTTAACTCTAAATCGAGTGATAGTTTAGCTCTTTAAGTAGTGAAATATGTTTCCACAACTCATTCGGATATCACAAGGCACGCCGCGCTCTCGAAAGGAGTGAGTCGAAAACGCCGCTCTTTCCAAAGAGCTAGATTTTGGACCATCTTATGGAACGTATATTTTCGCGGCTGTGGCGTTGGCATGGCATACTGAAAATTATTTGCCCGTAACACCTATTTCAAGCGTTATTGCGTGCTGAGCGGATTTTTTCGGAGGAAATATCAACATTGAAAAGGTGAGGAAATGCCTAGATGCAAGTAACTCCTGCGGACGTAAAAGATTAATTTTGAACCTGGAGGTGTGTTAAGATGTTAATCTCTACGGTGAAGGCCAAGCCGCTGGTGGGCCCCTTTTTTTTTTTTTTTTTTTTTGTATTTTTGTAACAAGTTGGTTAAACATGGAAAAAAGCATGGGTTGGTTAAAAAAGCCCAATTCCAATTTTAACCAATAGGGTACATGCAGGTAATATGGGCCAGCAGGTAATATGTGCCACCTGAAGCAAATCATGTCGTGACCGTCGACCGGTGACCGGTGACCGGTGTAAGCACCATAATGTTGTTTATATAAATGTATACGAAAATATATTGTCGTGAGAGCATGTGATGCCGAAATTTCTCTGAGAAAATTGCTGAAAACCAGCAAGGTAGGTAAAACTTACGGCATTTTTTTACCCTGATGTAAAATTTGATATTTCATAGAATGTGATGGTGAAAAAGTGTTTGAGGGGGTAACCTCAATTTTTTTTTTGTATATTGAGTAAACTTATTGATTATACTAGCGTGTACAGGTCAATTTGTTTTAGTGAAGGGGTGCAATGTGGCATTGAATGCTTTTCTGACACAGCAACATTAGTGCAAGTAATATGGGACATCCAAAATGGCGGAAATGATTCTGGTACTTTGTATTGGGCAACGGTGTCGATTTGTTTTGGCGATTGGGGGGGGGGGGGATGATCGTCGATATTTTCCTCCGTTCCTCAATGTGACACATGATTACGATGGAATATGATCGCAGTGTACATATTGGGGTGAGGTAATGCTTGTATACACATATGCATATGAAAAGAAATCCAGTTAATACTTTATAATGCGAGCGCGAAGCGCGAGCTGAAAATTTTTCTCAAAAATTGTGACACAAAATGGGGCATTTGTAGCATAATGCGAGCTCAAAACGAGGAAGGGGCTTTAACTGGTTTGTTCAAGGGGGAACATTCATGATGTAATGGCTAGATATAGGCTACACACATGCATGCATGTGAGTATCTACTAGTACATATTTTCACATTCATATGGCCATTATGCGAGCGCAAAGCGCGAGCTGAAAATTTTCTCAGTAATAGTGACATGAAATGGGACATTTATTGTAGAATAATGCGACCGCTAAACGGAAGGGGCTTTATCTGGTTTATTAAAGGAGGAAACATCATGATGTAATGCCCATAGATATAGACACATGCGCATTAGCATGCATATAATACAAGTGTTTAATACTAGTATATGAATATCGTCGAATTCTTAGTGCTGTAATAATGCGAGCGCGAAGCGCGAGCTTAAAATTTTCTCAATGATATTGAACAGAAACATGGTATTTGTTGCGTTACATGTAAGCGCGAAATTGATGGAGGGCTAGGGGTTTAAACTGGTGATTAGAAGCGGACCATCAAGAAATAATCCGAACAAACCAAAATCTTAATAAATATGGACGAATTATTAGGGCCATATTGTGCGAGCGCGAAGCGCGATCTGAAAATTTTATTAATAATAGTGACCTGATGAAACAGGACACTTGTGGCGAAACGGGGAGGGACTTGGTGTTTAAAACGTGTTTTAAAGCTGAACGAATTCAATTAAGTACAGTTTGCAATAGCCTATATTATGCGAGCGCGAAGCGCGAGCTGAAAATTTTCATGCAATTTTCTACAGTTATTTGAAACGGAATTTTAAGCATCATGCAATCGTGAAGTGAAGGTGAGTTACAATAATCAATGGTCCGAGTCCCAAAAAGGTCCCAAAAAGTTACCTTCAATATCTTCAATATTTATTATTTATCTTATCAAAACCATCATGGATTTTTGAGGGGGGGGGGGGTACTTATGCATTCAGTTTTACTTATCGAGACACCTGTCCCCTATGCACCCTGGGATCGGTGCCCCTGATTATCATCCATTTGAATGGTTATTTTCCAATTGTGAGTAGTGAAACATCTGCGCTTCCATTATCTACACGGTGTATTGTGTTTTACATGATTACTAAAGTATATCAGGCACATACGAGGAAGATTAACGATTAAGTGAGAAATTTTTTTTTTTTTTTTTTTTTTTTTTTTTTTTTTTTTTTTTTTTGAATGTCAGATATATCCATTTTAGACTTCAAAATAATATCATAATGTCATAAAAAGTATTTATATGATAACGAATTCGTAATGGTATATTTATATGCACATAATATGATACTTTTCATTTTCTTGATATCAAAATATTGGGGGGATGATTGTACACACCATCCCCCCGACCGAAATTATTGGGGGATGTATCCCCCCCCCCCAAAAAAAAAAAAAAAAAAAAAAAAAAAAAAAAAAAAATTAAAATTGGTCACGTGGAAGAAAAACAACCAATGGGAAACGGGGATTTAACAAAAGATACGCGCTCGCTCCTCGCGCTAGAAATCTTGTGATTTTGTTTTAAACACGTAAGATAAAGTGCAGTATACAGTGCGCCTATTCATTGTGCACGTAGCCTGCTCGCGACGACAACAGGGTTACACAAGCTGACTGCTGGTCTGGCTGGACCTATCTTGACAATCTGATAAAGTATATTGGTAGGTAGAAATGACTTGAAGAGTATAGGCTGTGATATAGGACTACCATGCATTATTGTTTGGACTACATGGCCAGTACGGTTCTTCATTATTTCGGTTGAGACGTTAGACTTAACGTTAACTTAGAGTATTGAACTTGCTGAAATTTATGCAGCTCCGGTCTAGAATCTAGATTCTAAATACTTCGCTCTCCAACCAGCTTGGTCTCGGACTAAGTCTTGAGGTCATAGATTTAGTTGGCTAAATATTTAGAACTACGTTAGAACCATCATTTGCATCTAAATTTAGCCTAAATATCTTTAGACCTCTCGATGTGGATATAGTCCAATAGGCCTACTTGACTGGTTTAACTTTAAGAGTGATGACCTTGGAATCTAAACGTAGAATCTAGGCCAACATCTCATTTCTATATTCCAGATCTATAATTAGATCCAGTTAGATTTCAGATACTGGACTAGATTGCAGACCTAACGTCTGAACCGAAGTAATGATATTGTACTGGACCAATACTTAGGCTACTGTAGGCCTACCCTATTTGGCCAACAAATATGCATGTAGTCTAATAATACAGGCATAACTCTTCATGTTATTTGTACCAATACTTTGATCAAATTGTCAAAAGGCCGGTCCAGTCTAGTCCGGTCTATCGCTTGATTTTTTTTAACCAACCGTGATGTATTAAAAAAAAGAAATTAACCAATTAAGTATTAAATTTTTTTTACCTACTAGGGTTGGTTAAAATAATTTAAGCAACTTTCTATTAAATTTTTAATACATAATTGGTTAAATTTTAACCAACTGGGGTTGGTTAACGCGTTCAACCAACAGTTGGTAAGTTCATATTTGAACCAACGGTTGGTTAAAATTTTGCCCGGTTGGTTAAAATTTTTCTGAGAGTGTAAATAATAAATTCTCAATTTGTTTATTCCTCACCCAGCCACTTGGCGCAAGTATGATTTTGAAGTCTTCTGAAGATTATCTGTTATTCGGTCATGCGTGAAAAGATCCAAATGAAAAGGGTACAAACAAATGCTTGGTGGATGACTCTACCAAGATATATCATGAAACCCATGATTCAAAATGATTTGCCTCTATTATTAACTCACTCTGCAGGGAGTTAAATTGAATAAATGCAAATTTTGTACATTTCATGTGTATTTCTTTATTTAACTGCTAAAAGCGCTCCCATATGATGACCTTGAGAAAATTTGGTTGCAGGAAATTATAGAGCTTGATGAATGTCAAATATAAAAATGATCGGTCAAATAATAACAATGTCAATAATTAGGCCTATGGAACGGACACAAT
Source organism: Paracentrotus lividus (assembly GCA_940671915.1). Taxonomy (NCBI): domain Eukaryota; kingdom Metazoa; phylum Echinodermata; class Echinoidea; order Camarodonta; family Echinidae; genus Paracentrotus; species Paracentrotus lividus. Next base: position 2,302,373 of record CALNVZ010003433.1, read on the forward strand.
ATGCCACCCTTGGGCCTATGACCGATAAAAGTATCTTGGTTTTGATGAGGTTAAAGTGGGCAATAATGTAAATAGGAATTAAGAATGGAAAGCATACTTACTCCCAGTGCCACTTTTTTTCTCCTGAAATGAAATGACGAGGCATCATATCGCAGCCGTAATAATTCTTGATATTGATAGGCAAGTGATCTATATCATTAAATATGACACAGTCATAACGGGTGAAGTTCAGTGCCTCGATAAAACCGATACCTCGCATCATCGCTCGATTCATCATCATATCGTTTCTCTAAAAATACGGAAATAAATCAAAATCACTGTTAGAATGGATAAATGTCATCATTGAAAAACTGTATTATACTAGTATAATATTGATGATAAAATATTGCTTAGCAGCGCCCTCTAGAGCAATAGTTGTAAAATGAAAAAATGAAAAATTAATCATTCAGGCCTAACAATTGCAATTTTATAGTCATGAAATACCAATTACTGAATATGTTAAATAGCTCTTTTTTTATTTGTTTATGACACATTTGCAGCAACTTAAGTGTTTTTAGACCCGCCTTATCATCTTTATAAAAAATGCATTGATTTTTTGTTAGTTTATCTTCTTTAGTTTTGTAGGCTATAAGCAGGCTTTATAATATAATAATATGTACCGTTTTTAATTGTCAGTAATGATAAATGAAAAATGTCAAAATTACTGTACAAATGACATGGCAGATTAAAAAAAAATAAAAAGAACATGAACAAGAACATGGCACGAAAACGTAAGAAATAAATAAATCGAAATAAATGATATGAGTTTTACTAAAAACATATTTATTATACTTGAAAAGAAGAAAAAGTACCTGTTCAGCAACAAAAATGGAGAATTCTAGATTTTGCCTTTTGAGGAATGGAACAATGTGTCTGAGGAAGATTGGTAAGTGATGGTGCCGATTACGAAATGGTGTCACAATAGCCACCTGCTCCAGAGGAAAAACATAAGAATAATAATAATAATAATAGTGTAAACTTCTAGAGCGCACACACCGTCCAAGGACATTGTAGTAATGATTATGAAAAGATATTGAGAGATAGATAGAGTTAGAAAAATATAGACAGGATAAGAGAGGGGGATAGGTTAATTTAAAAGACACGAGAGAAAAGGAAAAAGAGATACATGGTTGGGTGAATTAACAAATGTTTGAATTACTCGTGAGAGGAAAAATTGAAGCATTTTTTAATAAAAAAAATATTGTTGGGAGGATTTAAAATGGTACGATGGTGAAGTTTGTGACATAAAGAACAATCATTTTGATGAGTAGACTTTCTCCGTGCGCATGTTTTCCAGGCTCGGAAAATTCGAGGTGACTTGTGATTACGCAAAAGAACAGGGAATTATATAAACATCATCGTCGTATGTATTTCAATTTCATTAGTAAACAGAGTAAATTCGTTTTAACCCCTTTTAGATATTGCCGAATAAAGTCGATATGATAATAAAGGAAACGTAATAAATTAGTTTTGTTCTACTGAACAACAACTTAAAGGCCTTCATCAACTGAGAAGAGAATAGTATCGTTCTTAAAGTAACTTTTGAATAAGTGATAGCATCTTGACTTCCAAAATATTTAAATTGTTGTTAAACACGTTTTCGGGACGAAACCTCTCTATAATCACGATAAAATAGGAGTTCATTTTTGATATTATAAACTCGTTAATCGTTTTACCTTCCATCTTGGTATACAGTTTGATGGAATCCAATGACCACCAGGTAAGAGACGGTAATTGTTGACATCGATCAGGAGATCATACCCGGTCATCATCTCGTCAATCGTCTTCTTTATCTGCTTCCTTAACGTGTAGAGAGTAGGAAGGATCCTGTTGGCCGTACCTATGGCAGTGTTCATTTTTGGAAGGGAGGTACCGATGAGCTCAGCGTTGACATCTTGCAGAGTGGTAGCTTCAAGTTTGGGAAATATCCTTAAACCTGAAAGGATAACCAAGATAAGTTTCAGTTGTTTCGATTAGTTAACTATTTACAGATAATCTTACAAATATTATTATTAATAATAATACAATAATACACTATTTATATAGCGCAAAATGAGTGATTACTCCCCTAAGCGCGGAATTATCTTTCCAGGTTTAAGGATATTTCCAAAACAAATTTAAAGGGGAATCCAACCCAAAGAGAGAATCAACGTTACAGGAAAGAGGAAAATGAGAGGAGCATTCGAAATAAAGTTTCATCGAAATCGGTTATAAAATAAGAGAGTTATGGAAGGTTGAAAAGTCTAGTTGTTCCTTCTATGGGGATCCTCAAATTGGCATCATCGGCTTCAAAATGGCCGATCTTATGGACAACTCTCCATTCATTTTGTACACAAATTTTTAGATTTTCCCCATTTTCTTTAAAAATATGCCTTCTTTACTTCTGAGCTCAAAATATGTCATGGGAAAATATAATTCACAAAACATATGTTGAGCTCAGAAGGAGGTATGATATATTTCGAAAAAAATGGGGAAAATCTGAAAATTTGTGCACAAAATGAATGGAGAGGTGTCCATAAGATCTGCCATTTTGAAGCCGATGATGCCAATTTGAGGATTCCCCATAGGAAGGAACAACTAGACTTTTCAACTTTCCATAACTCTCTTATTTTAAAACCGATTTTTATGAAACTTTTTTAGATTGCTCCTCTCATTTCCTCTTTCCTGTAAAGTTGATTCTCTTCTTGGGTTGGGTCCCCTTTAAGAAAGGTACAATAATAATACTGATAGAAACAATAAAGAAAAAAAAAAAAAAAAAAAAAGGGAGGAACTTAAATAACAAAACTTTTATTGTAATTGTTGATACGATGCTTTTGATGACCTGTACATTGATTTGTTTTGATTGAATAAAACACTTAAATAAAAAAATTAAAAAAAAAAGAAAAAAAAGAAAAAAAAAAAGAAGAAGGTACAAAGTTTATTTATGAGAGAGAGGTGCTGATGAGCTCGGAGTTGAGTTCTTGAAGAGTAGTGCTTCAAGTTTGGGAAACATCCTTAAACCTGGGGGGTGTTTCACAAAGACTTAAGTAGACTTAAAAAACGCACTTAAATCGTTAATTTCGTGCGTTATATTACGCATCACCTAATTGGATTGATCATGCTCATGGGATGCGCGCTATTGTGAAATCTATCAATTAAATTGCGCGTTATAAAACAAGATACGCGTACAAGTTAAGTGCGAATTTAAGTCTACTTAACTCTTTGTGAAACACCCCCAGCACCCTGTTGCATAAAACTACTAACCGGAGTTTTTTCCGGTTAAAATCTGAAAACTCCGGTTAAAGTCCAAAAACTCCGGTTACAATATTTTTCTTGATTTTTTACTGTTTTTTCCATTGCATAAAAACATACCAGAGTTTTCATTAGTATTAATGCAATAAATTTTCAGGGCGTTTTAAAACTCAGGTTGAATAACCTAAGAAATAGGTCTACACAAGCTGAGTTTTCTAACCCGAGAAAACTCGGGTTAGAAAAAAAGTTTTATGCAACACCACCCTGGAAGAATAATCATAGTAAGTTTCAATTGTTCCGGTTAGTTAATTTCTTACAAATATTTAATAACAAGTTTAAGAAGAAAGTACAAAATTTATTTATGAGTGAGAGGTGCTGATGAGCTCGGAGTTGAGTTCTTGAAGAGTGGAAGCTTCAAGTTTTGGAAACATCCTTAAAACGGGAAAGATATATAAGATAGTATGTTTCAGTTTTCTGAGTAGTTTACTTATCACATTACAGTAAATTAAAGTTTATAATTGCTTTCGTCACATAAAATATATACAAATTAGCCGATTTATAAACTAAAGAATGAAACAGACATGATTGCGATGACAGAAAAGATCAAATGTACCATATCCTAACCATGAAAAACAGCTCTGAATTAAAAAAGAATTAATTCCTAGGAACCAGTTTCATTGTGTGAAACAACAAACAAAAAATCATAGATTAAGATTTTTTTTTTTTTAAGTTGTTGAAAAATTTATGAAAAACACGAAAGTTTTTAATATTGTTTTGAATGTTGAGATCATAACGGGAGATCCTCACAATGACAATGCGACCAAGATGTTTGATGTCACACATTACCATCTCTCCCATTATTTTGATGAACAAAAAAATAAAGAACAACCTCCCTTTTTTAATGATTCTTATGATTGTACAAAAAAGCAGACTTTTTCGTCCATGATTATATTTTGCGAAACCTGTATTTCATGAAAAAGATTACATCATCTACTGACAGAATTGATAAAAGAAACCATTTATGTGAATATGTGCAAAAGTAAGGGGGAAGTTGTTGTGGCTCATATGACATCACGCATCTTTGCTGCATTGCTAATCATTTCCATAGCGTAAGTAATATAAACCTTAAAATTCTTGCAAATTTCTTATCATATATTTCATTTTTCTCACTCTTTTATTCATCTGAATCCAAAAAAAGAAATATTGAACGTAGAAAAGATATTCAATGCTACAATATCAATATTCAAGTAACCCCTATTTTCATAATCTTGCCAATGGACTGCAGTTTTGTTTATCATAAAATTTAAAATATCACTGTATTAAAATTGGTATGAGTACATAAATTGAAGGACAGTTTTAAGATAGTGATATTTTGAAATTAACTGCATTTTTCTTTCCTCGGTGCTTTTGGATCCATCACAGGATATCAAAGTTGAGGAATTTTAGATGCAAGGCCTCCTCAATATTAGCCAATTTCAGTAAATATAATAATAACAACTTACTTGGAAGTGTGGATAGATTACCAAGGCATGTCCTCAGTGGTTTTGGAGGTTCTGCTACCATGGCAACGGGAGATGAGGATTTTGGAAGCTCTTTGTTAGATTTCTCCTCTGGAAGTACCGCCTTTATCCTCAGGTCTCGAGTAGAAAAAAACAAACAAAAAAACAGTTAATTTCAATGAAATGTAGGCCTAAGTATTAATTGGTATAATATATAGACATATTGATACAATTTGCAGAAAAAATGCACCAAGAAGAGCAGTTTTTTTAGGATAGTATTAATATAACGATGATGTTATCCTTAGATTGACTTTGATATGTTGGGTTATTTTTGGCCCTTCCCTTATCCACAATAATAAAGGGCAAGTTCAATTGAAATCTTGTATATTAACTGTTTGCATATTGAAACCAAACTTATATATACACAAATCATTATTATACACTATACTATGTTATAATTTACATCACATATTCCAAAATATATTGACGGATATTGATTGATATCGATTGTTTTATGGGTAATAAAGTTCAAGTTCGCTTCAAAAGTAACGTTTAAAAAGATTATAAAAACTTACCGGTAGATTTATGTGTGGTGATATCATTACGGTAAGCACTATAAATAATACTTATAATCATGGCTAACGATAAAATAATTAACAATGTTAAGTGAAAGTCCTTCCGGCACACCCTCATCATAAGGCACTATAGGAAGGAAAAAAGACAGTACACGTTCATAAATCATGGTAATTTTTAATTAACATGTTTAGTATCCTGTTTACTATAAAGACGGTCCAAAATATTGGATAATTTTCTTATTAAGATTGTATTATACTAATTATAAAACTTCCCCGATTTAGGCTTATTCTCAGGATATACAGTCTGTGTGGAAAAAATGGTAAAGTCGGGGTAAAATATCTTAGGTGTGAAATCTTTTCAAAAAATTTGTGTATTTGGTACCAAATGAAAGCCAAAAAAAAAACTTGCTGGTGAACTTTGTTCTGTATAATTTGCTTTCATAAAACAAAAGTTATGCTCAATTTTGTACGACTAGGAACAAATCGAAATTACGTACGTCCATTGTTCTGAACCGCTGAATCATGACGATTATGCGAAACATACACAAAGGCATGAGACGGCTGGCGAAAAATTGATCTTTCTTGATTGTAGAAAACTAGTCATATCTCAAAAATTACACCACAAAAGGTGATGAAAAAAAGTGCAGAAGAAAGATTTTCCTTGCTTTATGAAAATACCACACAATACCAGGTTGTGATTCATTTTCATGCTATAAAAAAAAATGTTTTCCACTTGAACCATGTTATTTGACACACACTGTATATACAAATGTGACCGATTGCAGGTACGATATTTCAGGCAAACAAAAAACAAAGATAATATACCGAGTGAATTTGAAAAAATAACATTACACTTAGAAGAATGTCAACAAAAAGAAAACCAGTTTATAAACCCCGAATTATTATATAAATATTCTGAAAGAGTAACTCCTCCCGCATGTTCTGGTACCATTTTTGTGTGGAATGTTTTTACGCTTGGAAGAACACGACGCATTGTTTGCGAACATGTAAATTTCGAATGGGATGAAATTGAAACAACAAAAGCTGACAAAAAGCAGCTCCATCATGAATGAAATAGCATAACTTTTTAACAGAATGAAAATGAAAATGTTTTGAGCCAAATAACTTGTTGCTACAGTTATTGACTAGCTTCTGTGTAAAAAATTAGATTGATGCATCAAGTAATCAATGAGTACACATCAAAAAGTAAACTGTTACTGACAGACCTAAATGGGCCTCTTAATACTTTTGAAAAGTGATTATTTTGTATTTGACGTGTGCTCACTCATTCTTGACTCTACAGATCTATCTCATTTTCATTCATTTTAACAACGTCCCAGCCAAGTTATTTAGCGCAAGACATTTCAGTTAAAAAGTTATGCTAATTTAATCAGGATTGATTTGCTTTTTTTGATAACTTTTGTTTTGATTTTCTCCCACTTTTGCACAATTCGAAATTTACATGTTTGCAAACAATGTGCCGTGTTTTTTTCAAGCGTAAAGATATAACACACAAAAATGGTACCAGAACATGCGGGAGGAAGTACTCTTTCAGAATATTTATATAATAATTCGGGGTTTATAAACTGGTTTTCTTTTTGTTGACATTCTTCTAGGTGTAAAGTTTTTTCTGACTCACTCGTCATAAACTAACTATGAAAGCGTACGAAATGAATGTGCATAGCTTCAATGACAAATCCCAATTAAATTTGAGAAATATTATTCGGCTCAATCAATTAAGCATTCTTTAATTCAGTCAGTGAATGATTAGTTCATTCACTCAGTCATTCCTTCATATTTTTTTGTTTAAACCAATCACTTGTTTAATCAAACTTAAAAACAATAAAATTTTATTGTGCGAATAGAAAAATAGCAAAATAATTTTGTTTGATTAAACAAGTGATTGGTTTTTAAAAATATATGAAGGAATGACAGAGTGAACGAATCATTCATTGACTGAATTAAACAATAAAATAAGTATTCAATCATTTAGGCATTTAATAAAGAACAATTCATGCTAAATGATTTATTTCAAAGAACGGGATATATCTTCGTAATAAGATACAAGAAATGGTAGCCAAAATATGAAATAATATCAAGACATTTAGACAAAATTAAATGGGCTATTAACTAATCAAACTGTAATCAATCGATTAAATATCACATTATTCACACGATTCTTCTTCATAATTATGCATTATCGCAATATACATATTCATATTCAGATGGATGGGAAATAAGCACGTGTTCGTTGTTGATTTATAGTGGCGTGAGAAATATTTATTGTGAACGAGATTTTATTGTCGCTGAACAATAGTTCGTTCTGAAGCGTTAGACATTGGACATACTGGAGGAGAGATTCATTCAAAATGGCGCTTATTTATCCACGTCTCATGAAAGTTTAGTTATTGGTATCAGACCAATGTTAATGTAGATAAATTTTGAAAACAATAACAAAATTTAACTTCAAAGCCATTCTGGGTAGTGTCTAGTAATATGTAGACCCACTTAAATGATAACACAACTATTACTCGTAACATTCATAACGCATTAATTTGGTTATCATAAAGCAAGAAAAGTTTACTTTTCACTTCAAAACATTTCACTTCCTTATAAAAACAAATCATATTATAGGGTAATTTAGACTAAAATAGAGAATGTACTATCGATAATTATCTTTTTAAAAATTGCACAATGATAACGCTAGTTCTTATTATACACACACAATTATAGCTCTCACACAATGTGAATGCACGTTCTCAGTTTACCATCAAGTTGAAATAAATCAGGCACAAATAAATTTCATACATGCATTCAAAATTTCCATAAATAATATTTGAATAATATAATATGTATCATAACTCTTACTGTGGTTGAAACGTTGATCTGCTTTTACTGAAAATAATTTTTGAAGAAAGCCCCCGAAATAATGTACAAATACTGCACATGAGAGTTGCAGCAATCTACTTGTACGTGTGGAATACTAAATTAATTTGTAGTTTATTTCTAGAGAGTGCTATGGAAATCGAGATTTATAATCGATATCACAATTTTAGTAGGTGTCATGTACGCATCTGTGTTCCATACCCTCTCTCTATTGTACAAATCAATTTTTTTTTTTTTTTTTTTTTTTTTTTTTTTTTTTACAATCTGTATAAGTCACAAACGATATTAATAATATGATAACAAAGTACAGCCGAGACATTTTTCTTACTATTACACGTTATTTTGCATAAATTGATTTTGTAAGACAAAAGTTAAGCTTAATTGTCGGGACGTTCCTATCACTGCAATGCTCCCGTAATCATGTGCTATTGGGATATTATGTTCGAAAAATTAATTTTTCTTGATTGCTGGAAAACTAATCATATAACAAGATTTTGAGCACCCATATAAAAAAAAAAAAAAAAAAAAAAAAAAAAACTATTGCAGTTGAGTAATCTTTATTATATTTGACGCTGGCAAACAAAGGCCATATTATTCTTATGTAGAATGTCGGTCATAGTAAAAGAGTTATCGTTCACCAGCTTTGATTTTTCTTTAATTTCAATGACTCTAAAATCATAAAAATTATGAAAATAAAAATTGTAATATTTCATTATTCATAAAGTGCAAAACAAGTGATAACTCCTTTAAGTGCTGTACAAACAAAATTGAATTATAATCTATCAAAAATTATTAAAAATAAAGACACAATGATGTAAACAAATGACTTAAGAGGACCTGTCCAGTGTGTTTAAAAAATATTTATTATCAAAATAGTTGTGTGTATACCAGTTTTACATCTGGAGAAAAAATAAAATATTGAATGGTGGCCATCTTTATTCGTGCGAAGCTCTGATTTTTGTTAACTTTTTATTTGTTTTGCTAGCTATACCATTCCCAACAAATGGTTAATAAAATAAATCTATAAATAACATCGTATAACTGCCAAATTTAATTTGTATCTTTGAGCTTCTTATTTACTTTATCGAAATGATGAATCATGTTATGCTATACATTTTTGGTAATTCAAATTATTGACATGATAATTTAAATTATGAATTCGACATATTGTTTGAAGAAAGTTTAAATAAAAAATCAATGTTAATGTAGATAAAAAATACAAAACCAATGATGTTTCGCCCCTCGCAAAATGGGCACGTCAATCTAAAAATAAAATTAAATTAAATAAAGTAATAGATAAAAAAAAAAAAAAAAATGCTTTATCGCCTAGCTTGTCCTAGGTATGTAACAATTAGGATGGAGTCCAGTAAAGTTTACCTATTATTTTGCACACAATATTTTATGTTCATTGGATCTTCTCGTCTTTGGCATCAGGAAGATAGGAAGGGGAAAATTATCATTAAGCTAAACAAATATAATAGCCTCATCGTATTCAGATTTTATGTGTATAGAGGATGAAAATCATCAGCAACGCTTTACAGTTAGTGAGGGCGCACTGTAGGATTGGACAGATTCGACGTATGAAATGTTCCGTGATATTGTTTTAACTCAATTCGGATTACCGATCTCATTCACGGATAATTAAATAAATATCATCTGAAAGTACAATTCGTTAAGAACACATTGCTTTCCATTTTTGTTTTGTTTTTGTTTGTTTGTTGTTGTTTTTAGACGAAAATAAACTATTCTTCTTCTTTCTTCGTACACCAAAAGCAAATGGAAGTGCCACAGTTGATAATGAGCAAGAAGAATTTGAAATTGAGCAGGCAAGATGCAGTGGACCAGTGGCGTATCTAGGGAGGGGCAAGGGGGGTACATGCCCCGGGCGGAGCCTCCGGGGGCGCAAAAAAGGAAAAAGAAAAAAAAAAGAAAAAAGAAGAAAAGAAAGGGGAAAAAATAAGAAGAAGAAGAAGAAGAAGAAGAAGAAGAAGAAGAAGAAGAAAAAGAAAAAGAAGAAAAGGAGATCAGTGGAAATTGGGGCCATGTTTCCTCCAATTATTAATTTTGACGCCCCCCCCCTACACAGCATCATTAAGTTTAACTTGTTGGCGCCCCAAAGTTTATGTTCAATTTCTTGGCTTAGTACCCTCTTGGTTTCGGGTCAATTTGCACCTCCTATATAGGCCTATATTAAAAATCAAATCGGCGCCCTTAACTTCAATTTAGCGTCCCTCTAGAAAGTTAAGATCAATTGTGTGCCCTCCTTTATCCTAATTTTAAGACCAATGTGACATCCCCTGAGTTATTATTTAATTTGGAGCCCCCTTTAAATAGTTTACGATCAATATGGCGCCTTAAATTTTAAGATCAATTTGCCCCCCCCCCCGCTTCAAATAAACATTAAGGTCCCTCTAAGCAAAATGATTGATTTTTTTTTTTTTTTTTTTTACTGTCCATGCTTTTTCTCGCTGCCTTTCCTCCCTGTTATTGTTCTTACCACTTTTCATTGTCAATTGTCCCTTTTTCCGTATTTTACGACCATTCGGTATTAAGACCTGTTCCAGGCAAAGTTTATTTAAGTTTACAGCTCTATAATTTTTCGTCGCGCTTCGCGCTCGCATTGTATTATATGTTTCAGAATCATTCGAGGACCAACAAAAAAGTTTTTAAATTATTATTTTCCTACTAAAAAGAATCCGATGCATACAACTCCCAAAACATTTTGTTCAATAGGCCTTTTGACACCCCGAAGGTAGGCCGAAGGCATTTTTTTTAATTATCATTGTACCTTCGTTGATAACAAAATCTGTATTCATAATTCTTAAATGCAAGATTCGAGTACTGCAAGAACTCAAAATTTTCCGCTCGTGCTTCGCGCTCGCATTAAATTAAAATATTTGCAGAGGAAATAAAAATAGATATGCTACGTGTATGTATGGACAGCAAATCACATTGCCACTGGTATAGGCCAAAACTAAAACAAATCGTTGAGTAGACGGAGGGGGGGGGGGCGCTCAGTCAACATTTGCCCCTGGCGCGCTTGACCCTAGATACGCCACTGCAGTGGCATTGCCGAAGAAAAGAATGTTTAATTATCATTTATGTTGTGTCCTTTGGTACTTAGTGATCTTGAATTGCTTGCTGCAAACATGAAGTTTGGTTATTTGTACAATCATCTGCGCAATTTGATTTTTAACATTAGACTTATAAATCTCGTCTTGCTCTTTCTAGGTTGGCCTTATTAGGTGTCAGAAAAAAAAAAAAGAAAATGAATAAGAAATGCAGGTTGAATGACTTTTAAGATACAGTTGGGAAATAGTTAATAGACATAATAGGCCCGAATTCACAAACATGGTTTAGTTAGTCCATGATCTAAATCAATTGTTTAAACCACGGATTTAGACCATGGTCTAAATTTTGGTATTCACAAACCACCTGATTTAGACCATGGACTAACTAAACCACGTTTGTGAATTCGGGCCATAGCTCCCAAAGATTTGGTCTAATAATTATTTCCCAAGATGCACGTCATCTGAATAGGATATTTCAATCGGTTCGCCAATTCCATGCAATTAATTGCATATAAAGTACTTTGATATCAAATCGTATTTCAATGCATATTTGTGTAGGAAGTGAAAGTAGTTATATTCAATCTTATCTCCCCCCCCCCCATCTTTTATTCCTATAAGTGACCAAACTAAAGAGACACGATTTTTTTTAAAAAAGAAAACGTATCATCATCAACAAATTCTACTGTATTTCGAAGGTAATTTGCAATTATTATGTTCAGGTTATCGGTCGTCCTGAAAAGAACCATTCATAACCTGTTAATCGTTATGTGATCATATCTTCCCCTCTAGATAGCATATTTCCACACTTTATGGAACGAAAAATAAATGAATCTGTAACTCCTTATTCCCTAGTCTTTTCTCTTTCTTTATATATTTATTTATTTTTCTCCTCTCCCCCCCCCTCTCTCTCTCTCTCTCTCTCTCTCTCTGTGTCTGTCTGTCTGTCTGTCTCTCTCTCTCTCTTTCTTTGTCTCTCTCTCTCTCTCCATTCTCTCTAGCTCTTTGTCATTTTATTCAGAAACCAACATGACCAATGTTTACCCATTTTGTTCGTCTGCCCCCCCCCCACCTTTTCTCTCTCTCTCTCTCTCTCTCTCTCTGAGACCCATTAATTTTTATTTCATTTACTTTCGACTTTTTCTTTATTCCAGGATATTTTTCCTCTTACTTGTTCATATAATTTCACTACGACCTAGTATGAAGACAAATATTTGTGTCTATCAGAGCACCACTCCTATACAAACATAATGATCTGTGTGACGGGCTGTTACACAAGGCAGGTATGCTGTACTTCAAGCCCCTGTGACGTGGAACCAAGCATATATATAGTGGACGTATAACTAACAAAGGGAATAGAGCATTTCATATGAATAGAAAATATGTTATGAAAGCAATAGTAATAGATTGGACTTGAATAGAATAGATGAAGGGAGAAAATTTGCTCCAAAGTGCATTTTGTATCAATATAGTAAGGTATATTATGTATATCATAAAGGTTAAACGATGGGTGGGCCTTGTATATATGCCACATTTAGGTAAAATATGTTGTGGAAGAAATAGTAATAATTATAACACAATCGAATAATGTAGAGTAGTTTTACATGTTTTGCTTGCTAGTAAAGTAATGCACTATTTTACCATATATTTTATCACAATTTCCAAAGCTGAGCTGGAGCCTAACATGCTAAGTTACTTTATTGTGAATAAATTAATGAATATAAAATGTGTTATGAAAGCAATAAAAATGTTAAAGGACCAGGATCGAATATACATATAATAGTGGAAGAGCTATCATTTGGTTTTAAAATATGCACAACATTTCAGTTTCAAATGACCAAATATGATGTGACAGAGTAATTTTTTTTTTATTATTATTATTTTTTTATTTTTTATTGTAGTCGTACTATTTTATGGAGTTTGTAATAGCAGAGACAAAAGTGAATATTAGATTTGGCCGCCTGATTTGAATCCACAATTTCGACAGTGCTCATGGTGTGACCAAAGATATAATCAAAATTCGTCTCTGAAACAGACGGGAAAAACACGACTGTTCATGAGCAGACGGATTGTGAAATTCACATTTAAAAAGAAATGATCGCACTGAAGATGGAGATTGCGCAATATATACTATATATTTAAAAGAAAGTTTGGTATATAATATTTCATGGATACATTAAATAGTACATTTATTGCAGGTAAATTAAAATGAAATGAAAGAGAGTTTCTATAGTTGTTTCACTTCACAATATCACTGAATACAAAGTTACCTTGGAAGTTATAACGACGCACTTTATGATGAAGGACAAATATAATTAAGAGCCATATTTGCCGAATTTATATGAGGACATCAATGAAACTGGGCAATAAAATATGAAGAGTGTAGTGAAAAAAGTAAGTAAGCCACAAAGTACTAGTTCTGAGACACAAAGGCTTGAATATTTCAGACTACTTTGCACATTACAAAATTTTGAATTTCAAATTTAGAGGTAGTGGTGTTGGTTTTAAGCTTATGAGTGTCCTTTGTGCGAAATCTGAATAATTCCATGTTTATCAATCTTCAATCCTCAATGAACAGTATTTTGGACTTTAACGTGAGGTACTTCCTCCAATATTAATAGGCCTCCCAAAGTACTTTTACGTTTTTAAAGCGTAAACATGTCTAATTCTACAATCAAACAGAACATTGAGAGGAAGGACTCGAGAAGAAGAAGAAGTAATTTTCCACTACAAAACCACTTTAAGGAAATAAGGGTTTCCTGTTTGGGACGCTTTGCTTTAATTTTTTGTTGTTTTTTTTTTGTGCAAAACTGGCATTTACATTTAAAACTATATAAAATTAAATGGTACAAGTGGGGAATTTTTATTTTCGATAGTAATATGAATATTAATCACAACCTGGTAGTACTTGATATAAAGGGAGGAAGGGGAAGAATGTCCTTTTCATCTCATCTCATCAGTTTTCCGCAATAAAGAAAAATTAATTTTGTGCATTCCATGTACATGGCTTTAATTGTGTAGGATTCGCACAAAATAGGCCATGAACTCAGTACGCCGAAAAATAAATTGATTGTGGTCCAACATTTAGCATAACTTTTGTTTTATGAAAGTAAATTATACAAAATAAAGTAAATGAGCACATTGATTTTTTTTAAACAGTCTGTACTTTTTAGGCAAGAAACTCATTTTTTGTAAAACTATGACTCAACCTTAAAAGGGCCGGGGCCCTAATCATCCCCCCCCCCCTCAACATTTCACGCGGTCATGTCACCAAAAAAAGGGGGGAAAAAAGAAAAATATTCTGAACAAAATTGAACGTATGCTTCGGAAATTGCGCAACATTATGTAATGCAGCACAGGCTCAAAAACCGGAGATTATCTGTGTTTGTGTACAAAACGTATGGGAAATGGCTTTTCATGCTAAAATAACATTTCAGTATTTAAAATATGGATATTAGCCATTATATTTGTTGATATTGCTGTAATATTTAGAGATAAATAATGACCGAAGTATTCAGAACCAAAAAACAATAAAATACATAAGTCGAAAAACAAAGAAATAAATAAGAAATTCCCAAAACAATAAAATACATAAGAAATTTAATTAAATACCGGAATTTTTTCACGTACAATAATTATTGTTAAGAATGCTACAGACAATATTTACACCAAGAATTAGCATTCTAGGAGCTTATTTAATGATTTAGAGCAAAAAGTATGATTTCATCAATAAATTAGCATAACTAATTAATATAAATTAAAAAGGCATTATTTTGGAAAAACGAACAATACAGTTTTGTAGATTACGCTACATCACACACTACTATTGTGCAAATCGGCGGCCGAGATCTGGAGGGGGGCCTAATAAGCCCCCCCCCCCCCCCCCCCCCCCCCCCCGGCTATGAGATGGCAAAAATAACCCGGCCTTTTTAGGGTTAAGCACTTCTTCCGCTCCTCTCTTTGACTCTGGATAACGGCGAAAAAAAATTAAGCGTCAAACTTAATTCATACTCCGGACATTGAAACTATAAAATAAAAGGTTAACCTGATAAAAGGCCTATTTAACATACTCAGTATCGCTTTCAATTTCGAATTACAAGGGTAATGCACTTGAAATTATTGTAACGAGCATTGCCAGGACTTGGCTCTCCAGAATGTCGGTATATATCCTAATGATTAGAGGTTAATGTTTCATAATATAAATCAGCTCTTTTTTAGACATGACTACTGAAGTGCGACGGTATTCTTAGTTCTGATTGGCAGTTATAAATAAATATGAGAAACCCGTTTCATTGCCGTCAGCATAGAGATCAAGTCTGCTCATGAATTTGATCACGCCCTGTTCAATGCTACCTCGTTATATTAAACTGTGAATTCAATACCACTCTGCGCATATTGCAACACCACAGAATTCGCCATATTACCAACACCAGTTGCGTCGCAGGTTTTGGCTCACACGACATTTCCGCGGATCTCCTTGGATTCCTCTTTTCATCCTTTTTGAAACGGTGAGTTCTGGGTCTAATTCAACTAATGCTATGAAAGTTTTTTTTCGTATTGAAAGAATGCTGTAATGATTGCAAAACAATTTATGAAATGGAAGGGATAATTTATATTTTTTGTAGTATCAAGGTTATTCGAAACTTGACCTTCATTACAAAAGCCAAGATAGGTGACATACTTGAATACAGTAAAGTTGCACTTGTTCGTTTGAAGGAGCCGTGTACTGTATCTATACTGCAAAAGCACTGGTTTTGAATATGCAACACCAAACTGGTGTTAAACTTGTGGTGTTAGATTTTGATGCTAGTATCAACACCAAATCTTCCACAAAACTTGATGTCAATGCAAAATCTTAAACACCACTCTGTTGAACTTTTTACAGATCAAAAGATAATATAGGCATACCCTGCTTTATTTTATAAAGTTAACAAAACATTTATTAACACCAAAGTGTTTATTTTATTATTATTTTTTTTTTTGTAGATCATTTCATTGATATCTTTATTATTATTATTTTCTTTATTATTATTCATTTAGATCGATAGACCAAGATGCAGGCTTACCCGAACAACCAACCGGTAACTCAACAACCTGGTGCACAGACCGTCATTCAGGTACGCTCCTAGAAAAAAAAAATCATAATGTGCTATATGTTTTATTTACATCTGAAGTGGGAACAGCAAAAACATTTTTCTTTTATTTTTTGAGAAACTACATGACATTTCTGTCGATTATTGTCGATGGTATTTCTTTTTGTCCCCTAGAGGGACGCAACCTTCAAACTCACGGCAGTATAATCGCGCGCACCGTGTTCCGCGTCACAACATACCGCGCTTCCGTTTTGTAACAAAAGCAAATATAGTTTGCATGGGTTTATACGCGTACCGTATATCATGATTAAAATAAACGTTCATTCAGACAATATTTGTTTATTTGTTTGATTTCCAGGTTTGATTTTTGTTTATACATTTATGGTTCAAACTTGCTCAAACAAATGGTTAATTTATTCAAAGTGAGTAATATAATATCATGGTATGCACTCCGATTCGTTCCAGCGGACAAAGTAATTAAATATCCCAGGCGCCATCTCTCCACAAACGTATTAATCCCTTTTAAGAATCTAAACAATCTTATCTTCTGATTGGCTGAAAGTGTAATCAACGCCTTAATTGTAACCGCTAGTGAAAGAACTCTTGGGTATAATTAGAAGACTGTTGTTATAATTTTGCTCAAGGGAATATTTTAACAAAAGTAAAAGTTTACTTTTTTTGGAGCGTTTAACTGCATATATCCAAAAAAATATCGCGAGGGTCTTAAAAACTATGCACCGCTTAAAATAGATTTTGGTCTCTCCATATTATATTGTTGTTGATAATTGATTGACATAATCTCCTCAGTTGTACTTAAGTGTATAAAATATTTGTTTCATAGTTGGTAATTCTGGTTACATTTTCAATGTTAATATGTCTATATCAGCATAATGAAGTATATAGGCTTACGTGGAAAAAAAACTATCACAATTTACAAAAGTGTTGGTTAGTGCATACTTTGATCTATAAATGTCAAAATTGCAGTTGAAACCTTTAAAAAAAACGTTGATTTCGCTCTGTTTCTTTAAAATCAATACTCCCCCATTCAATTCGCGGGCTTTCCCTCATGATTGTTTTTATTGAAGGTAGGTCACGTGATGCTGATATGTATTTTTCTTACAATATTTCAGATTTATATTGTCTTGCCTTTGGGTGTATCAAGCAGATCTATGGATATTTTGTAATTCTGTTTTATTTTTGCCTAAAAACAATTACCCTAAATTTACTAATAATTTAGGTTAACGTACATCTACTGGACGTGAAACTACTAGAAGTGTTGCGCATGCATTGATAATAAATTAACATCTACCACTGTGGAACATGTTAGACTATCTTTCTCTGTAGCTATGGTTACTATGGTTACTTCATCACCATGGCAATGGTCTGCCGATGCAGAATTGTAAACATATTGCTGCTCCGACACTGTGAGCTCCTCAACAAACCCCGCGCTTGAAATGATATATCTCGCTTGGAGTCAATTAGGGCATACATTATGAGCTTGGCTGGCATTCAAAAAAAAAATTACCTTTATCATACACTCTAAAAACTTAAGTCATGTTTCTAGCTCTTCAAGGGCTGAAATCAGCACTTTTAAGTGCTTGCAGAGTGACTGCACTCAAAGTACTGTTATAGCACTTTCACGTGAGCTGATCTTTCAGCAAAAATGGCGTGACTTCGTTGGGATTCGAACCTAGGTCCCCTGCATGAGAAGCGCTGACGAGCACGTTAGACCAATTCACATCTCACGGTTGCTAGTATTGTTGCATGATGAACTTTCTTTAAATTTGCCATAATCATCTACTATGCTGTCATAATTAAAGCCAGTTAGGGAGATCTCCGTTGGTCTATTGGCAACGTCAGCGGTACTCTTCCATGTCTAGGTGAACCCGGTCCGAACTTTTTTTTTAAACTAAAGATATAATTGATTTGTTCGAATTAGTGTTTTCATATTATTTTACAAAAAAAAAACAGTTTATACGTAGGAAGTGGTAACGTGATATCACCTCAATTTCATAGGATGCACAGAACACCATATTATCAGCAATTTTTTGAACCACTTTGTAGTCGATTCAAAAGAATGGGTCTATCGAGTGATCATTGTCACAGATGGTTGAAAATCAATTTACAAAACCCAAAGTAATTTTTAGATGATACCACCACTGAATGCACATGGTTTTAATGCGCAGATATCACATAGTTTACTATTTGATGACTGCCAATGGAATAAGCGTAAAATCCATGCTAAAAATGGAAATTCATGATTACAGTAAACATTATGTTGACATACTCTTTAAAAATGGACATATTCAGGAGATCTGATATTAAATTAAAATCATGAATCTTAAATTATATGTGAATCCACTTATATGAAGTTATGGTATTATCATCATTCTGATTATCACTATTTGAATAAGACTATAAAACCAGGAAATCAGGACTTCACCCTGTTAATGCTATACAATAATCATGATAATAATTATTAAACAAAGTGGATAGGTCATCGAAATGAAAATGAAAATGAAAATTGTTATTGGATTAGATTTATGTTATCTATACTATCGGTTGAAGGTATTTCAAAAGAGATTTAACGACATGCATAGATGCACTACTGATCAGTAGGCATGTTGTTGTTTTTCGTGCTTCATCGAGGTCCCCTATTGTGCTATATTTGT
>CALNVZ010003433.1:2329790-2357278 GCA_940671915.1 Paracentrotus lividus
AAAAAAAAAAAAAAAAAAAAAAAAAAAAAAAAAAAAAGAGAAAAGATAAAAGATACGAAAGGAAATGGGGAAATAAATTAAGGGGAGCCAGAAAAAGTTGTTTTGGAAGTTTTTCAGTGCGACTAGTTGGTGAAGCTTTTGAATTCGTGTGGGCCTATGAATAGATGCTATGAGCACGTTAGACCTCACGCTTTGGGTCCGATGGCTTAATTTTAGGCCCAAACCCTCTTAAAAGTATGTATTAGGCCTATGTGATCACTGGTAGCTATATTCCGCCGATGTGATTGGAACAAGGCCATGTATTTTGTAAACCCAAAAGAACATATGTCATTACCAAATTACGTTATTTTTCCTAAATTTATCTCTTTTTTTTTCGTGTAGGTGACCCAAGTGACTGGGAATCCCATGATGCCTCGCGGGCCACCTCGTGAATTCTCGAGTGAGCTGTTTGGGTGCTGTGATGATATGACCATCTGTAAGTAATTTCACTACATGACTTCCTGTAAAAAATAATAATAATAAAAAAAAAAATAAGAAAAATCACGATTTTACTCTCTGTAAATAAATTCACGATATGACCTATTGAAACAAATTTCATGATTTGAATATATGTCAATAAAGTCACGACGTGACGTATTGTAACAATTTCTACGATGACTATATTTAAATAAATTGGCGACATGTCTTTCTGTTATGCGGCAGTCATATGTACACAACCAAGACCAGCGCATTGGAATTTTAGAAAATTGCCGACAACGCGCACACAGAGCGTATACATAGACAACACAAATTAAAATACGCAACGAATGCACAGCCTTGGTCCAGCGCGCTCAACGCATGAGAAACGCACACAAGGGCCAGCGCATACCATGCGTTGGACATGCGTCGTGCATGTGACTACACCATTATAAATGGGGGGGGGGGAAATGTTTCGGACTAACTAGCACCCATACCAATTATCTATTACTTTTGTTTCATTTCTTTTATTCAGGCCTTTGTACAACCTTCGTGCCGTGCTACCCGTGCATGCTAGCTGGTGACATGGATGAGTCGTGTTGCGTACCATGTTGCATTCCCAATGCTACCATTGCCATGCGTGCTGTGGTTCGCAACAGACATAACATCAGAGTAAGTGATTCACAGTATATTTTTACTGAAACACAGTTAGATGTTCACAGTATGTTCACGACATTAACACAGTTGTTTGGTCACAGTTTGATCACAGTGAGTGAACACAGCTAGTGTGTCTAAGTGTGATCATACTGTATTCACAGTATGATCATAGTGTGTCTATATTGTGTCCACAGTGGGATCACAGTATTTTCACTTTGTAATGATAGTGTGTTGACAGTGCGATCATGGTAAGTCAACAGTGTGATGATATTGTGATTACAGTGTATTTATAGTGTTTCTACACTTAATTTGTCCACATTGTTTGCACATTTTGTCCACAGTGTGTTTACAGTGCACGGTGTGTTCACAGTGTGATTGTTGCCACCAGTGTGATTACGGTATGTCCTCAGCGTTTCCACATGGTGTTCACATTGTCATCACAGTGTGGTCACGATGTGTTCATGGTGTGTTGTGACTGTAATCACAATATGCTCACTGTGTGATCACAAGTGTGCAACTAGTATGTCCAGGTTGTGTTTAAATTTTTCTGTAAAAATGTGATTCTAATTGGTAAAACGATCGAAAATGAAAGTGCTATTATTATGTGTTTTCAGTGAACACCATCAATTGACTTTCATAACTTTGAACGCTCAAAGTTACCAGTGGGAAATAATTTCACGGTATGAACACACTATTGGACGCCTTCATGCATACATGTATGTATACATCTTTGAGGAGCGTGATCGTCACTACAGCTTTACTTCATTAAAAATTTATATATTTAATTATTTTTATTGTTTGCAGGGTAATCTGATGAATGACTGCGTGATGATGACTTTCTGTGGCTACTGCGCAACATGCCAACTGGGACGTGAGGTACAGAACATCAAGAACGGACGCGCAATTCCATAAATGACCATTGTGACGTCATTATGCTACCCCGTCTCGTACTTAATTCTGATTGGTTCAAACAAATTCGATTCAATCTATCGATTAAACTTAGGTAAATTTCAACTGATATATATATACATTTTTAATTCATATATCAATGCAAATTTTAAGACGGGGTAGAGATTAAGTTCACGACAAAAATATGCACTTGTGAAATCCCCCCCCCCAAAAAAAAAAAAATAATAATTAATAATAATAATAATAATAATAATAATAATAATAATAATAATAATAACAATAATAATAATAATACTAATAATAATAATAATAATGATAATAAATAAATAAATAAATAAATAAATAAATAAATAAATGAATGAATGAATGAATGAATGAATGAATGAATGAATGAGTAAGTAAGTAAGTAAATAAATAAATAAATAAATAAATAAATAAATAAATAAATAAATAAATATATAAATATATAAATATATAAATAAATAAATAAATAAATAAAAAATTAAACAATTAAAAAAATATATCGTCTTTTTTCAGTAGATTTGAACATTTCAATATTGTATTGATACAACATAATGGCTGCTAAGTAAATAACAAATGACATTCCTTCACTCCTCAGAGTAAATGTACATTGGCCTTTTTTATATGTTTTTAAAGTTTGTGAAACACACATCATTAAGCTTCGTAGTTGTGATATTTTATTCAAAAAAAAATCAAAGGTATTTAATCGCTTAGCTGCAAACTGTTGTCAATCCCAAGAATTGAACTACACAAATTAACAATAAATTGTATCATTGAGTGCCATATTCAATCTAAGAAATCCAATCATCAATAATTGATGAATGTAAGTTTGCATTATATTTCATTCTAGTGTACATGAAACGATTTTGTGTTCTTGACGTTAAGTATAGTGGTCAACTCTGTGTGGTATTGGTAAGAAATTTTTTTGTATCACAATATAAGATAATATATTACAGTTTTACATGAAATCAGTTATATTTTGTTGATTCTTCTCAATAACATATTGATTCAATTATCATCTCTTTCTTTTAATTGATTTTTTTATATATATATATATATAAAATTTCTGCATCATGTAATGCTGCCCTTTCCAGTGAATATATGCAATGGAAAGTATACAAAATGCACTCAACTTTGATATTTCAAATTATTACTCGAGCCTAAATATAATGCTCTTGTGAGGATTCCTGTTATACCTGTCCAATATTCTTTTCAATTACGGAATAAACAAGTGAAGACCAATAGAATTTTGATTAAAATCTGCGCCCAAATATCATTGTCCACCCCTCATCTTTTAATGAGACAATTCCAAATACTGCAATCAATAATTTTAATAACTCCGTCACATCTTTGGGAAAGCGTGAGTTTCTTTTATATCAAAAGTGTGACATATTATGGCATGAAACATTCTTTTTTGTGATTATAACAGTAGTGCCAAACAATAAAAAAAAAATAAGATAAAACAATAACAAATGTTTAACTATATAAAGAGATATATATTTGATATCATATTGGGAATACTTTTTTAATATATATATAAATATATTACAAGTTACTTCAATTATCTGAGTAACGAGTAATCTAAGACGATTAAAAAAATAGATCAAATATTTTTTATATGGAATTGTTATGGTGTTGACAGTTTTGGATCTTGTTAGTTTAAATGAACCTTAATATATATTAGAAATTTTGGAGTAAAACGAGTTATGTAGCCTATGTTATTTTCTGCAAATTCGTAGCATTGGAGATTGTGGTCGCTTATCGTAAATATGATAATAATGGCAATCTGTCTGTATATAAACATATTACTACAACATCATTTAAAAATGAAAATAGTATCATTGAAAATCAATTTTTGTAAGTGTGATGTTTGGCTTATAGGTCTGCCTATCAGAATTTGCGCGTCAACAGTTCTTAAATTAAGTTTTTCATCATTTCTTAAGAAACGGTCTTTTGTCCTGTTTTTATTTCGAGATTGAGCTGAAGGTAGTAGATGTGTTGAAACTTTTCTGAAATACACTATCCAAGAGGCTTGTTTTTATTAGAGTTCATTAAAATACTTTGAGGTTCCCCGACATAATTTGCGTCCAAAAAATATCTTTATTTGTGTCACTAGTATCAAAAGCAACCCCATAATGTGATATTTGTTACGCTTATGTCTGTATATCTGTTGTGTGAAAAGAGAGAGAATTTATGATGGAAATACATGAATAGACCGAAAGAAATTGTAATAAGAATAAGTTTTTAAACAAAAAACAACATCAACAAAAACAAAAACAAAGGGGCCGTGTATGTATGTTATCAAAATCGAGAAATCAAAAATGAAAATGTTGCAATGCTCAACGTTACAATTTAGCATTAAACCATAGTAGCCATAACAACTTCATCACATTTATGTTATCAAAGTAAAATTATTATCAGAACTTTACAGGCAAGAGTGTAGACACGTAAACATTCATGACTGCATATAATTATCTTTGTGAAAACATGTTA
The DNA here is from genome assembly GCA_940671915.1 of Paracentrotus lividus. Lineage (NCBI taxonomy): Eukaryota > Metazoa > Echinodermata > Echinoidea > Camarodonta > Echinidae > Paracentrotus > Paracentrotus lividus. Next base: position 2,334,327 of record CALNVZ010003433.1, read on the forward strand.
AAGCTTCAGCAAAATAAATAACGGGGTAGGTTTAAACTCTTCGATAAAATTCTATTCTAACCTAAAAAGAGATATGGAAACAACGTTGAATGGTCTAAATACTGAGATTGCTTGAAATACAAGATACAACTTGTGAAAAAGTAAAATTGAATCACATCGTTTAGCACCAGCATTAAAAACAATATGTAAAATTTTGAACCCCAAAAAAGCACAGAGTTAAAGAGCAAATTTTTGGGATATTTGTCCCAAATCGAAAGGAAACCAATTTTTCACGCCTCAATGCAAGAATATTGTCAATACACATATTTCATGCTATTGTGAGGCTTGAAGGCCATTATCAGGGAGAATGCTTAGATCTTGTTAATTGCAGCATGAACCTGACACAGTCACAACCTGTGGTGTGTGTTTGTGGGTGTACCACAGCCTGCCCAGGATGATTCCATGAGCTTGAGAAGAGCAAGATCAAGGATTTTTTATGAAGGCCGACCCAGACACGACGCAGAAAATCACCCCTAGTCAAAAAGGGCCTCGGAAATTTAAAAAAAAAATGAAAAAATAAATAAATACTATTTACGTTTTATTTACGTGTGTATTAGAAAAAAAATATATGTTTCAGGCAATGTTTTTTTTTTTTTTTCCCTATTCGTTTTTGTTCCAAAATCTATGGTACATAAAATATTTGTGTGTGTGTGTGTGTGTGTGTGTGTGTGTGTATGACAAATATCTATGAATGCATTGATGTATATATATTTTTAAAAATCTGTGTATGAATTGAATCTACGTATTCATTTTCCATTTCCCACATATTCCTTTTTTTTTTTACCAGAAGCAAGGCCAGTTGTAACCATGACATAAACTATTTCCTTCGAAGGCATAACTGTGATTCACTGACAATGATACGAGTATTGAAGCCACAAACCTTACCTTTTTATTCTATTCATTCACACGCTCTTTGTGATTTTTATAATTTCTTTTTATCACTTTTGGTTGATTTTGCATGGGATTTAGTACGAATTTCTCATATTTTGATGATAAGAAAATTTAAACTAAACATGTCCGTGATGCTATTATCAAGAGTATTCTAAAGGTTGGTGAAAGTAGATTTAGTAAGTAGGCCCTGGTGTGTTTGTATTGTTTTATTATTCCTTTTTCTGAACAGTTAAATAGAAATTTTAAGTAGTGTAATAAATTATATTTTTAATTTGTACATTAATTGACCAAGTTTAAAATGAAATAAAGTATTATCTTCATCATCCAAGGTATTCTCAATAAACAGAACAGCAGTAAGTTATCCAGGGAGTGTTGCAAATGAGTCGAATAGTATTGATGTTAATAATATACAGTTTATTCACTTGTCTCGTGAATGATGTTTGTACATATAAAATCACAAAGTTATTGATGCTGATCATAATATATTACTTCTTCAGTTAAATTTACTTTCTTATAATGTAGATGCAGCGGAGGTATTTCTGAAAAAAAAATATTATTCAGGGAGAGAGGGGGTGGATAGAAAAGTAGAGTTAACGCGATAAAAGGCGAATAGAATTGAAAATGAAAATGTAAAAGGGATAGCGATAGGAATTGAGAGTAAAAAGGTAAAGGGAGAGAGAATATCAATATATTAATTATACGAAAAGTCATGAATCACATAAGTTAGAAAAGTAAAATTATATTATCATTAGGTCACAATGAAAACATTGAATAATTTAGCCAACATATATACATGTATGAGACAAGACAAAACAAAATCACAACTAAGAAAGGTGAAACAGAACCTAGAAAAGAGACGGTAAAACGGAGGTGTAATTTGGTGTGTGTGTGTGGGTGTGGGTGTGGGTGTGTGTGTGTGTGTGTGTGGCGCAGTGAAAATACTAGCAAAAAATTATGTTGTGTACAGAAGATAGTGCAAATAGATCTCAAAAGTTTGTGTTGAAATTCGCCAAGTTCAATACAATAGAGTCTTTTCTTTTCAGAGCTTCAGGTCTCAAAGAAATCTCATCCATGGAGACGGTCGATATGGACTTTTGGTCTTATTGTATGTTGGTTCCCGTAGCATAAAAGGTTGTTGTTGGTATTCAGACAATGCAAAATATAAAGTCGCCGTATATTCGTTTCATTTTGCGATGTCACTTGGTGTAGTCCAGTAGAAATTTTGCAGACCCGCGAAAAGTTTACAAGCACAAGTTTTGTGGTTGGATTCGTGTTCTAAGATGGTATAAGAAAATTTAGCTTTGTGCCAGCTTGGAAATATTGAGCATTTTGTTTAAAATTAGCATAATTCAGAATAATGACCTAATTATTCATATTTATATAGAATATTGCTGCTAATCCTAATCCAGGAGGCTGAGATGAGGACAAAACATTTTTTAAGGGTTATTCATGACGAGGAATCCATTTTTATGACACTAGTTTTTATTTTCCAAGAAATTCTATTGTCTTGAATAGCATAATGCAGCATAAGAGCCTATGTTCAAATATGCATACACTGTATGTAAATAAAAAGTCATTCTCACTTATAGAATGATGAAAATTATGGTTCATTCCTGTTCTAGTGGCATTCAGTAAAATGTAGCTTGGTTGCACATTCGCAATCTTGAGGAATTGCTTCTTATTAGCATAATTAGAATAATGACCTTAATTTGCATATATGCAATATGCTGCTAATATCAATCCAGGTATTCCTAAGAATATGAACAAAATACTTTTTAAGGAGGATCTATAATAGGAATGCATTATGACACTACTTTTTTCCATTGCAAGTTCTTTTTATTGGCTTAGAGAGCATAATTAGCATAATTAGATTATTATGCATGTACACTTACAAATACAATATGATCATTTTATGCTTACGGGGAGACAAAAATTTGTTGTCGATTCGTCTTCTAGATGGGTTTGCAAGTGAATTCAGCTTGATTGCATATTGGCAATCCTGAGCATTTTTTTTTTTTTAATTCTAGGATTAATAATGGAGGATTCAGCATTATTGTAACTATCCTTATATAGAACCCTGATATTCGAACAAAACATTTTAAGGGCTTAGAAGGAATTCATTTATGACACAAGTTTTTTATTTTCAAGTAAGTCTTTCACTAGCAAAAAATCCAGGCAAAGTTTTTTTTCAACTCTCCGGTCCCTCAACCAGACCCCCACAACCGTAGGTTAGACCTTTAGGTCAACCCGTCATCTGAGTCTGCCCCTCACAGTTTCATCATCGCCGAAGGAGTCTCTCACACCAGGATTCGTGACCCTGGCCTTTCTGGCCTGGCTGAATCGCCTGCGGGGCTGGAGCCGGCCGTTGCAAGGGTATTGATGGCCAAATGCGGCATCGCACTTGAAGGTAAGGCCGGTATGCGAATGCTGGAGAGGAGGAGACCATGAGCCACCTTCTACAATGCCCTCTTGCTCCCCTACCCCTGCTCCCAAGCTGATCTTACTACTCTTCGCCGTAATGGGATCGCCTAGCGTTCAGTAACTTAAGGGGTAGAGTCTAATTTTGACGTGGAATTTCCCCGAATAATCAATATATACAATGCATACCTATGATCTTTTAATGTAATTAAGTTTAATTACAAATCAAACAGATAGAATAGGAGAAAGGATTCGAGAAAGCAAGACTAGCAAAATCAGCATTAATGAGATTATAGTATTACCAATTACATACCGTATGATCCGGCGATTTCTTCATCTTAATAGGAAGCCGTAAGTTGCCAAATGCAATAATGTCAGTCGTAAGTATACAACATATTAACATTGATGAGGAGATTACTTGCCCAATATCTCAATATTCAGATAAAAAGTATGCCAGGTCAATCGTGTTGAGGAATATACATTTTATATTCATTGCATCTTACATTACACTGTTCGTCATAAAGGTGCGAATATTTTGTTTGCCGCCTATAGCGACATGCATTTGCTCTGACTGTAATTTCTTGAATATATTTGTCCCTGCTTTTTACTTGTTGGGACCCTGGCTAATCTGGACATTCTCCCAACCCTTCACGTGGAGCTTTTTTCCCAAAAAAGTTTTGTCAACCCCCGTGATGCCCATTTTTGTCAATTTTTTCTCATTTTGGGGACCCCTTTTGTGTTCCCGGCTGATCAACCCCCCTCAATCTACCCCAGGAAAACGCGAACTGAGGTTGTACTGTTAATGTTCTTAAAGTTAAAATCTATTATTTCTGGGGACAGGCAAGCGTCTCTTGTGTAGGGGAGGGGTTGAAGCTAAAAACGAGATTGGTGAAAATTCGAATATTTTATTCCATCTTTACACACAAAAAATAAGAACTAGTTTCAAAATGAGTAAAACCCGTTTGCTACTCTTGGAGGCGTGCCTTTATTCGTATATCAGTATTTTTACTTCAGAATCTTGGTTTCTGTTAAAAGTACACACCGCTCTTCCAGAAATGTAAAGTTACTAAGGCGATAACTCAAGAAAAAAAATTATTGAGTATATATGCTCAATAAATTTTTTTTCTTGTGTATTCCCTTTAAGTAACTTTACATGTCAATACGTAAAACAAATGGCGAAGTGATTTCTCTTCAATTGGTACGGCTTGGTGGATGATCGGGTGAAAACACTAACAAATCGAGTAAAGTAAGATTGCTGAGAAATTCTTATAAGCCTGAATTCACTAGAATGAGTAAACTACGACACGTCTTCGTACGCTCTCAAGTCTCGTGAAAGTCTTTGAGAGTAATTTTACTGGCTATGGGTACTTTTACATGTTTGCGCCCGGTTACGCCTACTCGGATCACAGTAGACATCGAGACTGCACACGAGGTATGTCTACGCTTATTACGACGTACAATGTATAGCGGAACCATAGCGTTTACACTCTGTTTATGTGAGCGGTACGGGAGCGGAGAGCCTCATGCTCTTAAATTGTCTGTTTGGGTTGAGTCAGTATTCCTTTTTTGTTTGTTTGTTTGCCTGTTTATTAATGATATTTGGAATGTTCCGGATGATATACATCGTCTGATACACTAACAACTTAGAATTAACATGCATCATTTCCCATTACTTTGTCAGTCATGTACACAGTTTGAGTAGATTTGATGCATTGATCAATGCAAATGTATTGTTGTGTGAGTTGAGGCACTGAGTGAGTAATGCAGTGTATTGGTTATGTGTATATCATCGCAACATTCCAAATATCATTATTAAAAACGGCAAACAAACAAACAAAAAGGAATAGGACGCACCTAGTGAGTAACGCTTTATATTACTCAGAGAGTCATAAGCTAAAGGTGCACAAACTCATCACAAAACGCAAGGTTAGATCGAGGTATTTTAAAACCTTACTACTTAACTCTCTGAGTATGTAAAGCGTTACTCACAGATTAGTTGGTTGCAATGTACTCAAAAACAATTAGTTATGTTACTCAAAAATGAGTAATTAAATAAACTCATTTTGGTGTGCACTATATTTGTCAAATTTAAAAATACTCGATTTAGGGCCGTTTTCAAAGTAGCTTTATGAGTGAAAAGCACTCATGGATGTGTGTCACTATATTGTCAAAAATACTTGGATATTTGAGTGTGATCACTTCATATATGTAGTCTCATTTTGTGTGAATTGGACGTTTTGGCAACACTGGCATAATGGTATTACATTGGTGAAACTGTATTGATTAATCCTTTTTGCGGTTTCCACGCACAGAGGTTTTTACGGCATATCCATTAGCAACAAGCAACACACAATTTTGGTTTCGGTACAATTGTGGATTTTACTCAAATTAGTTCAAAAGGATTGAGTTAAAAGGGCCAAAACTATTATTCAATAGTTTACCCCATGTCAGAACGAACATGAAATAATACTGACACTTACTTTTATGTTTTAGCGCCCTTTTTTCCATAATAAAATTTATGCTGCAAGGCGCTTTACATGTAAATGAAATGCCCCCCAGTGTGTCATGTTAGGACCCTTTGGTGAGACGCCATTCGATTATCATATATTCAGCTGGATTCAGCCAAAGCAGTTTCGAAATAAAACAGAATCTCAGCCTAAGTTGTCATTCATACTTGAACATACTCTATCCAAGTTACTCCATTAAAAAAAAAATGCACAACAATATGCTTGCAAAAACGTACAATGAACATCAAAGCCCAGGCCGGGAAATTACCAAACAAGTAGATGGATTGCTTTATAGTATAATCTAAAAAGAATAAATAAAACAAAACAAAACAAAACAAAACAAAAACAAACAAAAAAGAGGGGGGGGGGGAATCCCAGGGAATGGTAAAAAATGAAACAAAAACATGTTTGATTTTGAGGTTTTTAGGACGTTATTTCACTACATGTTTACATACTTTACCCTGCAATATGTCATGATAGTTCTTTACCATTCAAAAACATGATAAATAATATTGCGGTATACATGAAATCCCATTTAACATATTGTGTGTGGTTACATTTAACGGCCCAATAAGACTGTGCATTTTTACGCAACATTTGGGTCGAAATGATTCTTTTGAAAAAAAGCAAATAGCATAAACATAGCTCTACTTCATCATTGACAAAGAAAGCTTAAATATATGCTTGAATCTGAGCGAAGATTTAACCAGGATTTTGTCTGTGCTAGCGGTTTGTTTATCTTACGTTCATATTCTATTCTCGTTCTAGTCTATGACAGTTCCTTATAAATACTTTGCTTGCTTTTACTTTATTCCCAAAATATGATTTATACTTATGCTTGTTCTTCGGTCGTAGATTGTATCCGATATACGTTTATTCATTGATTTATTTTTAAAAGATTATTCTTTACTTGAAGCATAAGAAGAAATCATTGTTCTTATAAGTTAGCAACCAGCGGGCCTTCGGCTTTATTAAAGTCCGTCCACTGGACTTGGTATTGGGTATTAATGCCTTAACAAAGGCCCAGGATGCATACATTGTAGGCCTGATTATTTTTGTGGTCTTCTGAAATCGCTGCCTGCATTTCACCATTTGATACCCCCGTCCCCTCACTAAATCCAACTTTGTTAGGAAACATCCAAAAGAGATCCCACTCGATGATCCATAAAATCATGGCATATACCAAATAAACACAACACAAAAAGAAATTTCCCCTATTTCAGATATCAATAATTTTTCTCCAGGAGAAATATTACTATATAATCTAATTATATGTCCATGTAGCGGAATTGAATCTTAGCCACATGGAGCGAAATTTAGGAAAAATCATCAGAGTCAAGGGTCAGTAAGTAATGGTTGGATGCAAAATGTAATTTTTTTGAAGTTCGCCAAGGACAAATTTGGCAACTTTGATATCAATGTACCGGACCTATTTTTTTTTTTCTTCTCAGATTTTAAACATTTTAACACGTCAGAATAAATGCAAACTGTGCTTCCCAATATACGAAAACGAAATTTGGTCAAATTTACGGTTGAGTAAAGCATGCAGCAAAAAGGCCCAAGTGCGATTTTTTACTTCTTTGCCATGTAATAATTGATCAAATATGAGGGAAATTCCTGTTTTTGAAGTGTATACAACCAATATCCATTCATTCACGGTTGAATGAACCAATCAAACAACCAAATAGCGACCTTTATAGATTACGCAAAAATGCCATTGCAGTATAACTTTTATGCACTTAGAAAGAATCTCAATAACATTTTTTTGCGGGTTGTATTTATATTCTTTGGGCACATGTCAATGAGCCATATAGGCATTTATTACAAAAATTCATGCCCAAACTATCTCTCTATATTGGAAAAGCCCTTTTCTCACGTACGGATAATATTTCAAATTTTAACTTAGCATATAAAATTCTTTTTGGGGAGTACTTCTTGATTTTATTTTCACAAAAAATCCGATGCCCTCAGTGGGACATACGAATGAAAATCATGAAAACAGAAGAACGTTTGGGCTTTCGTCATGGTTTAGTGACTTTTCGAATACGTAATTTGATCAAGGTCATGTAGCTAGAATCAGTTGAAGACTATGTGAAGTTTAAAAAAATTAATTCACAGTCAAATGCGACAAAAAACTGACAATATAAATAATTCTGCCAAATTTCGCTTTTCGGTTAAACTTTTGTTAAACCTCGTACAGTAAAGTCAATTGGAGGCAGGAAATCAAAACCTGACAAATGTGAAATTCGGCCAATTTCATGATGATTATTGTCTAATTAAACTACTGTGAGTTATGTCACGAAACTTGGCACACAAGCTTCAACTGATCTCTAGCTAACATGACTTGCATTCAACTTACGTATTCGAAAAGTCACTAAACCCATGACGAAGCCCCAAACGTTCTTCTCGTTTCATGATTTATCTTGTATCTTGTGCCCACTTGAGGCATCGGGATTTTTTGTGAAAATAAAACAAAAGTTACTCCCCAAAAAGAATGTATATGCAATCAAAGTAAGAATTTGAATATTACTCCGTACGTGAGAGAAAAGGGCTTTTCAGTCTCGCGTAATGTTATGCGATTGTCCGTAGCGTGCTTATTAAGCTCATGAATTTGTAAATCAAATGCCATGGCCTCATTGCACATGTGCCCAAAGAATATTAAAACAACCCCAAAAAATGTTATTGAGATTTTTTTCTAGTGCATAAAGTTACTGCAATGCCATTTTTCGTAATTCTAAAATGCGGCCTATTTTTTTGGTTGTTTGATTGGTTCATTCAACCCGTGCAATGAAATGGATATTTGTTGATACACTTCCAAACAGGAATTCCCTCAAATATTTGATCAATTATACCATGGCCAAGAAGTAAAAAAATCGCACTTTTGGGCAATTTTTGCTGCCATGGCTTACTTCAACCGTAAAATTTGACCGCAATTTCGTTTTCCGTTATTATTGGGAAAGCAACGTTTTTGCATTTTATCTGACGTTGGTAAAATGTTTAAAATCTTATGAAGAAAAAAAAAAAAAGGTCAAACGGTATCATTGCATCAAAGTTGCCAATTTAGTCTTGCGAAACTTCAAAAAATTACATTTTTGCCAATCCAACCATTTACTTACTGACGCAACTGACTTGATGATTTTTTCCTAAAATTCCGCTGCCCATTGTGGCTATCAATTCCCTACGATGGACATATAATTAGATTTTGCTAATTTGCTCCCTGGTTAAAAAATTATTGATACTGAAATAGGGGGAAATTCTTTTTGTGTTGCTGTTTATTATGTATATGCCATGATTTTATGGATCTCGAGTGATCTCTTTTGGATGTTTCCTAAACAAAGTTGGAAATTTAGTGAGGGGACGCGCGGGTATCCATGGTTTGAAATGCAAGCAGCCGATTGCAGAAGACCACAAAATCAATCAGGCCTTACAATTATGCATCTGCCCTTTGTTACGGGCCATTAATACCCAATACCAAGTCCAGTGGACAGGACTTAATAAAGCCGAAGGCCCGACTGTTGCTAACTTATAAGCAACAATGATTCTCCTTATCTTCAACGTCAAAGAATAATCTTTTTAAAAAATAAAATCCAATGAATAAACGTATTATCGGATTACAATCTACGACCGAAGACAAGCATAGTCAAAATCATATTTGGGAATAAGTAAAAAGCAAGCAAAGTATTTATAGAACATGTCCATAGACTAGAGAGAGCAATATAATAGAACGTAAGAATAAACCAAACAGCTAGCACAGCAAATTGGTTAAATCTTTTTCGCTCAGACTTCAGCATATTATTTACTTTCTTTGTCAATTGATGAAGTAGAGCTAATGTTTATCTATATTGCCTTTTGTTTTTCAAAGAATCATTCGACCCAAAATTGTTGCTAATATGAACAGTCTTATTGCGCGTTAACATGTAACCACACACAATATTGTAAGATGGATTTCATGTACCGACCAAAGTATTATTATCATGTTTAATGGTAAAGACTATCATGACATATTGCAGGTAAAGTATGTAAACATGTAGTGAATAACGTCCTAAAAACTCAAAATCAAACAGTTTTTGTTTCATGTATTTTTACATTCCCTGGATTCCCCCCCCCTCTTTTTTGTTTGTTTTTGTTTTGTTTTGTTTTGTTGTTTTATTATTCTTTTTAGATTTATACTATAAAGCAATCCAATCTACTTGTTGGTAATTTCCCAGCCTTGGGCTTGTGATGTTCATGTACGTTTATGCAAGCAATATTGTTGTGCATTATTTTTTTTAAATGAGATACTGGATAGAGAGTTCAGTATGATGACACTTAGGCTGAGATTCTGTTTTATTAATTCGAAACCTGCTTTGGCTGTAATCCAGCATGAATATTTAAGATAATCGAATGCGCTCTCAACCAAAGGGCGTCCTAAATGACACACCTGGGGGATTTCATTTACATGTAAAGCGCCAATGAGCATATTTATATGAAAGGGCGCTATAAAGATAAGGTGTCATATTATTTATCATGTTCGTTCCTGCATGGGGTAAATATTGAATAAAGTTTGCCCCTTTTAACTACATCCTTTTGAAATATTGAGTAAAAATCCCCAATTGTACCCGAAACAAATTGTGTGTTGCTTGTTGCTATTGATTATGCCGTAAATAAACCTCTGTGCGTGGAAACCGCAAAGGGATTATCAAACAGTTCACCAATGTAATACCATTAATCCAGTGCTTCCAAACGTCCAATTACAACACCAAAAAATGAGAACTGGTCACATATAGTGAGTGATCAACACTCAAATACCAAGATTTTGACAATATAGTGACACACATCCATGAGTGCTTTCACTCAATAAAGCTACTTTGAAAAACGCACCTAATCGAGTATTTTAAATTGACAAATATAGTGACACACCAAAATAGTTTATTTAATTAACTCATATTTTATTGAGTAAACAAACTAATTGTTTTGAGTACATTGCACAAACCTAATCTAGTGATAACGCTTTACATACTCAGAGAGTTAGTAAGTAAAGTTAAAACTCATCAACTTGCGTGTGATGAGTTTGTGCAACCTTTACTACTGACTCTCTGAGTATATAAAGCGTTACCACTAGGTGAGTCCTATTCCTTTTTGTTTGTTTGTTTGCTGTTTTTATAATGATTATTTGGAATGTTCACGATGATATTACACATCAACCAATACACTGCCATTACCACTTCAGGCATTCAACTCACACAAATCCAATACATTGCATTATCAATGCAATCAAATTACTCAAAACTGTGTACATGACTGACAAAAGTAATGGGAAATCCACTGCATGATGTATCTTAGTTGTTTAGTGTATCAGACGATGTATTCATCGGAACATCCAAATTCATTATAAAAACAGGCAAACAAACAACAAAAAGGAATATGATACTCACCCAAAGGACAAATATTAAAGCATGCAGGCTCTCCGCTCCCGTACCGCTCAATAAAACAGAGTGTAACGCTATGGTTCCGCTAACATGTACCGTACGTATAAGCGTAGAAACATACCTCGTTGCGTCTCGATGTCTACTCGTGCATCCGAGTATGGCGTACCGGGCGGCAACATGCTTAAACTACCGCATAGCCAGTAAATTTACTCTCAAAGACTTTCACGAGACTTGAGACGTACGAATGACGTGTCCGTAGTTTACTCATCTAGTGAATTACGGCTATATAGAATTCCTCAGCAATTCTTACTTTACTCGATGTTATGTGTTTTTCACCCGATCATCACCAAGCCGTACCAAGTTGAGAGAAAACTCACTTGCACATGTTTGTACAGTAATTGAACATGTAAAGTTACTAAGGATAACGAAGAAAAAATTTATGAGCATAGTATACTCGAATAATTTTTTTTTTCTTGAGTATCCCTTAGTAACTTTACATTCTGAAGAGGGTGGTGCTACTTTTACAGAAACACAGATGTCTGAACGTAAAAAACGTGATATAGCGAATAAAAGCACTCGCCTCCAAGAAGTAGCAAACGGGTTTTACTTCATGGAAACTAGTTCTTTTTTTTGTGTGTAAAGATGAATAAAAATATCCGAAATTTTCACCAATCTCGTTTTTTACTTCAACCCCCCCCACACAAGAGACCTTAGGCCTGTCCCCAGAATTACTAGATTTAACTTAAAGAAATATAAAACAGTACAACCTCAGTCGCGTTCCTGGGGTTTAGGACTGAGCGGGGCTCATCAGCCGGAAACAAAAAAGGGTCCCAAAATGAGGAAAATTACAAAAAATGGGCATCACGGGGGTTGACAAAACTTTTTTGGAAAAAGCTCCACGTGAGGGTGGATGGAGAATGTCCAAGATATAGCCAGCGTCCCAACAAGTAAAAGCAGGAGGACAAATATATTCAAGAAAATTACAGTCAGACAAAATCATGTCGCTATAGCGGCAAAAAAATTATTCCACCTTTATGACGAACGTGTATGTAAGATGCAATGAATATAAAATTAATATTCCCACACGATTGACCATGCATGCTTTTATATCATGATATTTGAGATATTGGCCAGTATCTTCTCATCAATGTTAATATGTTGTCATATACTTACGACTGACATTATTGCATTTGCAACTTACGGCTTTCTTATTAAAGATGACGAATAAATCCCCATATACGGTATGTATTGTACATATATAATCTCATTATGCTGATTTTGCTATGTCTTTCTTTTCTCGAGTCCTTTCTCCTATTCTACGTGTTTGATTTTGTATTAACTTAATTACATCTAAAAGTATCATAGTATGCATTGTTATATATTGCATTATTCGGCGGAATCCACCTCAAAATTGACTCTACCCATTAAGTACTGATACGCAGGGCGATCCCATTAGTGCGAAAGCAGTAGTAAGATCAGCTTGGGAGCAGGGGTAGGGAGAAGAGGGCATGTTAGAAGAAGGCTCATGTCTCCTCTCTCCCGCATTCGCAACCGGCCTTCTTCAGTGTCGAGTGCTCCATTTGGCCATCCAATGACCTTTGCAACGGGCGCTCCAGCCCGCAGGCGATTTCAGACAGAGCCAGAAAGGCCAGCTGGTTCACGGAATCCTGGTGTGAGAGACTCCTTCGGCCGATGATGAGACACATGTAGGGGCAGACTCAAGAGCGGTTGACCAAAGGTCTAACCTACGGTGATCGTGGGGCTCTGGTTGAGGACCGGGTAGAGTGAAAAAAAAACTTTGCCTGGATTTTGCGTAGCTGAAGACTTACTTGAAATAAAAACTGCGTGTCATAAATGAATTCCTTCTAACCCTTAAAATTGTTTTGTTCGAATTATCAGGGTTCCTATATAAGGATTAGTTACAATAATGCTAATCCTGCCATTATTTTTCCTAATTAAAAAAAAAAAATGCTCAGGATTGCCAATATGGCAATCAAGCTGAATTCACTTGCAAACCCATCTAGAAGACGAATCGACAACAATTTTTGTCTCCCCGTAAATAGAATGACTCCATATTGTATGTTGTAAGTGTACATGCATAATAAAATCTAATTATGCTAATTATGCTCTCTAAGACAATAAAAAAGAACTTGCAAATGGAAAAAGTAGTGTCATAAATGCATTCCTTATATAGATACCCCTTAAAAAGTATTTTGTTCATATTCTTAGGATACCTGGATTGATATTAGCAGCATATTGCATATATGCAAATTAGTCATTATCTTCAATTATGCTAATAAGAGCAATTCCTCAAGATTGCGAATGTGGCAACCAAGCTACATTTACTTGAATGCCCATCTAGAACAGGAATGAACCATAATTTTCATCATTCTATAAGTGAGAATGACTTTATATTGTACATACAGTGTATGCATATTTGAACATAGGCTCATTATGCTCATTATGCTATTCAAGACAATAGAATTTCTTGAAAATAAAAACTAGTGTCATAAATGGATTCCTCGTCATGAAATCCCTTAAAAAATGTTTGTTCCCTCATCTCAGGCCTCCTGGATTAGGATTAGCAGCATATTTCATAATATAAATATGCTAATTAGGTCATTATTCTAATTATGCTAATTTTAAAAAATGCTCAATAATTTCCAAGCTGGCAACCAAGCTAAATTTCTTAAATACCCATCTAGAACACGAATCAACCAAAAAAACCTTGTGCTTGTAACTTTCCGGGTCTGCAAATTTCTACTGGACTACACCAAGTGACATCGCAAAATGAAACGAAATATACCGCGCTTATATTTTGCATTGTACTGAATACAACAACAACACTTTTATGCTACGGGAACCAACATACAATAAGACCAAAGTCCATATCGACCGTCTCCATGGATGAGATTTCTTTGAGACCTGAAGCTCTGAAAGAAAAGACTCTATTGTATTGAACTTGGCGAATTTCAACACAAACTTTTGAGATCTATTTGCACTATCTTCTGTACACAACATATTTTTTGCTAGTATTTTCACTGCGCCACACACACACACACACACACCCACACCCACACCCACACACACACACCAAATTACACCTCCGTTTTACCGTCTCTTTTCTAGGTTCTGTTTCACCTTTCTTAGTTGTGATTTGTTTTGTCTTGTCTCATACATGTATATATGTTGGCTAAATTATTCAATGTTTTCATTGTGACCTAATGATAATATAATTTTACTTTTCTAACTTATGTGATTCATGACTTTTCGTATAATTAATATATTGATATTCTCTCTCCCTTTACCTTTTACTCTCAATTCCTATCGCATCCCTTTTACATTTTCATTTTCAATTCTATTCGCCTTTTATCGCGTTTATATTAACTCTACTTTTCTATCCACCCCCTCTCTCCCTGAATAATATTTTTTTTCAAAATACCTCCGCTGCATCTACATTATAAGAAAGTAAATTTAACTGAAGAAGTAATATATTATGAGCAACATCGATAACTTTGTACCTCTGTAATTACAAACATCATTCACGAGACAAGTGACTAAACTGTATATTATTAACATCAATACTATTCGTGTCATTTGCAACACTCCCTGGATATCTTACTGCTGTTTCTGTTTATTGAGAATACCTTGGATGATGAAGATAATACTTTATTTCGTTTTAAACTTGGTCATTAATGTACAAATTAAAAATATAATTATATCACTACTTAAAATTTCCATTTAACTGTTCAGAAAAAAGAAATAATAAAACCATACAAACACACCAGGGCCTACTTACTAAATCTACTTTCACCAACCTTTAGAATACTCTTGATAATAGCATCACGGAATGTTTAGTTTAAATTTTCTTATCATCAAAATATGAGAAATTCCTACTAAATCCCATGCAAAATCAACCAAAAGTGATAAAAAGAAATGATAAAAATCACAAAGAGCGTGTGAATGAATAGAATAAAAGGTAAGGTTTGTGGCTTCAATACTCGTATCATTGTCAGTGAATCACAGTTATTCGAAGGAAATAGTTTATGTCATGGTTACAACTGGCCTTGCTTCTGGTAAAAAAAAAAGGAATATGTGGGAAATGGGAAATGAATACGTAGATTTAATTCATACACAGATTTTAAAAAAATATATATACATTAATGCATTCATAGAATTTGTCATACACAAACACACACACACACACACACACACACACACACACACACACAAATATTTTATGTACCATAGATTTTAACAAAAACGAATAGGGGAAAAAAAAAAAAAAACATTGCCTGAACAATATTTTTTTTTCTAATACACACGTAAATAAAACGTAAATAGTATTTATTTATTTATTTTTTCATTTTTTTTTAAATTCCGAGGCCCTTTTTGACTAGGGGTGATTTTCTGCGTCGTGTCTGGGTCGGCCTTCATAAAAAATCCTGATCTTGCTCTTCTCAAGCTCATGGAATCATCCTGGCAGGCTGTGGTACACCCACAAACACACACCACAGGTTGTGACTGTGTCAGGTTCATGCTGCAATTAACAAGATCTAAGCATTCTCCCTGATAATGGCCTTCAAGCCTCACAATAGCATGAAATATGTGTATTGACAATATTCTTGCATTGAGGCGTGAAAAATTGGTTTCCTTTCGATTTGGGACAAATATCCCAAAAATTTGCTCTTTAACTCTGTGCTTTTTGGGGTTCAAAATTTTACATATTGTTTTTAATGCTGGTGCTAAACGATGTGATTCAATTTACTTTTCACTAGTTGTATCTTGTATTTCAGCAATCTCAGTATTTAGACCATTCAACGTTGTTCCATATCTCTTTTAGGTTAGAATAGAATTTATCGAAGAGTTTAAACCTACCCCGTTATTTATTTTGCTGAAGCTTTGACATGTTTCACAAAGATAATTATATGCAGTCATGAATGTTTACGTGTCTACACTCTTGCCTGTAAAGTTCTGATAATAATTTACTTTGATAACATAAATGTGATGAAGTTGTTATGGTTACTATGGTTTAATGATAATTGTAACGTTGAGCATTGCAACATATTTATTTTGATTTCTCGATTTTGATACATACATACACGGCCCCTTTGTTTTTGTTTTGTGATGTTGTTTTTTGTTTAAAAACTTAT
The DNA here is from genome assembly GCA_940671915.1 of Paracentrotus lividus. Classification (NCBI taxonomy): domain Eukaryota; kingdom Metazoa; phylum Echinodermata; class Echinoidea; order Camarodonta; family Echinidae; genus Paracentrotus; species Paracentrotus lividus. Next base: position 2,350,743 of record CALNVZ010003433.1, read on the forward strand.
TCTTATTACAATTTCTTTCGGTCTATTCATGTATTTCCATCATAAATCTCTCTCTTTTCACACAACAGATATACAGACATAAGCGTAACAAATATCACATCATGGGGTTGCTTTTATACTCGTGACACAAATAAAGATATTTTTGGACGCAAATTATGTCGGGGAACCTCAAAGTATTTTAATAAACTCTAATAACAACAAGCCTCTTGGATAGTGTATTTCAGAAAAGTTTTAACACATCTACTACCTTCAGCTCAATCTCGAAATAAAACAGGACAAAAGACCGTTTCTTAAGAAATGATGAAAAACTTAATTTAAGAACTGTTGACGTGCAATTCTGATAGGCAGACCTATAAGCCAAACATCACACTTACAAAAATTAATTTCAATGATACTATTTTCATTTTTAAATGATGTTGTAGTAATATATTATATACAGACAGATTGCCATTATTATCATATTTACGATAAGCGACCACAATCTCCAATGTTACGAATTTGCAGAAAATAACATAGGCTACATAACTCGTTTTACTCCAAAATTTCTAATATATATTAAGTTCATTTAAACTAAACAAGATCCAAAACTGTCAACACCATAACAATTCCATATAAAAAATATTTGATCTATTTTTTTAATCGTCTAGATTACTCGTTACTCAGATAATTGAAGTAACTTGTAATATATTTATATATATATTAAAAAAGTATTCCCAATATGATATCAAATATATATCTCTTATATAGTTAAACATTTGTTATTGTTTTATCTTATTTTTTTTTATTGTTTGGCACTATTGTTATAATCACAAAAAAAAATGTTTCATGCCATAATATGTCACACTTTTGATATAAAAGAAACTCACGCTTTCCCAAAGATGTGACGGAGTTATTAAAATTATTGATTGCAGTATTTGGAATTGTCTCATTAAAAGATGAGGGGTGGACAATGATATTTGGGCGCAGATTTTAATCAAAATTCTATTGTTCTTCACTTGTTTATTCCGTAATTGAAAAGAATATTGGAACGGTATAACAGGAATCCTCACAAGAGCATTATATTTAGGCTCGAGTAATAATTTTAAATATCAAAGTTGAGTGCATTTTGTATACTTTCCATTGCATATATTCACTGGAAAGGGCAGCATTACATGATGCAGAAATTATTATATATATATATATATATATAAAAAAAAATCAATTAAAAGAAGAGATATAATTGAATCAATATGTTATTGAAAGAATCAACAAAAATATAACTGATTTCATGTAAAACTGTAATATATTATCTATATTGTGATACAAAAAATTCTTACCAACACCACACAGAGTTGACCACTATACTTAACGTCAAGAACACACAATCGTTTCATGTACACTAGAATGAAATATAATGCAAACTACATACATCAATTATTGATGATTGGATTTCTTAGATTGAATATGGCACTCAATGATACAATTCATTGTTAATTTGTTTAGTTCAATTCTTGGATTGACAAACAGTTAGCAGCTAAGCGATTAAATATTTTAATTTGTTTTTTTAATAAAATGTCACAACACAAACTTTAAAAAACATATTAAAAAAGGCCAATTTACATTTACTCTGAGGAGTGAAGGAATTTCATTTGTTATTTACTCAGCAGCCATTCTGTTGTATCAATACAATATTGAAATGTTCAAATCTACTGAAAAAAAGATGATATATTTTTTCTAATTTATTTTATTTTTATTATTTATTTATTTATTTATTTATTAATTATTATTATTATTATTATTATATTATTATTATTATTATTATTATTATTATTATTATTATTATTATTATTATTATTATTATTATCATTATTATTATATATTATTATTTATTTATTTTATTATTATTATTATTATTTTCTTTTTTTTGGGGGGGGGGGATTCACAAGTGCCATATTTTGTCGTGAACTTAATCTCTACCCCGTCTTAAAATTTGCATTGATATTTGAATTAAAATGCATATATATCAGTTGAAATTTACCTAAGTTTAATCGGTAGACTGAATGGATTATGTTTGAACCAATTAGAATTAGGTACGAGACGGGGTAGCATAATGACGTCATAATGGTCATTTATGAATTGCGCGTCCGTTCTTGATATTCTGTACCTCACGTCCCAGTTGGCATGTTGCGCAGTAGCCACAGAAAGTCATCATCACGCAGTCATTCATCAGATTACCCTACACAAAAGAAAGAACAAAAATGGATTAAAGTGAAGCTGTAGTAGGCCTACTGATAAAAAATTTCAACAAAATTTAACGATTTTGGAAACTAAGTGTTTAAAGTGTGTGATTGCCTTTGTTATGGTTGATATGATATTCGATATTTTTTATGTTATGCAAATCAATTTGTAGTGTGACCTGAAAACACACCACAGTGTGCAATTCTGTTAGCATTTTCATTTCGATCGTTTTACCATTTAGAATTACATCTTTACAGAAAATTTTAAACACACTTTACAAACACGTGTGGCGCACGTGTGATAACACTATGAGCACGCAGTGAACACATCGTGATCACAGTCTGATCACACCATGAACAACCGTGAGCACACGATGATGACACTGTAAACAAACTGTGGAAACACTGTGAGCAGAACATGATCACACTGTTAAACACTGTGTTCAAATTGTGTACACACTGTGGACATAGTGTGGACAATCTATGGGCAAAGTGTGAACACACTTTAACCCACTGTGATCACTTTATCACACTGTGGAAGTACTGTGATCACACTGTAAACAAACAACTGTATTAATGTCGTGAACACACTGTGAACATCTAACTGTGTCAGTAAGAATATACTGTGAATCACTTACTCTGATGTTATGCCTGTTGCGAACCACAGCACGCATGGCAATGGTAGCATTGGGAATGCAACATGGTACGCAACACGACTCATCCATGTCACCAGCTAGCATGCAAGGGGTAGCACGGCACGAACATTGTACAAAGGCCTGAATAAAAGAAATGAAAAAAAAAAGTAATAGATAATTGATATGGTTGCTAGTTAGTCCGAAACATTTCCCCCCATTTATAAATGGTGTAGTCACATGTACGACGAATGTCCAACGCTTAGTATGCGCTGGCCCTTGTGTGCGTTTCTCATGCGTCGAGCGCGCAGGACCAAGGCTGTGGCATTCGTTGCGTATTTTAATTGTGTTGTCTATGTATACGCTCTGTGTGCGCGTTGTCGGCAATTTCTAAAATTCCAATGCGCTGGTCTTGGTTGTGTACATGTGACTGCCGCATAACAGAAAGACATGTCGCCAATTTATTTAATATAGTCCTCGTACAAATTGTACAATACGTCACGTTCAAATCATGAAATGTGTTACATTAGGTCATATCGTGAATTTATTTACAGAGAGTAAATCGTGATTTTTATTTATTTATTTTTTTTTTTTTACGGGAAGTCAATCGTGAATTTACTTACAGATGGTCATATCATCACACGCAACCAAACAGCTCACTAGAAATTCACGAGGTGGCCCGCGAGGCATCATGGGATTCCCTTCACTTGAGTCACCTACATGAAAAAAAAGAGAGATAAATTAGGAAAAATAACGTAATTTGGTAATGACATATGTTCTTTTGGGTTTACAAAATACATGGCCTTGTTCCAATCACATCGGCGGAATATAGTACCAGTGATCGCATAGGCCTAATACATACTTTTAAGAGGGTTTGGGCCTAAAATTAAGCCATCGCGACCCAAAGCGTGAGGTCTAACGTGCTCATAGCATCTATTCATAGGCCCACACGAATTCAAAGCTTCACCAACTAGTCGCATTGAAAAACTTCCAAAACAACTTTTTCTGGCCCCTTAATTTATTTCCCGTTTCCTTTCGTATCTTTTATCTTTTCCCTTTGTTTGGTTTTGTTTTGTTGTTTGTTTTTTTGTTTGTTTTGTTTGTTTTGTTGTTGTTGTTGTTGTTGTTGTTTGTTTTTGTTTGTTTTGTTTGTTTTTTTTTGTTTGTTTGTTGTGTTGTTGTTTTTTTTTTTGGGGGTGTTCAGGTTATAGTACTTTAAACAAACATTTTCAATTAGTACCAAGGGTAATCAGTATAAAACAAACTTGACTACAGGCCAAGTTTCCATTTATTTGATTATAACCGTAATAATAAATAATAAAGCACATAATAAATTTCTCTAAGAGCTTTACAATAATTCAATACTTATATATTACTATTTTGTCTCTCTTTTAAAATGTAAATGTAAATGAATACGTTCATTTTCTGTGTATAACGTAAAATGTTAAATAGCTATGCTGACATTGATTTTTTTTTCATAAAAAGGCATAACATTAATTCGATAAAAAAATTGCATTGTGGATATCAAGTAAATGTGTAAGTAGGTCTTGAAAAGAATTATCATACAATTTCAACAGAGTTCTAACAAAATATTCCTTTCAACATGTGTACAATATCACTTTCTGGTAAACACTTTTTAAATATCTTTACAAAGAAGGAACTTTTACAAAATCCCTTTTGCAATGAAACTCGTCATATTGCCGTTCATATCGAAATGGGTTTGGAAATGGTGGATAATGTAATAGTTCTCAGCTCGGAAGCTATTTTGTGGATGTTAGGCCAGAAAGGCCTAATTACTTCGAAGACACCGAAAACGTGAGTAGGGGAGACCGGGGACAATTGTAACAGTTTTTCAAATTTTACCTATCAACTTTTAAAAGCTAAATACTTGCTTGAAACTAAATAAAATGAAATATGCATATCTTAGCTTGGCATATAAATAGGTTTGGGCTAAGTATAACAAGTTATTTTGAAGCCATTACCATTTCAAAACAAGAGGTCGAGTGTTACAATTGCCCCGTGTCCAGGGGCAATTGTAACAGACGTACGGGGCAATTGTAACACATGAAATTGTAACATTTTGTTTCTTTATCAAAGATTATGCACTTGACAGATCCAAGATTTAAACCACATAAGCTAATTATGAAAACATGATAATGCTTGACTCACTTATATCATATTTTCCACTTGTTATATTCATGATATGGGGCAAGGGTTATAATTTTTTTTTTTTAGGTTGTTGGGGCTGCACCTTTAACTGTAACTATAGAACCTTCATCAAGTCATATATTGGTTCTTTATCTACTTTGTACCTACCCAAATATCTTTAAACTGACAAGTGTGGTATATGAAACTTTATATTAGACCTACGCCTTTTGAATTTAACACATTCTTTTCCAAATAAAGTGATACATTTCTGATAGAGAAAAAAAAAATGACAGCTTTTTTTTTGTTGTAAAATCAATCTTCAAATTTACGCCACTTTTTCTGGCAAAATCAATATTTCTTTGCCCTGTTAACAAAACCTATTGGACATTATATTTTCAGGTATCATATTAAAATATATTTTAATCTTTTATGGGGGCTCCCATCTCTCCCTCTCTATCTCTCTCTCCTTTTCTTTTTTTCTGTCTGTCTTTTTTCTTCTTTTAATCCATCTTTACCTCTTTTACTCCTATCTGCCTCCCCCCTCTCTCTCTCCTCCTCCTCTCCATTTCCCTCCCTTCCTCTCTCTTCTTTCTCTCTTTAATGTTTGTGTGTTTTTTTAATATAAGAAATAGCAAATCAGGAGGGGGGGGTTCCGTAATCTCTTTTTCATTTTATAGGACCATATAAAAAAACCTTTTCGGATTTCATGGGCTATCCTGTCAGTGTTTCTTTTATTTTAACCATGTACACTCGACAAATAAAATAAAATAAAATCAAATTCAATTATATGCTCCACAGTTATATAAATCTAATTCTCATGTTTGAGTCATATATAAGGTTACCTTTTGTAAATTAAACAAAGCCACTATTAATGGACTGTATACATTCTAAATATGCAGTTCTGAATTTCTCTAGTAAATTGAATAAACTTATTTAAAACATCAAAAAAAAAAAAATTGAGGCTGCTGATTACAATTTGAAAAGCAAATTGATAAACAAACTAAAGGCAACTTTTTTCGGACAAAATCAATATTTCTTTTGCCTTTTCAACAACAACGTACATTGGACAAATATGCTCAAAGTTTATTATAATTCTCATGTCTGAGCTTTCATAGATATGGTCACTTTTATTTTTGATAAAGATAATTTATAATTGACAATTCATTCAAATTTATGAGAGTTTCGATGCTTGAGCTTATCGACGAGGCTACTACTTTCTCGTTTCTTTATTCCAAGTCTACTCCTACATGTCCTATTTACAATGGCATTAAATAGAACCTAATGTTCACTCTCTTCAATTTGTACTTTTTCGTTACTAGTAAAGTGATAAAGTAATTAAAAAACAAAAAATAAAAGAAACTTGAGCTCTGATTAGTAATGAACTAAAAACAAAATTGATAAAAACTAAAGACACCCTTTCGTACTAAATCAAATTTCTTGCCTTTTTCAAAAAACGTATTTGACAAATATGTTTCAATGTAATTTATTTCATGTCATGAGCTTTGAATAAGGCCCATTTTTTCCATTGTAAATCTCTCCT
>CALNVZ010003433.1:2364659-2381485 GCA_940671915.1 Paracentrotus lividus
CAATACCAGACTATCATCATGTGCCTTCAGTTGTAAGAGCTATTAAAATTCATTTTTTGTTAAAAATTTACTTTGTGAACGTAAAATGTTTTTTGTTGATTTACTTTTAATAAAACAACGGAGAAAACCTCACGACCGCAGTTCACACAGCTATGTGTAGGCTGTATATAGATGCCAGTTAGCCATCCCTCTTGTTCCATCTAGCACACTGAGAACTGTAACAACTGACTCCGTGTAACTTCCATACCCGGTTTCCCCTATAAATAGCTCAATTTGTATTTATTATTTTATCATCATTTTCTATTACCACTATTGTGGTCATCAATTGGGCCTGTTGCAATTCATCAACTATGACATGCGGTTTTTGTATAAGGGAACGATGTCCGATGGCGAATGAAAAGGAAGAGTGGTTTATTTACTACCCAAAAAGTATTTTCCTTCGGAGCAATCGACAGAACAGCGCTTCGAATGGGATTAAATTACTAAGATGATGGGTGTCGAATAAGGAACTGTGCGCGTCCAGCATATTTAGTTGCACTTAAGCCGCGTCACACAGTTCCCGAGTTGACCACGATGGACACACGAACATCGAAAATTTCTCAAATTTGCTCTTATCGCGAAAAGCATAATGGGCCCATCGGCCAATTAGCATTGGTCAAATACATTCTTTGCAACTTTATAAAAAATACTCTATCGTACCATCGTGGAGTATTTTCAGCGCTCTGAGAGATACGTTATCTGCAATCTTAGGTTACGGCAGCACTTGCCATATTTGCATCGGCTTAATAATAATTTATTGTATACTGACATAGCAAAAACAAATATATTAACATAAAAGATAAAAAGAAAATCCGAGTATGGTACTAGGTCGAATAGTGTACAACTTCGTACGAAGAGCATACTAGTAGCAATCGGTTATTGCACTATGTCCATTGTCTGTTAGTGAATTGCGGAGGCAACGAACATCTGACGGTCCCCTCTTCATGCCGATCTTGTACGATCAGACCCGAGTGTTAATAGTATATGGTCAAAGCACAGCATCGCACTTTTCCATAACGATTTTTGACCAAGAGAGAAGGCGACGTTCACCGACGGATCATGATTACATAACCATATCTCACTTGAAGATATTATAATTGAAATCTGAATGCTACGAAAGCAGACGGCCTTACGACACATTCTAGTACTTTCGTTGTGTCCTGACAGCATCCTTCGACGCAAATTCTACTAAGATATATCGACTATACTTCATGCGCGGATTAATTTACATGAGAAACATGGTGATCAGGAAGTGTCATTCTCAGCTAGTTATAAACAATTGGTACATATATAAAATAATTAGAGTTACTAGTTCAACTATTCTTAAAGGTTTAGAGATTACCTTGGCCATTGTGATTGGACTCCTGCTGTATTTACGTTGATGCGCCAAACCCATATTAAAAATATTGCGATCAGATCATTTTTTGTTTTATCATGTTTTACTAGTGTGTCATTCTTACCTTAACTTCGGAGACAGCGTGCTGTGCACGTCACAGCATTGAGAATATTACTGTTTCGGATTGTGCGAGCAGACGCATATTAATGACTTACCTTTTCTATATTCTGTCAGAATTTAGTATCGAATTACGATAAGATATTCCGAGAGCATAATTCCGAAGTGCGATAATATGCATTGATCTATTCTCAGTTGCATTAGCCTGACCTTATTTTCTCAGAGTCTTCATCACTCGGTTCTCAGAGATCACGAGTCCATACTTCATTTGCGGGTAAAAAGTCCTAAGCAATTTTGAGATGATTAGAGATTATTCACATGTTAAAATAAAATGAATACAGTGAGATTAAAAACATATTAGCCACATATGAGTAACATAGCACCAGTCAATGGATTAATCATCTGAGTAAGACAACTCCTATTACCTTGTTAACATAATGATACCCCACACAATTATCAATGACTCTTGAAGGATAATTCACTGATCAGCTTCAAACTCGAAAATATCTACACCTCAGCAAAAGTGAAAAAACCAAATCTAGCTGATATACACTCCATGAGGTGAATTAGATGTCACGTGCAAAATCTGTGAATTCTTGTCGTGCGGACTTGCCAAGTTGATGAGCCTGAGAGTTGTTGTACAACAGGCCTGCAAGTAGGATAGTCAGAACAACATCTATTTTGTATACAATGCAGTTAAATTGCAAAAACATAATTACAATGGTATATGTCTAATATTTACATATCATCAATCGGATGATTACGACTTGCAACTCACTTACCATTCCTAATCGATACCTACATTAACCATTATCCCAGTCGTTTCTCCTATATTGCACAATTTTTTTTTAATTCCCTTACCCTTTAATAAATATCCATATAATATTGCGATTCAGAGATACACAAGCATGAGATCAAACATCAGCCGAGATACAAGCACCTCATTTGTTCGATAATAATCTTCTGTAGAGATACTTGTGGTAGGTCTGATCAAGTTCACTCGAAGGCGATTCTAGTACTATGATTGATATTACTAGTATTATCATTTCTTATATTTATCCACTGTGTATAGTAAACTTGTAATTATGGTTCTCTTTTGGCTCCTGCTCTGAGGAGCAGTCCATGAATTGACTATATTGGCGCACTTTTAAGTGATTAGGTATGACAGAGTATCTTAATTGAGCTTATATGTAAATAAGAGAGAACATCTAATTATTCCTAACCTAATTTCTAGATTAAAACAAATGTCCAAACATTATTGATATAGATCAAGTTGATACACTGTCTGTATTATGAATTGCTATAATTCATGCCGGTGCCAGGTTGCTAGATAACAAAACACAGATACTAGGCGTATAACAATCTCATGCTCGAAAGTGTATGCGTTAATGATATATATTAACCACTAACAAATTCTATATACGTAGGTGAACAACATTTGATTGCAGAACCAATTTGTGGATAGTGCTGTATCTCGATAATGCACAAATGTTTGTTCAGAGATTCTCATTTATGAGTGGAATGTATTCAAAGCGAAAGGCCATAGCTTTTGCTCAATCAAATATGAGGTTAATTATGTGGCAACATATAAATCTATATGAGAGACCATGTGAGGGAATGTTAAGTCATTTTACAGCCCACAATGCACTTTGCTCACACGTCTAGTAGGAATCGCTGTATATCAATTGTTGTAAATCTACACTTTCGGATGATATCATAGGAGATGTGCAAGTGCTAACATATAGTGGAGTAAAAAGTTTTTTTGATTGATCAGATCTATTTCTGGTAAAGCGAAGCATAATACGAATTCAATAGTAGAAATGTCGGGATGTCAATCATTTGCTCTCAGTTTTTAAGGCAATTTGCAGGTGCCAAAATTATTTCTTCCATTTGCATAAAAGCAATACATGTACTGGAGCTCAGGGTCATGCACGCTGTCAATTTAGTAATCTTGAACCAGATTTCTAAAAATGTTCAGTAAATACAGAGTAACAGGTATAACCTACTAACACTTATACAGAACACTATCCACTCACATTTTGTGTACAGTAAATAAATATTTTTGGAGCTATGGAGATTATATAAAAAATCAATCAGCTATAGATCACAGATTTCTGTGAGTTGTACAGTTATCAAGATTTGAGACTTAAGCGTATACCAATCGGTGAGCTGAGAAAGATATCATTATAATGACACTATGAAGCTCTAGCACCTTATTACTTACGATCAAGTTATAATCTTCCACTAATCACCACTGAACTATATCTAATTTTTGAAATTCTCTAATGATCTATCACAAATCAGGTTATTTCTTATATCTTAGAGATATGAGCGGATTCAGGATATCGCGTTGCTTAAGAAATTACAGGGGTCTATTTTTTTTACCTCAGACTGCTATACGTCTTCGGAATATCTTGGTAGTATTATTCGCTTTTTGAGAGTCTGTTTGTGGTCCTTGTGGCGGCCATGACTAGTGTGAGCTTCTGATATTGGGACCAGTATAAATAATTAGATAAACTGTACAATACGATGAGGCGCGTGCAAAGCGTATGAAAAATCGCCCATTCGCCCGGTACCGCACTGGGAGCTGACCGAGGAGCTGCATTGAGTAAGTTCCTTCATCACGAAAGAAATTGATAGGAAATGTAAGATCTTTAGATAAATAATCGGTTGTACTAGTTTATTGCTCAGGATAGTATCTTATGGTTGTCATCTGCACGTGTGCGTTGAGAATAAATTACACTATAAGAGACACACCGAGATTTTGCCTAACACAATGGACACTCTTCTATTATCTCTCAGGAGCCTGCATAGTCAGCCTAGACAGTGACTAGTTTTGATGATATTATTAGAGAGTTAATTGTGGTACTGCATATATTACGAATAATAGTTCTCTTCTCATTCTGCGAACTCTCCTGATTATTCTCTAATGCTGAGTCTGATAACATAATACATTTATAGCACACTATATTAGAAGAGACTAATGTTGGAGGTATGGTCGTACAGAGTACTATCGCACATTATAGTCATATTAGCACGGGACTTTGGGAGGCGGGTCACTCGACGTGCGCGAGACTCGCAGAGGTACTTCGAGCTCGTAGGAATACATACAGATCCTTCGAGCCACCGCAGTAACTAGCAATAGTGAGAGGTTAATCGATTGAGAATGATTTTCTACTCTTTTAATTATGTGTTGTTAAGTATCATGTTACACGCAACAACCTTGCACAATGGTAAAGGTGATAATTGATGTGTGCATATAGTTACCGGGCCGTTAGAGTAAAGATGGTAACATACGTTTATGGGTGGTATGAGATGCAATAGTATAATTATTCGGAACTACTTACCTTACAAGCCTTATATATATATATAGAGGAGTAGCATTTATTACGTATATGAAATTAGTTAAAACTCTAGGAAAAGAGCCATCATTCGATATTGAGTGCAAAAAGTGCTTTTGAGAGAAAAGAAAATTAAAAAGAAGAAAGAGAAGCCGTACCCTCGTCAATACCTGTGATATCACGAGCACATAAATTATAGTGACAAGTCTGAGTAGTGCTATCTTCTTAAACTATTAACGGTCTCATGGAAATCCACATTTACTGAATGAAGTCTACGATCATTTGGGCCGCACATCTGTCATTAATGTTCAGTGTTATAGAATTTATGAGATATTACGTGTTACAGGGATCGCCGTAAGCAGTTTGTGACATACAGACATACATATAATGCGACATTCTCATAAGCACATTAGCCTATTTTTATTGTACACCTCTTTGTTATTAATGGTCGCTCTTGGACGTATAATTATATGTTGCTTATTCTTTGAGACATCTCTGTCTTGAATATCGCATTCAACTATGTATCATGTTGGTGTGTATCAATTCATTGAAACACATTGGCGAGGATCTGTCATTATGGTCTTGAATAGCCTCAGAAGGAACGAAGATAGCACTATAGGATGGGAGAGTCAGTGACACATCATATAGTAAATTATATATGAATAAACAATAATAGTAGGCGACCATGCCGGGACAGAGTTGGTCGCAAATACTATATTCGGACAAGCTTCAAGCTTACCTAGTGGAGGATTAGATATATACACGGTTGTGGTTACACACATTTTTACATATCAATCTAACTTATGAGGTATGTCTTCGGTGCAAAGCATATGATATCTAGGCTAGATCGATTCTTTGGGAGCGGGGCAGCAACGATATGATATAATTGTTAACACAATTTTACATAGTGACTACAGTTCTGTAACATCTATCTAGTTTTATTTGAAATATCCAGGCGATGTAGTTAAAGACGCCTAGACTTTTATGAAGTCGAGATATATGATTCATCTCATGGGATTCAGGGAATTTCATAGTCTCTAGCTCATGACGAGAATGATTTCTATACTGGACGTATAAGTTCTTTCTTTTTTTTTCTAAAGGAGAGTCGACCTGGAAAAAAAACACATTTTATGATCATTAGTAAAACACTCATAATATGAGTTTATATTCCTTTCTACTTCACTCACTCCGAAAAACACACAGAAAGGAGATAGTTAAGACTCGCAATAGACCACCGGCAGAAGCTATTAGAATTTACATGGCATTTCCAGCGGATTATGGCCGTGGAGTCGCTTATAATGAAATAACGTCACATTCAATAGGAATGCCACAATAAATTACACTACGAGAGCACCAATCACTTAATCGTTTATAGATATTATGGATAGACATAATATATACGAGTATTTAATATTAAGATCGCTATATTATTGATATTAATGTGTCAACTGTTCTGATTTTGTATTGTACCTGGTTCTATTGTAGCCATGTTCATTATATTTTGTAAGACATATACGTTGATTATGACTAACCTTGGTAGGTGACACAGCAAATTTACAGTATAATATATTATAAAAGGACACCACTTCGCGACCACTTGTGTCTCTTTGATGATTCACAGGAAGGGTCGTTGCCACAGAGTACAGCATTATCAATCCATGTCAGGACTACGTAATTTATGGTGAGAAACATTCTAAGACGTATAACGAAGAGTAAAAGGAAATCATGTATATGGATCACTATCTTATTAATGTGTTATCACTCCTCGAAGCACATATTATGTAACTGTGGACTATTCGATTCATCTTTCATACATGTACGATTCTTATGTCAGAGAAGAAACACTAAATTAATAGATAATAAATAAAGAGAAATATATAGTTGGTTGGTATATGTAGACTACACACGCGGCCTACTAGTAGAATAAAGTGCTACTGACTGTCATCAACAGTGCACTATGAACACGGTGAGAGATAAGTTATCTGATCACTAGCATAAATCCTTTATATATTTTTGTGTGTATCAATATACCATCGTGAGCAATAGTACATTATTTCTCATACTTTCAGCAGTTGCAGTCTAATAGTCAGTGTGCTTGCTAAATCTCATATGACGACGTAGGACGGATTATATAGGCCGCGTCTCCTCATATATCTCATTATTTGGTAATTACTTTCGATAGACTCACTGAAGATAAAAGGTGAGCTTCGTCTACGAATCTCGGTCAAGACCGAATTAGATATCTATCTTCATGTTACGTATTCATCCATTATGTATCGTGTCACTAAGTCGCATACTTCCATCCATTCATTGAGGAGTATGCCAGGGTTGCCAGTTAGTCTGTTATTTAATCATTGCATTTTTTAATTTGCATCTGTTCACAGTATAAAAGATAAAAAAAAACATATCCTTATCTATTATTCTGACGCTGAGTATGAGTTGACATACAAACTCCGACTGTATGTAGAGCTTAATCACTAATATACTCTCATAAGACATATAGACACAGGAAGGTTAATTTATATGAGAGCAGTTTATAAGGAATTTTTAGATGTGACGGTACTTCAATAAGCACCATTTTAAAAGTTAATTGTTTACAATGAACTATGTCTTTCTTGTATTTTATCTCTTTTCTTCTTATGTCTAGTTATTTTCGTTGGAAGCCCGATGCAATGATCTGTCATCCTTTATTTTATAACCAATCTGTTTTACTTTGTTCACGGTCTAATTTCATTCTTAATTTATACGATAATTTAATTGAACGATTCTTACATCATCATCATATTCCTGAAGAGGGCGCAACGCTGAAAGCTCGGAATAAAGATTTAAAGTATACGCTACGTGCAATCCTGTCTAAATTCTTCCTTCTACCACACCACAACACACACACAGACACACACCAGGTACACATCTACAGTCATTATAACGTTACACACAAACCATAGAGAGAGAGAGGAGAGAGAGGAGAGTTATTAATCGTAGAAAATCGTAAAACGATTGTTTTAAAAAGGCATTTCGGCATACTGCTGACGTAATCCAACATCCTTCATGTAAACATTCTTTAAAATGTATTATGAGTAATTAAATTCCTTTGTAATTTTAATTAACTTCCAGTGTCTGGTTTTGAGAGGGACAGTATCTTACAATCATACGGAAAATTTTGTAATTATTTTTGTGATAAAATAAGAATGTTTTGTTTTTATTCTTAGTACTGGATGAATAAAAAAAGCAAATGTAAAACAAGAGATGGATGAAACTGCTCATCATAAAGGAGAGCTAATAAGTAAAAATCCTGCATAATCTTCGTCAGATAAAATATTATTTGTCTCTGACGAAGATTCTGTTAGGATCGAAGGCTCAGGCTCTTTTCGGGCTGAGAAAAATAACAAAGAAAAAACAAAAGAGAAAGGGCTTTGCTCTGTGATCAGAAAGCACAACTTATTAACTGAACTTGTGCAAAGCTATGAGGAAAAATAATATATTAGCAATGTATAAAAAAAAAAAATATTTAAAAAGGGAAGATTATGAATATAGAACACACGTGCCTGCCCTTGTGACTCAAGAAGCTTTGTGTCTGTGTTGCTAAGTCTTACACGTCAACTTTTTTTTTTCATCAATAAAGATATCTAAAGTGTGTCCCGGAAGAACTTTCTACAATAACTTTTGAAATGGCTACCAAATAAGAAATATATGTTCCTTAGGGGAAAAAACATATATGTAGATAAAGACATATCCTCAACTATAACTTTGACCACAAAAGTCCGAAAATGATGATTGCTTCATGAGAACGCCCTCCTTTGTGAAGGACATACAAAACAAGGCCTGCGCAGAAATTCGCTATTCATTTATCCTGCATATGGAGGGCGGCCAAAGTTCAGCATGAATAATAGGCGTGGAAACGGCTTAACAAAGACAATAAACCAATATATCATATGCAAACATTTAATAGTTTAACTTTTTTTTTTGGCTTTCCATACTTATATTATTGATGTTTGGTTGTTTATTGTTTTGTATTATTAATGGTGGCGCCTTTTGCCGCCGCATAATCCGGAGTGTAAATGCAATAGTGAAATTCCTGCGCGACCCGTTTTTGTGTCCTTCACAAAGTGGGCATTGTTCATTGAGCAGGGCATCATCTCGGCCATTCTGGTATCAAATAATAGTTGAGGATATGAGCTTTAATCTACATATAAATCTTTCCCTCCAAAGAACCATATAGCCTATTTCTTGTATTTGGTAGCCACTTCAAAAGCGTAATAGTTCTTCTGGGACACACTGTTATAAATTTCTCTTATAAGTCTGATTTTTTGCCACTTTCTGATCTGTTTTTCTGCAATTTGTATTTATTTTGATTAAAAGGAATTATTTTGGTCTGGACTCCCCTTTGATCCATTATAACATATCAACTCGCGCAAATAATTTTATGATAACCACTTACTTGGCCACTTCTGATAGAACGACATGTTCAGAAGATTTTTTTTTTTTTATTTAACTTTTCAAAGTGGTATGGTGTGTTATCAGTATTACTTCATCTAGGCACAAAGTAAATTCAAAATTTACCAAAAACTATATACGGAAGCGGGCAATGACGTATTTAGACCACTTTAGTGTAACGAATGGATTAAGAAAGACATGCAATTGAAATAATATCTTATACATTAGAGGGCTTCGGTATAATGACGTTCTTATAACTAAAAAGATCATTAAGAGAAGTATATAAGTAAGTTTCTTTTATTTATTTCCATAAACGTTATGGTACACTTACTCTAACGTTTAAGCTCCGTCTTATTCCACTACATCAAAGGGGTTTTGTAACAGAACCTAACAATCAATTTAAAAATTAAAAAAAACGGCTGATGAAATCTAACTTTCTTTCTGGGGCAAGGTTGTTTTATAACCCTACAAAATCCCTCGCACTCATGCCCTGTAATTTTGACTTTTCCGATTAATTTCTTCACACTCCTTGCTCATCTAAGCGTGGCTATTTTGAAAATGTACTAGAAGCCAATGAAAAGAAGAAATATCGGAATTTTAAAAAGCTGTACTAAAAATTCATTAATCCGCTGCATTCAACCGGGGAAAGTGACTAATCCATCGAATTCCGCTTTTTTTTTTTTTTTTTTTTACGGCACTGTAATTGACGCAAATCCGACTTCAGAGCACCAATGTAACTATGTCGGCCATAACGGTGGGGGGGGGGCTTCACGGGCTATCAGCCAATCCGCAATGAGCTAGGTGCGCGTATGTATGTAACGTTTTTTGCTTTTTTTACGCATACTAGAAGCTCCCAGTCATAGGCCGCCCACAAGAACAGCACCCATAAGCGAATTCGTCTACCAGCTTCGGCGAAGGCGCCAAAAGTGGATTCCTCTATGACACGATATTTGCTCTTGAACTTCATTTATCAAAGTTGTAAAAATTGATTAGGGGTTGAATAGGGTATAAGGTTTAGTTAAGGTAGATTTAGGTTAGTAATCAATATGTCAATAAACACGAAACTGATAGAATTGTTTTTTTTTTTTTTAAATCAATAACTACCAAAATATTTATTTAACATGTACACCAACTGAGTTGATAGTGTTCTTAAAGTATAAGAACATGTATCTGGAATTTATGAACATTTTGAAAATCTGGTTCGAAGTAATACAACCGTGCATGACCCATCTTCCATACATGTATCTTAGGATAAGAAGAAAATAAATTGGCACTGCACAAATGCCTGACATATGATTGACATGGCATTCTAAATGATCTATTGCTGTTTTAGCGAAAAAAGAACTCATATCAAACTTTATCTACTTTGTTACACTCCATCCCGATTCATCCGAAGTTAAGTATCAAAATTGATACAGGTCCACTACGTAATGATCAAGTACATGTGTGTAAATGATGACATTACTTCCGGTCCCAATTCCAAACATTTATGTTCAAAATAAAATGGTTTTGTGAGCAAAAGGTAATTGGCTTTGTCCTTGAATACCTATTTATATTTGGGGCAACTGTAACAACACCTTTCCAATGTATCACACCATAACAGAGTGGAGTCAATCAAATCGTCTCATCATTTTTGGAGTTGTTTTGTTGAAAAGTAAGAACATTCAACATGATTACCTAGTACTGTTGTTATCCTTTTTCATTTTGGATCTTTGCACGCATACTGAAAATACCAGGCAATCTTCAAACAACTTAAAAATTATGGACATTTTTTTTTTTACCATATATAGCTCGTATACAATGTCCTCTATATAGCGAAATACTTTAGGCATTATATTTAAAGTCAAATGCAACTCCAGGTAGAGAGGGAGACAATAAAATAATTTACAAAAAAAATAATAATAAAATAAACTTTATTTCTATTATGTTACTTCTGAACATTTCTGAGTGATAACTTTGGCAGACCAACACAGTACAATAATAATACTTACATTTGTACTGCAGGCCGTTGATTGCTTTTTCTTTCTCATCAATATTTATATGGATATTTATTAAAGGGGGTAGGAAATTAAAAAAAATTTGTGGCAATATGAAGAGGAATACTTTGACTTTTGGGATAGATGGTATGTAGGGGAGAAGTGGGGTTAGTTGGAACACGGGGTTAGTTGAAACATTGTTTAATTTTCTTTAACGGCTTATAAATATATTATGCAAATCTACCCTCAGGTTGTTGCTATTAGCACTGCCATCCACCACATTTTAGACAGCACACTGCATTCAAGCTTCGTGAAGTTAGAAAGGCAATTGTTTGTTGTTTTGCACCTCTGAGTAATTTTGTCACTTTTTAACAAATGTTTTTATATCTCAAAGAAGATCATGAATTAAGTTGCCCTGTTTTTGAGTATAACAAACAGTTGTACCAAGCTACAAAACATGGCTAAATATATGGCATGTTGTTTGTCCCTCTTTTGTACTGTAAGCTTACAAATGTCAATAGGCGCTCTGGGGTTAGTTGGAACATTTTGAACGGGGTTAGTTGGACATGTACTAAGTAATAGGTTTTCAGCTAAACAAAAAAAATAAAAAATCATATAATTCAGTGACGTGTTTCCGAAATATGTCTTATACATGTAGTTTAGTGCAAATTGGACATATTTTATGGCAGAATGCTACTTCACAGGACTTAAAATATCGTATGTGAGTGGACGCTATCAAGTGTAATAACATGAGTAAAACAAAAAATTGAAACACCAATTCCTTTAAATATTTTAAATTGGGAATCAATAAAGGCAAGTCACTGACCTGCAATAATATGGTAGATAGTTGAAATATAATTTTTAAAGATTATCATGCACAATGTTTCACTTACCCCATACATGTTCCAACTAACCCGTGTATGGGTTAGTTGGAACACTTGAAATGGTCTTGTTGAAGATGGGATTTTTTCCGAATCATCACTAAGTTTTGAATTTTATGGGTTTTTAACTAATTGTACATTTGTAGCATACAGATATACGACAACTCACAGCTGATCATTTGTTGTTCTGAAATAAATCCAGCTTTTGTTTTACGGCATTTTGTGAAAAAATGTTTCCATATAACACCGCTCTCCCCTATACCTCTTACATGTAGGTGTTAAGCAAAGACATATGCTGCCCTATTTTGACAAAAGGAACAAAGTGACATATATAAATCAAATTTAGCTATATTTTTTTATAGTATAACAAATATACGGACATTGATCAAGGATTGTTAAAAGTTATAATAGTAAATACATAAAAAAAAATTTAAAAAAATAACGTAGATTAATCAATCTTTACTTTCTTGATTTGAATTCATGCAGCGCGCAAAAGATTACGTCATAATAGCAATGCTCGTAAAAATATATGCGATTATTTTTTTTTTTTTTTTTTTTTTTTTTTTTTTTTTTTTTTTTTTTTTTTTTTTTTTTTTTTTTTTTTTTTTTTTTTTTTTTTTTTTTTTTTTTTTTTTTTTTTTTTTTTTTTTTTTTTTTTTTTATTGGCTGCAGTGGCGTAAACTGCGGATGAAATAGTAATCCCCAACAATACTTGGGTAAATGGGAATTTTTCTTTGTAGTAGAATTATTTTAAAACATGTGTAGTGCTCTAACCAATGCATTGTTCAGAACAAACTTTCAATGATGGATAAAAATCCATTTTATAGTGTCTTATTTTCATGTCCAAATTTAAACTTAGGCGAAAGTAAGGTAAAACATCGTGAGATTTAAAATTACATCAGACAAAATGATGGGCATATTGTTGATTCTTTAAAGGATATTTACTCTCATTTTATTTCATTTCACTAATTTTATCACTTGCTTCTTTTGCCAGATGATCAATGCATTGGACGTCAGCAAAAATTTATTATGATAACAATTTTGAGGGAGGAGTTACTGAAGTCATTAAAACAAGACACAGCGCATCACCATTGGTTGAAAAGGTTCATAATTCCAGTGACTCTTGTTGGATAAGGAGCACTTATTAGTTATCTATTACATATTCGGAGTTATTTTATTTATTAGAGAGAGTTATTATGTATTTGGATGGTGATTTTTTGAGGGGGTTGTTATCCTGGTATATTTTATGGGATTATTATCTTTTGGTAGTGGGACTTATTATACCTTTTCTTAAATACAAGAGTATATAAAAATACAAGGTATTTTACTGACATAGTATTGAAAACTTCTTAGGCAGCACGTTTAGTTCTTGGCAGGAGGGGGGGGGGAGGGGAATGGAGGGCAAAATATCATGTAAACACTGTTGGTGTTATGTTTTATTGAATAAGCTTCTTTTCCAGACATTTCGATATTTCTTTTATATTTATTGTTCACGATTATAAGGTAGACAAGATGATTAGATTTTGGGTCAATAGAATCAAGGTCAACTTAATAAGTAATAAACATAGTTTCCCTGATGTCTTAAATAAACTACTGGACATATGAACTTCAGACTTCATGGAAGGGGGATTTTTATTATCATCAAGGCGGTATGCAAATAGGTCTAAGTGATATTACATGTAGGTACATTTTTTTTTAATGTCCAGGTAATTATATTTATCAACAATAAAAACTACTCAGGTTATCTTTTGAATATTAATACTTTGAGGATAACATGGCATCACTATAGGTAGACGATCTATACATTTTGGATTTTGTTAGTTTAAAGGTCACAAATGCCAATAAAGTTGTGCTCTAAAAGAGACGTATAATTAAGGAGACACGGTCACTTGTCTTGTACTGTTTGATGAGCCAATAAGGCTTTTAAGAACTTTGGTCAAAACATTATCTGAAAGTTAACCGTTTGTAACTATTATATTTTAAAAGAATATTTGATAAACAATTTGAATCAATGAAAAAAAAAAAAAAAAAAAAAAACTTTCAGCAAAGTATAGGTTCACTTCGTTAGAGCATCGTAGCATCGGGCATTATTGCCCTACGAAGGCAATGCGAAGGCAACACGACCTCTTGACGCCCTCTCAATGCCATCGTGTAGCCGTGGTATAGTATTGTCAAGCCCGCATCGCACTTTTCCGAAGTTGAGCAAGAATGGACCCACGGTCATGAATATTTTTAAGTTTAATGACTCTGATCACGAAAGCAGCGGGCCATTCGCGTACCCTTCGTGTGTCCTTCGCACCGGCATAAATCAGTAAAAAATGCTATTCATCTGCGGGATATTACATAATACAAAGTGTCATCCCGCTAAATAATAGATAGTCGCAATCGTGTATGACCTTCTGTAGGCATCGGCTGACTTCGCGCGAACCCTAATATCATCATCGTGTGTCCATCGTTACTAAACTTCGGGACAGTGTGACGCCAGCATTAGAAATGTTCGAGTCGACAACATTATGCTTACCTTTTTACTAAATTGTTGAAATCGATAATTGGTATTTGCCGATTATGCAGCTTTCTTCAGTCATTCAGCACTCAGTCTGGGAATCCGAGTCCTTCTTCTTTGCGGGTAAAAAGTCCTTCAAATTGAAATTGATTTCAAATTAAATAAAATTGATCAATAATTCAAAAAATATTACAATAGTGATTACACAATTTATATCACAGGAAAGTGCAACTCATTACCATAATGATACCTCTGTCAGCTCACCAATGTCACGCATCACTGAACCCCATTGTTTTGAATATGTCTTGCAAAATTGTGAATGGTTCTCTTTCACGCTCATTGAGATGGGTTGTTTTAATGTGCCTAAAAATCGAACCCAATTTTGATCAATAATTTCAAAAATATTACAGTGGTTATTATCAAGTTTATATCAATGGAAAGTGCAACTCATTACCATTTTAATGATACCTCTTTCAGCTCACCAATGTCACGCATCACTGAACCCCATTGTTCTGAAAATGCACTGTCATGTTTCTTACTTATTATCTTTCTTATTATCCACGGTGAACTGAAGGTTCTCTGGGCTGTCGTGAGCTGTAACATGATGAATTTGCCTGGATGGTAAGCTTAATGAACTAAATAAGTAGGCATTTCCAACCTATTCATCAAAACCATTATTGAAAGTCATTGGAATGCTTTAATTAGAATTGATAATCATGCTAATCTAAACAACTCATCTCAAGAAGAATGAAAATGAACCAATCACAATTTTGCGAGACAATTTTCAGAACATTTGGGCTCAGTAATGCATGACATTGGTGAGCTAAGAGGAGCATCATTAAAATGATGAGTTGCACTTTCCAATGATGTAAACTTAATAATCACTTCTGTAATATTTTGACATATTTGATGATCAAAGTTGGGTTTCCTTTTTAAGCACATTTGAACAACCCATCTCAAGGAGCATAAAGTGAACCACCCACAATTTTGAAAGACATTTTCAGAACAATGGGGTTCAATGATGCGTAACATCGGTGAGCTGAGAAAGATATCATTATAATGGAAATGAGTTGCACTTTACAGTGATACAATCTTCATAATCACCACTGAAATATTTTTGAAATTATTAATGATAAAACTCAGGTTTCCTTTTATTCGACACACCCGGAATTACAGGGTCTTTTTTTTTTCAATCAATTTAGAATTTTTTTTTAATGGGACATATCTTTTGAAAGGTGCAAAGCGATGAAAAATCCCATCGGGACCCGGATACCGGAATGATAATGTTCTTATCCGAAAAAAGATAGGAATTAGTTTGATAAATTCGGTAAGTTACAAAACAATACATTGCACCGCTGGTGAAAAATTCACTGAGCCCCAATTGCCTAACACCCTTTCAAATTTCAAAACCGCAATCCCCCTATGCATATATGTTGTTGAATAAGAAATTGTGGTATCTCACCTTATTAGGATATGTCTCCCAAGCTCTGATACGTCTAAGCGACTGGAAAATCTTATACATATGAATATGTTGGATTTCTCCAGGGACTCCTTGCATATCGCGGGGACTTTGGAGACGTCTCCGCGACTCCAGAGTCTCGGAGCCACAAACTAGTCTCAAACCGCTCTCATGGAAAGTGAGATACCACCATAAAATTACACACCCTCGTAATTCTGTTCATGGCCGTGTAAGAATGTGTTTGAAGCAATGACTATTTTCGGAATACCACGAGTAATAATTGAATTGCAACGATTGAATTAGTTTAAAACTCTGCAAAACCATCAATGAATGGTGCAAAAAGTGCTTTGAGAGAAAAGAAAATTAAAAAAGAAAGAAAAGAAACCTACCTCCTGTCTCCGCGAGCAATAAGTATTGTGACAAAGTCAGAGTGTATCTCAAAAACTATAACTCTCATGGAATTCATTTATGAATAATATTTTCCGCACATTGCACAGGTACTGAAAGCTAATTGGTTACAGGGATCTGCTGACGTTATGACAAGCAACATGTGCGCACTTTCTAAGAAAGATTAGCTATTTTTTTATTGTACGACCTCTTTGTTATTAATGGTCGCCTGCTATAATATGGCTATTGATTCTCTTTGTACCTTCTACTTTTCATTTGATTCATTAATGACCTGGGCATCTTCTTCTTGAAGCCCTAGCGGAACGAAGTAAGCATGGTAAGATGAAAATCAT
>CALNVZ010003433.1:2411105-2426064 GCA_940671915.1 Paracentrotus lividus
TTTGGTTGTGTTATTAGTAGGTTGGTGTGGTATTGGTAGTGTGGTTGTGGTATTGGTAGTGTGGTTGTGGTATTGTAGTGTGGTTTGTGGTATTGGTAGTGTGTGGTATGTGATATTGGTAAGTTGGTTGGGTATTGGTAGTATGGTTGTGGTATTGGTAGGTGGTTGTGGATTGGTAGTTGGTTGTGTATTGGTAGTGTTGTTGTGGTATTGGTAGTGTGGTTGTGGTTTGGTAGTGTGTGTGGTATTGGTTGTGTGGTTGTGTATTATGTGGTGTGGTATTGGTAGTGTGGTTGTGGTATTGGTAGTGTGGTTGTGGTATTGGTAGTGTGGTTGTGGTATGGAGTATGGTTGTGGTTGGTTAGTGTGGTTGTGGTATGGTAGTATGGTTGTGGTATTGGTAGTGTGGTTGTGGTATTGGTAGGGTGGTGTTGTGGTATTGGTAGTGTGGTTGTGGTATTGGTAGTAGTGGTTGTGTAGTATTGGTAGTATGGTTGTGGTATGTGGTAGTGTGGTTGTGGTATTGTGG
Source organism: Paracentrotus lividus (assembly GCA_940671915.1). NCBI lineage: Eukaryota > Metazoa > Echinodermata > Echinoidea > Camarodonta > Echinidae > Paracentrotus > Paracentrotus lividus. Next base: position 2,411,635 of record CALNVZ010003433.1, read on the forward strand.
TTGGTTGGTATTGGTAGTAGTGTGGTTGTATTGGTAGTGTGTTGTGGTATTGGTAGTAGTGGTTGTGTATTGGTAGTTGGTTGTGTATTGGTAGTGTGGTTGTGGTATTGGTAGTGTGGTTTGTATATGTTGGTAGTTGTTGGTTAGTGTGGTTGTGGTATTGGTAGTGTGGTTGTGGTATTGGTAGTGTGGTTGTGGTATTGGTAGTGTGGTTGTGGTATTGTAGTGTGGTTGTGGTATTGTGTAGTGGTTGGTGGTATTGTGTATGGTTGTGTATTGGTAGTGTGGTTGTTATTGTGGTAGTTTGGTATTGGTAGTGTGGTTGTGGTATGTAGTGTGGTTTGGTTGGGTAGTGTTGGTTGTGGTATTGGTAGTGTGGTTGTGGTATTGGTAGTGTGGTTGTGGTATTGGTAGTATGGTTGTGGTTGGTAGTGTGGTTGTGGATTTTAGTGTGGTGTGGTATTGGTAGTAGTGTGGTTGTGGTATTGGTAGTGTGGTTGTGGTATTGGTGTATGGTTTGGTATGGAGTTGGTTGTGTATTGTAGTGTGGTTGTGGTATTGGTAGTGTGGTTGTTATTGTGTGTGTTTGGTAGTTGTGTTGTGGTATTGGTAGTTGTGTGTTGTGGTATTGTAGTGTGTTGTGGTATGGTAGTATGGTTGTGGTATTGTTAGTGGTGGTTGTGGTATTGGTGTGTGGTTGTGGTATTGTAGTATGGTTGTAGTATTGGGTAGTATGGTTGTGTATTGGTAGTGTGGTTGTGGTATGGTGTAGTGTGGTTGTAATATTGATGGTGTGTGGTTTGGTAGTGTTGGTTGTGTATTGTAGTGTGGTTGTGGTATTGGTAGTGTGGTGTGGTTTGGTAGTGTTGGTTGTGGTTTATTGGATAGTATGGTTGTGGTATTGTAGTGGGTTGTGGTATTGGTAGTGTGGTTGTGGTATTGGTTAGTGTTGTGGTTGATTGGTAGTGTGGTTGTGGTATTAGTGTGTTGGTTGTGGTTTATTTGTGTGGTTGTGGTATGGTAGTATGTGTTTGTGTATTGGGTAGTGTGGTTGTTGGATGTAGTATGGTTGTGGTTTGGTTAGTGTGGGTTTGTGGTATTGGTTAGTGTGGTTGTGGTTTGGTTGTAGTGGTTGTGTATTCGTAGTAGTGGTTGTGGTATTGGTAGTGTGTTGTGGTATGTGTGGGTTGTGGTTTGGTTGTTGGTTATGGTATTTGGTTTGGGTATTGGATTTGGTTGTGTTGGTAGTGAGGTTTCGTGTTTATAGTAGTTTACTGATCGAGTTGTGTTATTGCTATTGTTTTAGAATGGGATGTGGTTATTCTATTTGTGTCATTTCATTTGAATTTATTTATTAGATGTTTTGTTTCCCAATACCACAACCATACTACCAATACCACAACCACACTACCAATACCACAACCACACTTCCAATTACCACAACCACACTACCAATACCATAACACACTACCAATACCACAACCACACTACCAATACCACAACCACACTACTAATACCATAACACACTACCAATACCAACTGTTACCAATAACATAGCCACACTACCAATATCAATACCAATCCCAACTACTACTACCAAACTACCACTACCACCAATTACAAATACTATAACCACACTACCAATACTATATAACAAGACTACCCTAAATACAAACTACTACCAATACCAGAGCCACAAATGCCAACTAATACTAAGTATAAACAGCAAAACTTCAATTTACCCAATACTAGCAATACCACAAGCACCTTACAATTCCCAAACAACCACACAACCAATACCAACTAAGAAATAAAATGAAAAACAACACTTTCACACTTCCAATCCAAAAGACAACCAATTTCAAACCACAGTACTTACCAAAAACAGCTACAACGACACTACCAGCAACTACAGGTACTGCCAATTCCACAAAACAACCAATACCACCTAATACATGAAGTCAAATGGAATGACAACAAATACCATAACCACATTACCAATTCCAAAAACTATCAATACCACAACCACACAAACAATACCAACTAATAAATGAAATGAACTAACTACCAATACAAATGATTTAAAAAAAAACACACACACACACCAATACTAATGCCACCTACTGCCAATACCAAAACCACACTAGCAACCACCTACAATACCACTTACTACTGCCAATACCACAACCAGACTACTAATACCACTTACTATCAAAACCACAAACACAAGACCACCTACTTCCAATTCTAATTACTACCAATACCATAACCACACTACCAATACCACTACCACAATACTAATACCACAACCCCACTACCAATACCAACTACCATCAATATTACAACCCCACTACCAATACCACAACACAACCAATGCCACAACAATACTTATTAATTACATGTACCTCAACCATACCACTAATACTAAACAACAATACCACAACCACACTACCAATATCAAAACCACACTACCAGCACTGCTTACAATTGCTATCCCTACCACACAACTAATAACCACACTTCCAATACCACAACCAAATTACCAACACCCTCTACTACCAATACAGCAAGCATATTACCAATAGCAACTACTACCAATACCACAACCACACTACTAAACTACCTTCTAGCAAAATCTCTACACAGCAATACTACCTATCCTATTGTCAACAATCCCTCCAATTAATACCAATATTAGCAAAACTACTATAATCTACCATATTTTAAAGTCAGTTACATGTACCACCAATTTTACCAATTTTACAAGTGCTACTTACCATCTGAGAAGCTAAGATCCCATGAAGATGGATGTCTCTGTTTAAGCACTGGACCATCAAGCTCATCCTGGTTCATGTTACTACGGTAACCTCTCAATGGAGACAGTATCCTGAAGATAATGCCACTCATCATGGAGAATACAAGTGAAACAAAGCCATGAAACTTGTTCCACTGAAATGAGAGAGAATAATACAGAAATGACAAGATATAGAACATTATCTTTACATGTTTTCTGTTGATCGAGTTTTAGAGATAGATATGGATAAGGTAGAATTATTTGCAACTGGATTGACATTAAACTCGATTTAAATTTTTTTTTAAAGAAATGACTGAAATTTAAACCTGGGCTGGCTGTGTTTCATCAACTTGTTGGTAAGTTAGGACAATTCAAGACAATCCCCTTCATAATCCAGCAGATGGTCTCTTATTGTCTAATACCAAATCGGCTGACCCCATTTTGCCTACTATCAATTTTTGCGTAATTGCTGTTTGGTCCAATTATCATTTCTGCTAATGTTCATTTAGTCTAATGTCCAGATGATCTAATTGCCACTTCATCTACTTCCACTATTGACCAAGTGGACTAAAACCAAGTAGATATATAGCCTTACTGGAAATAAGACAAAATAGTTAATAGGCTAAGTGGCAATTAGACGTAAACATTACTAGATGAACTGGTTGTAGGCAAAAAGAGATTAGACCAAGTGGGCTATGACCTGGAGGGCATTTCATCAAAGGGCTTGTTGGACATTTTATCCGACAAATTTGCTCTCAGCCAATCAGATGCAAGCATTTCAGTAGCTTATAACAGTTTGTCGGATAAAACATCCGACAAGTCCTTTGATGAAACGCCCCCCAGGTGAGCATTAGGCAAATCGGTTGTAGACTAAGTAGCAATTCATCATCATTATTACTTCACTTTGAAATGTATTTATTACCATTTTGCTAACTGCTCTTCTTCTTCTTTGCCAGGCAATAGTTCGTTGAACCACACTAGTCTCTATCAAGGCTGCCAGTGTTGGTCTTTTTCTGAAATCTGGATCCATCATGGACTTGATTATACCCTTCAATTCAGATGAGATACCTGGATAAATAACAAAACCACTCATAAGTCACAAACCCAACAGCAGAGCAAACGGTGGGGAAAACATTTTTTTTTCTCTATCTCCATACATTGCAGGACATCAGTACTCACTCTCATAGATGTATTACATTCATCTTCCATTGGCTATAAACTATTTGTTCAACATCATTAAAATGATTAGAGCCTCTTGTTTCGGGGGGAAAAATGAACATAATTCTGGCAACTTATTAGTTGTTTTCACCAACAAGTCACCTAAGTACCTACATGCAGAGCTGCCAACCTTTAGAAGTAGAAATTAGTAATCTAGGAGCTCAAAATTTGTAATTTTGAGAGAAAAATCGTAATTTCTCACGCGGTAAGAATTTCCTCAAAAAAGCGCAATAGAACATCTCACCGAGCGCCATAAATTGCAAAAAAAATCGCCATGTTCGGACGAAAGAAAAAATCCACGGTAAGAATTTCCTTTGAAAAATCGGACGAACAAACCTTGCATTGCAATGATGAGCATGTTTTCACCTTTCGAAGATTAAGTCTGTTTCTTCTTTCTTTTTTTTGGATGCTAAAGTTGCCATGTTAAGCTCAATCAAATTCCCATGCGATAGATTTCTAGATCCGGGTATAATAATCCAAGTTTAATCCAGCTAAAAAATCCAGGGTAGTTAGTTGTTGTTGTCGCATGCACACATCGTATACAGGCACGCGCGCGCGCGCAGCAGGCTAGCCACCTGCATGCACCCAGCGCAGCACCATCGACATCCCCCGAAAGCTAAGATCATGCACTCAATGATCGTATTGCATACAATGCGCAACTTGCATGCACAGACCATGTAATCATATTGCATTATAAAAGACAAAATTCATAATTTTTCAATGCCTTTTCGTATTTTCGTATTCCCTTCTTATTTTCGGGACAAATAAGAATTTTTCGGGACGGTTGGCAGCTCTGTACATGTATCTGGCCGTATAATGCATGTTATTTCATCTTAATTCTAAGCAGATAACTCCTAAAGACCCAACAATGATTATACAGTGTACAAACTCATTATAATTAAAAGAATCGCATCATATGCTGATTTTTGTAGTATACAATACTAACTGGCAGTGATGAAAACTAAGTTTGTCAGTAAAAGCTTTGAATTTTCAATCATGTATTACAGAAAAACTTGTTTTGAGTATTTTCATTTCAATAAGAACCATCAACGCCCATCTTGAGCTCTGGAAACAAGAATATACTTGACCATAACTCAAACCCCAAACCTTTACAATCTAAATATAACATCAGCTTTATGAACGAATCAAATCTGACAGCAACTGTCCGGCCACCACAGATAAAGAGACTTACCTGCTGTTAGTTGCCATGGTATCCGTCCTTGTCGAAGGTCATGCCAAGGGTCACCGTTTCTTGGAAGGTCAAGGTCACTGGCAAGCTCGAGGATTGTAATTCCTAAGCTAGAAGTGGAAAAAATACATTGAAATAATCATTTATTTTGCACTTTTACCATTGTGTGTAAAATGGTTGTGACCGAAATATTTCTAAAGGGGTCTATATGTTTAGGGTATATATTTATATTCATACAAACTGCCACTACCAAACAGTAAATCAAATTAATTTGATTTATATGAAAGTAAAAACATAAAAGTAGCAGATTGGGGAAGGTTCAAAGAAAATCTGATAACAAATGATAAGGTTAAGACATAAACATGACATGGAAATTAGCACTATTTCATGTTGCTTATGAGGAGTTAGTTTTCTTTACAAAAATTGATGATAACCCACTAAATTGACCTAAATTTTTAATTTTTAGAATATCATTCCTAAATATTATGACTTACCTGAAAACATCAGCATGGATTCCAAAGTGACCTTGTAATAATTCTGGAGCTAAGTATTTAGGATCCCCTTCTTGGGCGTCGGTGATATCGTCATTCTGTACTCCAAGAAAAATATTTTTAAAATCTCACGTTTAAAAAAATCCACTTGACAGTTTGAAAAATCATCAATTAAAACGTTTAAAACTCTCCATTTGACACCATAAAAATGATGTTTTGAATATTTCATAAGATTCTCCACTTTTTGATCATACAACACAAATTCAATCCCCAATGGCTCAAAAATTCTGTTAAGAATTGGAGTCTGAACATACAGTATGTTAAAACAAAAGATAATCTCTTCTAAAATGGAATTTATAAAATTGCAAATTGTGTCCACTTTTATTGTGACAAGTCATATATGACTGTTTTTAATTTGCTTTGATTTACATACCTCATGTATTGCTACTGAAAGCCCAAAGTCCCCTAGCTTACAGACTTGGTTGAAAGAAATAAAGATGTTTTCAGGTTTGACATCTAGATGCAGTAGACCATGACAATGCATGTGATTCAGGCCCTGGTGAGGATGAAAGGTAATAATTTATGTTATATCCATCATAAAAATAATCTGAACCTATGATTGGTCTAAATGACTTCATGTGAGGAAAGAGAATTCCAACCAACAAGCCACAAGCCCATGTTTTGACTATTTAGCTTTGATTTTTCAAGTGTTCCAGTGTTTTCAAAAGTGTTCCTAACGTTGAAAAGTGTTCCTATCATACTACATTGCATTTAACCCAATGAGAACTGAGCCTGAATATATTCGGGCTGAGGTCTATGGGAAATGTGTGATATAGCCAAATCAGCTCGTTTTCAACAGGTTAATACCAATGACATATCTATATAAACCAATCCATTTCAGAAGTTTGGGTGAAACTATGGTCCCCTGAGGGACGCGAATGGGACCATATTCCTTTAGGCTGCATCCCGAAGGAAAATAATCACATTGATCATGTCATTTAAAGGAAACCATAGGTTCTTCTATCCACTCTGGTGGTCGCATCTGTTCACCATTGCCTACAGAAATTAACTATTTTGACACTCAATATTGTATGTTATTAAATCCATATATTTTGCGGTGTTATTTTTGCACCCTCGCAAAAATTTATAAGGCTAATTATTGTATTGAAAAAAATCACAAAAATCACGTTATCCAAACACCCATTTCTCCAACTAGCCTAAAATCCTGAAAATATTGGCTTACATACATGTAGTACATCCACAATTGGTTTTCTACCTTGAAGTCACTTTATTTTATTTCTTACCATGAGTCACCTTCTACAATGCCTGCTTCTCCCCTCCCCCTGCTCCCAAGCTGATCTTACTACTCTTTCGCCTAATGGGATCGCCTGCGTTCAATGCCTAATGGGTAGAGTCTAATTTGGTTTCCCCTAAGAATCAATACATATACTGTATAAGTGGTTTCTTTCACGAAGGTATTATTTTCGCGAATGTCGCGAATCGGGATGCGACCGTGAATTTAACATCGCGCAAAAAGGTTTTGAACAATACCGCGAATTTATCCATGCTAGAAAATGTTTTGAACTCCATGCGCTTGCGGAGCAGAGTTGTCTATGTAGCGTTATTACACAACGATACAGCGCGATGTGTAAATGACTGGTGTGTAGAATTAAACAAGTCAAGACATGGGACAGTAAGTCTTTATTCCATTTTACTGTCTTTTTACAAATATAATGTCTTGTTTTTAAAATAGAAAAATATGGATTACTTATAGTTCTAGTTACTTTTAATTTCAGATTTTGCCGACCGCGAATTTATCATCGCGCGAAAATGCCAGGACCCCTGCCAACCGCGAAAATATCTGTACGCGAAAAAAAACACTTATACAGTAGATATACAATGTATATTAAGACCTTTAAAATTTAATCAGGTATAATTACAAATCAATCAGAAGAATAGGAGAAAGGACTCGAGAAGAAAAAGATTTCTTACCTGTATAAGATCAACCAGGAAATTCCAGAGAATATGTTCAGGTATCTTGTGATTCTGCTCAGCATACGTCTGCAAACTGAAGATCAAATGTCAAAATAATATGATTTAAGGATCAAATATCAAAATACAATACAATGACCATAAAAATGAAAGATGGTTGGTTGTATGAATGCTCTTTCTTTTCTTTCTTTTTTTTTTTTTTTGGGGGGGGGGGCTCTATTCTTTTTATTTTTTTTTCTATTTTTTTTTCTTTTAATAGATAGATGTATACAATTCATTTTCATTTTATAATATCCTTCCAACTTTCCTTCCATTTTTACAATGTATATAGATTCTGTATTTTTTTTAGTATGATCTCTCTCTTTCTCTCTCTCTCTCTCCATTACTCACACATCTAATATTCCTTTCTACCAAGTTGAGTTTTAATACAAGGGTGTCCTCTCTCAGCCCATACGCATCTAAACTCTCTCTTTTTCTACCTCTCTCAGTCTCTCCTTTATATATGCATCCAAATCCTTCTGTTCTTCTCTTATACTTACATCATTTTATAGAGATCCATTTGAATACAAAGGTTTCCTTCTCCCAACCCATATCTTTCTTACAATTCTCTCTCTCTCTCTCTCTCTCTCTCTCTCTCTCTCTCTCCCCCCCCCCCCTCTTTATATATCCAAATCCCTTCTCCTTACCTCATTTTACAGAGTTCAGTTTGAATATAGAGGTGTCCTCTCTCAGCCCAAGCTCTGTAGAACTCCACACAGTTTGGATGTTTTGATAAGCTTTCATGCTTCTTCACTTCTTCCAACCTTCTCCTCCTGTCAATAAATATTTATAAAACCAATAATTTCATAAGTTAACCTCTGTGACCTTTGACCAATCTACTGCAAAATCTACATGGATTGTAGATACATACCATAAACCAAACCCATATATCTCAAGTGCTGCTTGGGGAGACCTCTCAATAATGAGCAAATGGGTTGTACAAAAACATGATCGAAGGCATGAAAATGTGATTGCTTTATCCCTTTGCATACAATGTATGTGAAACATACTCATATTGCACTAGCATTAATGACTTTTGTATTACAATGAGTACAATCGCAACCAAAGTCAGGTATGTATTTAAGGAATAAAAAGATTATCTGGAGTTCTGCTGATGATTTGGTTAATTTATCTTTTTACCCAGTTTAAACTTACACTTTACCTAAACATGTTGAAAAAATACAAATGGGATACTAGAAAAGCATATCATTACTTTAATATAACAATTATCATTCAAATGTACCAACTGATTAGAATAGACTCACTTATCTGATTCTCCCCTGAACCTCTCCCTTGATCTCTTGACTGCATAGTGCTGTCCATCCTCCTTACTCTGGACCTTGAAGACCTGTTGGGAAAAAAAATTATACTCCAGTATAAGAACACAATCTGATCAATTACTAGACAAATGATCAAGAGTTGCATGAGCATGTAAAAGCATGATCCTCTCTAAGCCAGTATATTTAGCACTGTAGTCCTGAGTTATTCAAGACCTGTGTGAATCTGAAGCATTCCTAAGTAATTACTTGGCCATCTAAATTAATATAGGGGGGTAGGTTTTCACTGGTGATTGTTGCTCTGATGTGTAATTTGTGGTATTTTGATCTACATTGTAAATGATTCATTAACGATCTGAAACACATTTGAAAGTCTTAAAGTAAAACAAGTCACAAATCTTTATTCAAACAAAATTTAATTAGATAAATCCTTACTTCTCCAAATGATCCAGCTCCTAGTCTTCTTTCCACTCTGAAACACTGATCAAAATAAAGTTCACCACTGCTCTGGTTATAGTGAGGACTCTGTAGAACAGCTGTATTAATATTAGTCAAGGCTTTGAACACAGACTAAAATTATACAATATTTAGACAATAGATGACTCAGAAACTGCTGTCTTTTTTTCTTTCTTTTTTTTTTCAAATGTAATGTTGACAAAATAAATGACAGGGGCTGCTGAATTATTTTCATGTACAGTGTATCTCCTTTAAACATAAAGTCAAAACAATAAAATTTTACAAACTCATGCTAACACATTATCTGGTGCTTTGCAACAGTCAATCATTTCATTAAGGAATGTATTTTCCTTTCATACAATGTTCAAGCTCCTACCAACCAATTTCTATAGAAGGCAAGTAATCAGTCACACTGGAGAAAACCACAATTCCATAAAAGTATGCATGTCCAAGCAAGAGCTTCCTGAAATGATTTGCCTTCTGGTTAATATATGAAAAGGTTCTTTACTATCATTCCATGATTGAAAAAAGACACACTCCAAATTTTATTGTCCAAAACAAAGGTGAAATTGTTGGTGGGCTCAGCAGCCACTGAGCAATGCCAGATCGACTTTTCTCTATAGATGCCTTTCTTGTTCAACGCCAAACACGGTAGCAGCAACTCCCTTTTAGTTTAAATGTCTTTTGATATGACGTGGAAGTGGATTAAACCCACAACCTCCCGATTATGAGATGAATGCTCTATCCACTAAAACAAAACATTGGTACCCATACCTCATGAGGTGAAGTAAAAAATTGTGAAAAACAGCGGTTGGATATAAAAACAAGTTTGATTATTTCATAGTATTGCCCATAATTCATGTTTACCATGAAAAGGATACAATGATCTGCTTGTCTAAAGGAGACATTCCTGGCTTGGTTTTCATCTTCTGTTCGTGATCGATGAGGAAACAATCTGCTCACTGATGGGATGCTCTTAGCAGGAGGGCGGGGTGGTAGAGACTCCTGTGGGGTTGCTACAGTGTTCTGTCAATCAAACAGGGAAAATCTTAAGTAATGTCTTGCTCAGATGAAAGACAGGTGTATTCCTGCTGAAGCATATACCTGATTGAGGAGATCTAACATAGATCTGATTCATCTACCTAAACAGTAGATATGCAGGGGCAAAAAAAAAAAAAAATTGTAACTTGCGACTTTAAAAAGATTAGACTTCTAGGCCTACTTGTGTTTTTTAGATAGATCCTGAGACTATTTTGGAAGCTTGCGAGGCCGGTGCATTCAAGACTTTTAATGCATGTGATTTTATTGTTCAATAAAACATATTAAAAAAAAGGGGGGAAAAAAACTTTTATCGCACTGCAGTCAAACTGTGAATGTGATTGACATATATAATAGGTGTGGAAAAGAAACAACAACAACAATGACATTCTTTAGAAGTATTTTAGGCCTACTGTGAACCGAAAAGAAGATTTTCTTCATTTAGTTACAATTTTTTTTTTTTTTTTTTTTGTTAATTAAAAATAAAGGTGTCTTCATATTCATAAGCAAAGTCAACGATAATCCTTGTTACTGTGTATGATTTATCTCAGACTGAAGACACAAAAATTCTTCATTTTATAGATCTAACAGTTAGATCTAACGGTTAGATCTACTTACAGACGATCCTGGGCTGGGAACTGGCAGTTGCACTTGCGGCTAATCAATTTTAAGTTAAACTTGAAAATTAATTGCAGAATTAGTTTTTAAAAGTAGATTAGAGCCTTAAGTTAGATCTAGCGTTAGAGCACGTAGAAATTTTTACTCCATAATTTAATAATTTATGCACGACGCTCGAATGATCACTTTAGAGCCTTACATGTAAGTTGGATCTAACGTTAGAGCACGTAGAAATTTTTACTCCATAATTTAATAATTTATGCACGACGCTCGAATGATCACTTTAGAGCCTTAAGTTGGATCTAACGTTAGAGCACGTAGAAATTTTTACTCCATAATTTAATAATTTATGCACGACGCTCGAATGATCACTTTTAGCATATGAAATAGATCTACACTACCATTGTGCCTTCCACTGAACAATAGTCACGATAAAATTTAGATTCGTGATTTATTTTTTTGGTAAGTCCTCATTTCTTTATACGTTTTCAAATGTTGGGCGAAGTCCGACAGTGGATTCGTTGAAGTTCCTTTTTACATTTCTCTTCTTTATTCTAAATAAAAATATTGAAAGAGTGGGTCTACACTTAACCTTTTGTGAAGTCGAGTCTTGCAGTTTTTCTTGCGAAATGGGTCCACTCACGCAAGCGACTGGACTATCGGGTGGCTCACGCACATATCAGAATCGTAACATCTCTATGATATCTATTTTTGGGGGGAAAAATAAAGATTTTCACTTACCGTTTTCTTGATGGATGCTGACTTGGATATCCAAGGTCTTCATTAAAACTTCTGTTTCATCTGTTTTTAATCCTTTTACTAATGTTTTGGATGAATGTTCATACAATTTGAGGAGACAACACACACGTCCAGGTAAATAATCCATGCTACTTTCAAATGAACGTAGAGGGCGACAAAACAATATCTGCCCTAGCTAGTTAGCTAGGTCAAAGTACTACGTCCGAGAGCAGTTTTCCATTGCTTAGACCGCCACGAGACTTTCTATTATTATCATGCGCAAAATCTTAATGGGAAATTAGTTTTTGTTCAACGCTTAAGATATTTATTTCAAACCATATATTATCTACTCTCTTATCAAATATGAAACAAAACTGGAATAGAATCTAAACATAAATTTAATTAGCAACATACCAACCACAGAGAAGCTAAACATAACAGAAACCAAATTAGATTCTCAAACAAAATCAAGTGCATAGTCTCTTTTGCTTCCCCCTCCTTATTAAACATGTGAACGGCTGAAAAAGACTAACAGTCCAAACAAGTTCGCTTTATCTTGGCTATGGGCAAGAAGCTTGATTCAACTCTACCTATACCAAATTATCGATTCGGTAAAGGTTCGATAAGAAAGTAAAACCCAAGCGCTAGCACGTAGCTAGCTCTCACACTATCGAGCAATGTAACTCAAACTTGCTCTGTGACTATGCCGACTCTTGGTACTGGCCGAGTTGATTTGGGACGACTCTTTTAACAATATAGCAACTGCCACACGCGGCGCATACAATTCATAGTGAGTGACGGCGCTCGCCTGTGCTGGGCATTTCTCCTGCCGAGTGGTGAGTTTTTCTCCTTTTTTCAGTGTTTTATCTTCTTTTTTTTTTAAGGGCCTAGGCCTAGCTTAATTTATTATGGACTATAGTCGCACTGCAGATTGATTTCTACTTTCTTTATTGACGCAGTTTCCATAAAAAGAGTGGAGAAAGTGGTTCATAAAAATTTCAATTGAATATAAAGGACTTGGTCAACGAGGTCGATACTACGTATCGACCTCGTAGCAATGTGTGGGTCCACTTGGTTATGATTGCCAGCGCGCACGACAAAGCGGTCTTTATTGGGAACAGCTGAATCGCGTTGTTCAGTTACGGTCAACACACTTCACGTCTTCATCGCAACCAGGAGGCGGAGCTCCGCGCGATAGCTAATCAGAGCACCCAACAATCAAAATGCATTGTTCTCTAGATCTGTAAAAACGAACTTGTAGATTTTTCTACGTGTAGAGGGTAGATCTATTTATTATCTTGGAATAAGTCACCAAGCATAGACTCTAACGTTACAGACTAACGTTACACTCTAACAAGGTTACAGACGTCACTAACAATACATTAACGTTTAATTAACATGATTAAGAGGTGACAATTTCCATGCATGATAACTTTAATCATGTTAATAAGGCAAATTGAAGTCTCATTCATTGTTACTGGATCCATTTAATATGTTAGTTGTCAATGTTAGTCTCAGACTCGGTATGCATTCCTCTGCCCGGTCGGTCAGCATTCAATTAATGCATCCCGACTCGAGAAAGTCAAGTCGAGTTAGCGAGTTAGCGCTCCCGGAGCTGTACCGCTGGAGCAGCGCGAGCGTCCGTTCGACGTACAGCGTCAGCGAGAGCCCAAGTTAAAACCACTGATAATAAATCCTTCACATACCTTTTTCTGTGAGAATGTTGGCTCTTGAATGAACTTCGGTAGCGGCCTGGCTGGTGTAGCAAAGCCACTTCTACTTAATCTGGAATTAGAGGTCATCATTCGAAAGTGATATTTCACATTTTTGACGAATTATAAGCTCATTGAGAAAGATAAACAATTGATCGCGATCACGACGATCAACTATCGAGAGTCGATTTTGCGGGAAAACTTGAAAGGCGCGCGCTAACCAAGTTATATTTATATTTTGAAGAATAATTGTGGATAAAAAGAATTCAAAACATATAACTATGTTATGTATAATTTAATTCTATAGTAAATATTTTAAAAAGATTTTAAAAATTGTGTTTTTTTTATTTTAAATGTAATTTTATCTAGTAATTTATTACTAGAGCTGAGCAAGACTAAGATCCGCTGATAGCAGACGACAAACCGACCTACAACTACTCGCATGTCGGCTGCTAGTACGCCTATCACGTTCTTCAAAACAAAAACTTTGCAATTTTGAAATAAGCTGCAAAATAAAAATATGGGATTCTTGGGAGAGGATTTATGTGTATGAAAATTGATATGTCCAACTTTTGTATGGCACCAAAAAGTTTAATTGCATGTTTGATGAACAACCACACATGCAATGAATTCTGCTGATGCATCTATTAAAAGATGTATGCTTGAGTGAGCAGTACCCACTTTATTCTTTGAACCATTTACTCTACTTTCGACTCTTTCATGTCATTTTGATAATTAAAAGCAAAAAATCTTCTCCTTTCATGCTCTTTAATAATGTAGGATGATATAGGGTAAACACGTTTCATCCTTTATGAAAATGCTAGGCCTATTCTCTGTTTTATAATGTTGTGTCAGGAAGAGGGGGGGG
>CALNVZ010003433.1:2426089-2456908 GCA_940671915.1 Paracentrotus lividus
TCACTCCCATAAGTCGGCTGAATAAAGCACATCGTCATACTACACATTTTCATTAGGCCTAAGAAGAGGAGGGAAGAGGGGGGGGGGTCACTCTCGCATTAAGTGTCTGATAGCAACATCACACACTACACATTTTCATTAGGCCTAAGCCCTCTACAGCTGCTGATCAAAAGCAACTTTCAATCCCCTATGATCTCTAATGATGTGTGAATTTTAAAGAGGAAGTTAACCATGTAATTTTATTGGTTTTAAAAATTAAATATTCATAACTTCGCTATTTATTGGTCAATTTTCTATCAAGTTTCACTCATACTTTCATTTTTTTTTTTCATAACTTCGCTATTTATTGGTCAATTTTCTTCAGTGTTTGACTCCATACTTTCGGTTTTTTTCTATATAACTCGCTATTTATTGGTCAATTTTCTTCAATGTTTAACTCATACTATTTCATTTTCTGCAAAGTTTTGATTCGCTGACGCCATATGCGAGGAACTCTCTTGTGTGTTGTGTATGGAAATGTCAAAATTTGACTTTTTTCATGGTTCTTGAATAAAGGAATGTGCGTAATTTCATAGGGGCAATGATATATGAACATATGTGTCATACTACACCACAGGTGAATTAATTAATATAATTCTGAAAAAAATGACACTTTTTGGAATTTCCATACACAACACAAAAGGAGAGAAGTTTGCACGTGACGTCAACAATAATCAAAGCTTGAATATATCTTAACTTCCTATTTTTTGTCGATTTTCTTCAAACTTTCACTCATTTTTCTTTTATTTGTCTGCATTTTAAAACCAATTTAAACCCAGGGTGAACTTCTTGATCACAAATTAGGGGTCTTTTGTGTGACTTTTAGAATCACAATTTGCAAAGAAGAGATTGAGTATGGCAGTGTCTTCTTATTGATTCCTGTTGGCTTTCTGAAATATATATGGGGCTTATTGGGCACCACACAGGTCCCCGACTCGAAACCACCCCAAACCCACTCTGTATCTTTATCTTTCTCCCCCACCCCCCCCCCCCCCTTCTTCTCTCTCTCTCTCTCTCTCTCTCTCCCTCTCTCTCTCCTCCTCGTCTCAATCTCATTCAATCTTTTCTCTAACAATTTCTCTTATACATCCATTAAAAGAAAATGAAACAGACTTGGAATAGAATTCTTAATTTATTTTAACAAAAATAGTTTAATTTTTCAATCGTATAACATCGTTATTACAAATGCTGGCTATTTTTTTTTTTTTTTTTTTTTTTCAGTTAAATTTTCATATCATCATAAAATATGCACATATCAAAAATGCAACTTTACCATCAAAATGAACATACATAATCGTTTGGCAATGCAGCAGTTATGGGCTTTCGCAGTTACATTAGTCATGATCGGTTGAATTGGTACATGAATAAAATTTAAATATACCTGTTTTTAGATCATCTTAATGTTTTGTTTGGTTTTTTTGTTCAATGCAAAACTTTTATCTGCTCTCAGGAGAATCACGTCCATAACCTTCTACTCCCCCAAGTCCTATTTATTCTAAAAAAGTAGGTAGGTAGGGGATTGCAGTGAGCTTTGTTTAGGTTTAGAGTTAGGTTTAGGGAGGGTGTAGTGTTAAGTCCAACTTAAGTCAGTCATTGGATTGCGCTATGATTTACAGAGGAGAACTTTTGTATAGCAATGTCATGGAATCATACCAAAGAATTATAGAAAGAACAAAAAAAACAAGATCAGAGGCAAAAATTTACACAAAATATAACCATGAAATTAGTACAAAAAAAGGATTAATTAAATTCTTCTCCTCCACTTTTTCATGAAACCATAAGTTCAAACATAATTATATGATACATATAATATGAAATAATTATATATATAATATAGAAATATTTGGGAATGAGATAATAGAATATAAGTTTTAAAACATTTTAACAGAAAACTATTTCTCTCACGAACCATTAAATAGTTTTTATAAATAGTAAAAATGAACATCAAAATCGGTTCGTATGTGACCCAACGCTCATGCGTTGTCTTGGGAGATTAATGCACATTAGAAGTTTTCAGGATCCGATGATATGACATTCTGATGACAAGTGAAAGTACCAGGTTCGAGATGAATGATATACCAAAGATAGATGAAAGACTGTACAATAACAAAGTTGCATGCATAATGAAGGCACTCATTAGTGCATCTGAATTGCTGTATTCACGTCGACTTCCCTTATAACAAGCATAGATAAAATATTTCATTATCACAAATGGGACAATGACCCATATTGAATGGATATGTCCCAATTACAGATGCCAACCCTACGAAAATATTATAACATTTAAGAATTAGAACATCAAGAATTAGCACAATAGTTGAGAGCTGAAACAAATGTCTTGGTTACAAAGCATTAGCGAAATATAAATCTAATGAATTAAATGCATTCCCAAAATTTGAACAACAGTACAAGAGTATATTATTGAATGCTTTTAATGTGGTTCAGCTGTTTCAAATATTTGCACTATTCCCAATCTACATTTCTTAGTTCTAATTATTCCATAGGTTGGCATCTCTGAATTATCCACAGCGATCTTCTAATTGTCTCTGCTATATCAATACCCTTCAACTCTGTCTAGTCTATTAAAACACACAGGTACCAGCTGTAGGGTCACTACATCCATAGACATCCGTTTAGTATATAGCGAATACTTTTCAATAAATTCTGATATAATCTTAAGACCACCGTATCGTCTGATGCTGTATCCGCCACAGATATGTCATGAGCAGCTATGTCTCTCCCAACAAGCACTGTCACCTTACCTATATCTTGATCGTGTTCATAGGAGTGCACCAAGTTGCCTCACCATGAATATGACACAGGTCTTTAATACACATTTTCATTAGGCCTAAGCCCCTTACAGCTGGGATCAGAAAGCACTTTTCAATCCCCCATGATCTCTAATGATGTGTGAATTTTAAAGAGGAAGTTAACCATGTAATTTTATTGGTTTTAAAAATTAAATATTCATAACTTCGCTATTTATTGGTCAATTTTCTTCAATGTTTCACTCATACTTTCATTTTTTTTTTTCATAACTTCGCTATTTATTGGTCAATTTTCTTCAGTGTTTCACTCATACTTTCGGTTTTTTTTCATAACTTCGCTATTTATTGGTCAATTTTCTTCAATGTTTAACTCATACTTTCATTTTCTGCAAAGTTTTGATTCTGTGACGCCATATGCGAGGAACTCTCTTGTGTGTTGTGTATGGAAATTCCATAAATTTGACTTTTTTCATGGTTCTTGATAAAGGAATGGGTCAATTTCATAGGGGCATGTATATGAACATATGTGTCATACTACACCACAGGTGAATTAATTAATATAATTCTGAAAAAATGACACTTTTTGGAATTTCCATACACAACACAAAGGAGAGAAGTTTGCACGTGACGTCACATAATCAAAGCTTTGAATATTCTTAACTTCCTATTTTTTGGTCGATTTTCTTCAAACTTTCACTCATTTTTCTTTTATTTGTCTGCATTTTTAAAAACCAATTTAAACCCAGGGTGAACTTTCTTGATCACAAATTAGGGGTCTTTTGTGTGACTTTTAGATCACAATTTGCAAAGAAGAGATTGAGTTATGGCAGTGCTCTTCTTGATTGGATTCCTGTTGGCTTTCTGAAATATGATATGGGGGCTTATTGGCCACCACACAGGTCCCCGACTAGAAACCACGCGCCAAACACCACTCGTGATATCTTTATCTTTAGCTCGCACGCCCACCCCCGCCCCGCTTCTTCTCTCTACTCTCTCTTTTCCTCTCCTCTCTCTCGTCTCCTCGCAATCTCATTCATCTTTTTCTAACAATATTCTCTTATACATCCATTAAAAGAAAATGAAACAAGACTTGGAATAGAATTCATTAATTTTTATTTTAAACAAAAATAGTTTAATTTTGTCAATCGTATATACATCGTGAAATTACAAATGCTGCTATTTTTTTTTTTTTTTTTTTTTTTTCAGTTAAATTTTCATTCATCATAAAATATGCACATATCAAAATGCAACTTTACCAATCAAAATGAACATACATAATCGTTTGGCAATGCAGCAGTTATGGGCTTTCGCAGTTACATTAGTCATGATCGGTTGAATTGGTACATGAATAAAATTTAAATATACCTGTTTGTTAGATCATCTTAATGTTTTGTTGTTGTTTTTTTGTTCAATGCAAAACTTTTATCTGCTCTCAGGAAAATACGTCCTATACCTTCTACTCCCCCAAGTCCTATTTATTCTAAAAGTAGGGTTAGGGTAGGGGATTGCAGTGAGGCTTTGTTTTAGGTTTAGAGTTAGGTTTAGGGGAGGGTGTAGTGTTAAGTCCAACCTTGAAGTCAGTCATTGGATTGGCGTATGGAAGTTACAGAGGAGGAACTTTTGTCATAGCAAATGTCATGGAATCATACCAAAGAATTATTAGAAAGAACAAAAAAACAAGGATCAAGGGCAAAAATTTACACAAAATATAACCATGAAATTAGTCTACAAAAAAAGGATTAATTAAAATTCTCTCTCCTCCACTTTTTCATGAACCATAAGTTCAAACAATTATATGATACATATAATATGGAAATATTATATAATATATAGAAATATTTGGGAATGAGATAATAGAATATAAGTTTTAAAACATTTTAACAGAAAAACTATTTCTCTCACACCATTAAATAGTTTTTATAAATAGTAAAAATGAACATCAAAATCGGTTCTATGTGACACCAACGCTCATCGTTGTCTTGGGAGATTTAATGCACATTAGAAGTTTTCAGGATCCGATGATATGACATTCTGATGACAAGTGGAAACGTACCAGGTTCGAGATGCATGATATACCAATAGATAGATGAAAGACTGTACATAACAAAGTTGCATGCATAATGAAGGCACTCATTAGTTGCATCTGATGCTGTATTACAGTCGACTTCCCTTATAACAAGCATAGATAAAATATTTCATTATCACAATGGGACAATTGACCCATATTGAATGGATATGTCCAATTACAGATGCCAACCCTACGGAATAATTATAACATTAGAAATTAGAACACAAGTAATGCAAATAGTTGGAGCAGCTGAAACAAATGTCTTGGTTACAAGCATTAGGAAAATAAATCTAATGAATTAAATGCATTCCCAAAATTGAACAACAGTACAAGAGTATATTATTAATGCTTTTAATGTGGTTCAGCTGTTTCAAATATTTGCACTATTCCCAATCTAATTTCTTATGTTCTAATTATTCCATAGGGTTGGCATCTCTGAATTATCCACAGCGATCTTCTAATTGTCTGCTATTATCATACCCCTTTCAACTCTGTCTATCTATTTAAACAGACACAGGTACCATGCTGTAGGTCTACTATCCATAGACATCTATAGTATTAGCATACTTTTTTTCATAAATCTGATTAATTTGACACATGTCTGATGCTGTACCGCCCACAGATATCTCATGGAGCAGTATGTCTCTCCCACAAGCACTTTCACCTCTTAACCTATACTTTGATCTGTTCATAAGGGAGTGCACCAAGTTTGCCTCACCCATAAAATGGACACAGGTCTAATACAGTACAACACAAGATTTCTTCATATAGTATCTCTATTATAAGATATACCTCTTTTACCGAAACAAATATGATGAAGTACTACACATCTGTATCTGTGTAAGCAGTCTCTCTTATAAGCAGGGTCCTTTCATCGTTGGACCCACGTACAAAGTTTGATGTGTTTGACATGGATACCAGCGATATACCTGTCTAACCCATATTAAATGAATACACTTCTCAACACATGTAGTACTACCCCCCGATATTCTCAAATTGTCTCTCTCATAAACATGCTTCTCTCATCGTTGAACCCACTTACATAGTTTGATGTGTTTATCTGTAAGTGCTGCAAGGTAGTTTATACATGTACATTGTATCTCCAATGTTAATTGTACATAATGGAGTACTACCCTTTGATATCTTCAAATTGTCTCTCACGTAAGCATGCTCCTTTCATCGTTGAACCCACTTACACAGTTTAATGTGCTTATCGGTAAGTGCAGCTAGATAGCTGGTATCTCCCATGGTAAAAGGACATACATCTAATACTGTACTACCCATAGAGATCTTCTGGTTTAAGTTGCCTGTGCTTGCATCCCATGTATACACCTGTGAGATAAATAGAAAAATAATAAGTAATAATGATAACATATGATGTATCATATCAAAATAAAACACAAGTCGGCAAAATAATAATTTTTAAATACATTCCCATTATCGTTATCCCTCTGGGTTTTTTTTACAGAAACATTTGAAGACTCACAAAATAAAAAACAAAACTTTTTACAACAATTTGACATTTTTTTTAGTTTGCCAATTTCTGTGATTCATTGATCGGTGATTTGTGTCTAATTTTGATATGTTGAATCACATATTACAAAGCATTTATCTATCTATCTATCTATCTATCTAACAGTGGTAAAAACACAACATAGGACCTCCCGGCACAAAGACATCAGTATGTTACCTGTATTCCCTTTTTCTTCTTTTGGCTTCAAGTATTTTCTGACATTTAAAATTCAAATCTTTCTTGTTATCAAAGAGTTTTAGTTTACTTAACTAATAGACCACGTTCAATATCACATTGGAGTACAGAGCTACAAATATTGAGAAGAAGATGACAAGACCAAAACGCTGCCTATTTTTGTATTTTCTTACCAGCATGAATCAGAACTAACTTCTAAAATTGCACCATAATGAATCATAGCCTAATACTCCATTCAAAGCTAACTTATGCTGAGTTTATAGGTTAAGGAGCTTCCTCAGACGGTGTGTGCCCTCTAAAGTTTACATTATTATAATTAATGCAGTCTGGACAATGCAATATTTCTTACTGGCAAAACTAAAGATACAAAAAAACTTACAGACGATGTAGCTTCATCCCCAGCACACGCAATGAGTTTGTGATCATCATGAGGAAGAGGAAAGAGGGCTGATTGAGTGAGTAGTTTCATTGTAGTACCTCCATAGAAGGTCTGAACTGAGTTGCATGAGACTAGGCTATTACCACTATCACCAACCTGCTGTCTCATTAATTCACACATCTAGAAATCAACAGAAAAAAGATCCATTCCTTAACCTGTTGGAGACGAGCTGATTTGGCTACAACACACATTTCCCATAGACCTCAGCCCGAATATATTCAGGCTCAGTCCCCAACGGGTTAATGTTGCTTTTCTTTCTAATCAAATTCTAATCAAATTTTCAACTACCGGTACCACCATAGAAGGTCTGAATATTGATACATTTTTTGCCATTATCCCCAACCTTGAACCAAAAACACAAAATGTTTGCCATCAATTAGCATGCTGGCCATGTGATTTCTTTGATCCGAATCACCATTGCCTTTCCGCATGTCCTACTAGTAAGAGAATCCAACTCTCCAGCTTTCTGCAGAAGATCTCATGCCGAAATGCCATTTTGGGAAAAACTCCTGCTCTCAAGCCAATTTCTCACTCCCAAGCTGTATTTCTCTTTTTTTTTTCTCCCACCCTAACAGTTTGTTTTTTTCTATTTTTCTCCTGCCCAGTAGACTCACCACATATCTTGCTGCTGGATGTGACTTGGTCGGTCTGAAGGATGCTAGACAGTGTCTTGTATGGGGCTCAAATGCTACACCAGTGCAACTTCCTAAATCAATAAATAAATAAACATTAAGTGTCAAGGATAAAGCTGGTAAAGTGTATGTGTACCCGGCAAAGCAAAAATGACACATATTATCAGCAATTAATTGGGTACACAATACCATAGCACAGAGTCATTGTGGAACACTCATTGGCAAGACATCCACATACACTTGACATACTACCCTACATGTAAAACATAAAGGAATTTACGCCGTTGTTTAGAGCAAGTGCCATGAGCGCCCATCATAGGCGGATACCGGCGCTATATAAGAAGCCATCATCATCATCATCATCATCAAGAAATTATTAAATTTGTCTCCAACGGGAGAAACCATGTTGGTAGAAGCACATGCAACTGCTGTGTGATAAATTGAAACCAGACAGCTATGAAAAAAATCATAGGATGCCCGGGCGGGATTCGAACCCACGACCTGTGGATTGCCAGACCACCGTCGTAACCACTCGTGGGTTCGAATCCCGCCCGGGCAGCCTATGACTTTTTTCATAGCTGTCTGGTTTCAATTTATCACACAGCAGTTGCATGTGTTTCTACCATTGGAGACAAATGAATAATTTCTTGTCTATCCCCTACATGTAGTTGGGTATTTCAGAAAGCTGTATCCTCTAGCTATAAATCTAGAATATTTAGGTCTTTCTCTCTCACAGGCTATAAGTGCTCAAACCTGGCTTTACAAATCACCTTCTAGCTGGAGCTTGTGCATTCTGTACTCCTCACATGATAGTTGCTCCCAGAATGAAGCACCCTCTAGTGTCCCAGTCAGTAAACCACCGCATCTGAATGATAGGAGGTTTAAGAGTTTATGTTACCGGAGTTAGTAGAATTCAGTTCTTAAGTGACTGTCATTGGCACAGCCAGCTCCCTATCCATATGTACTCAGTATAACAGTTTGTTGTAATAACAATGTTATTGGCTATGTCCCTCATTACAAAGGGTTTGCACCATAAATGCAATGTCATTCATACAGTTCACTCCAGTAATACCAAGATTTTTACACAATCTTGTTAAAACATGGATCCAAGGTTACCACAAAGAGACGATTTTCCCTATCCAAACTTCAAACCTTTTTCTACACGTATATGTCCAGCATATAAACAGTATTTTATCATAACATGGTTACTGGTACTGTCCCGAAAACCTCTTTATAAAGGAACCACACTGTACCATTCATAATACTGAGCATCAATTGCTATATCATGTTACAGTAAGTGCTATCAATTATACCCTATGCAGAGAAACCTGCTTCTCCTGCTATATGCTATGTTGTTCTAGTTGCAACTTAGTCAGGTTTTGGGCCATTAGGTCATATTTTGAGGATAAAATGACAGTCATACTTACGATAAAGCATCGCCTGCCTTGCTTGGTACATATTTCAGAGAAACAATGGGGCATCGGGATCCCTCTTTGGTTAGAGTTTGAACCTCTGTGTCCGTCTTCCTGGTGTCATAGACTACCACGGCACCATTCTGTAGTCCCGCATATACATAATTGGTGTTAGTAGTGTTCCAGGCGCAGCACCAGGCTGGCATTGGACAGGTGTAACTGAAGGAGTAACAAAAGATGAACAACAATGGAAACACTGCAATAGCTCAGTGTTATAGTGGCCTTGCAAATGGTATGATGCAGTTATTGTTCCAGTTTAATAAGTTGATTCCCAGTGCTCAGAAAGAAGATTACAGATGCAAAACAATTTTTCTGTATAGTCCCACATTAAATGTAGGTAATTAATGTTATTTTTATAAAATAGATAGCATATTTAGGAGTGCTAAAAACAAAAGTACCATAGCGTGTACAAAAATGCATGTAAGTGTAGAATAAAATAATACAATTAATATTCCTCCAACGAGTACACTGCTAGGGCAAAAGGTATGTTTTAAGTGTTCTTTCAAAAATGGCAGTGACAGCCCCTTCTCTTATAGATAATTGAATGGTATTCAAGATCTTGGTCATTGCCACTTCAAACTGATTTTCACCTACAGAGTTTACAGGTTACCAGTGTTAACCCATTGAGGACTGAGCCCGAATATGTTTGGGCCGAGTTCCGTCTTCTTCTTCTTCTCGAGTCCTTTCTCTCAATTTCGTTTATTTGTGTTTATGATTGTTAGATGAATTAGAATTTGATTCAGACTCTGCCCATTACAAACTGAACGCAGGCGATCACATTAGGTGAAAGAGTAGTAAGATCAGCTTGGGAGCAGGGGTTAGGCAGGAGAGGGCATTGTAGGGGGTGACTCATGGTCTCCTCCTCTCCGCATTCACATACCAGACATCATTCGGTGCTGATGCCCCATTTGGCCATTAGTGCCTTGTAACGGCCAACTCCAGCTCGCAAGCGATTTAAACACAGCCAGAAAGGCCAAGGTTCCCAGAACCTTGGTGGGAGGGACTGAGGTCTATGTGAGTTAGAGCCAAATCAGCGTGTCTCCATTAGGTTAAAAGAGAGAGACACTAGTAATCTTTAGCATCTTGTCCATTGATGCACTGAGCATAAGACCATCATTCCTTCCAATGAAGGTCCCACATTATCAAATTAGTTGCTAGCATTGTCATTAGAGAGAGAGACACACACGAGATAGTTACATAATTATAGAGAGAGAGAGGAGAAAAAGAAGAGAGAGAGAGACTTACGATTGCACGACTGTATTACTGGCCAAACTAGTAATCTTTAGCATCTTGTCCATTGATGCAGCTGAGTATAAGACCATCATTCCTTCAATGAAGGTCCCACATTATAAAAATTAGTGCTAGCATTGTCATTAGAGAGAGACACCAGAGATAGTTACATAATTATAGAGAGAGAGAGAGAAAAAAGAGAGAGAGAGGACTTACGATTGCACGACTGTATTACTGGCCAAACTAGTAATCTTTAGCATCTTTGTCCATTGATGCACTGAGTATAAAGACCATCATTCCTTCCATTGAAAGTAAGCCTCTGATTGGCTTAGAGTGGATAGGAATGTACTGACATGTCTTAAATCCATTGCACTTATCTGAAAATCAAAAGATAGCAACTATGATAACAATATGCACTCCATATACCGAGTGAGTCAAAAAAAACTTTACACCGTAGAAAAATGTCAATAAAAAGAAAACAATTTATATAACCACCAAAATTATTTTACATATTCCCGAAGAGTAAAATCCTCACGCATCTTCTGGTACCATTTTTTTGTGTGGTATGTCTTTACGCGCTTGGATGAACACGACGCATTGTTTTGCGAACATGTCAATTCGAATTGTGCCAGAAATGGGAGTAAAATCAAAACAACAAAAAGCTAGAGAAAGGCAACTTCATCCTCATTAAAATAGCATAACTTTTTAACGGAAACATCTTCCGCTTAATAACTTGGCAGGGGTGTTGTTACACATATTGACTACATTTTGTATGAAATTAGATTAACTCGTGAAGTAATGCAGAATGTCAACACATAAATAGAGCAAATTGCCACTTGACAGACCTAAAAGGGCTCCTAAATACTTTTGAAAGTGATTATTTGCCTTTGACGTGTGGTATCTCATGTCTGACTCTATAGGTCCTATCTCATTTCATACAAAATGTAGTCAATATGTTGTACCAACATCCCTACCAAGTTATTAAGCGGAAGGACATTTCCGTTAAAAGTTATGCTATTTTAATCAGGGAGATGAAGTTGCTTTTTTAGCTTTTTTTTTTTGTTTTGATTTTACTCCATTCTGGCACAATTCGAAAATGACATGTTCGCAAACTGCGTGTGTTCATCCAAGCGTACAGACATACACACAAAAATGGTACAAGAGATGCGGGAGGAGTTATCTCTTTCAGAATATGTAAAATAATTTGGGATTTATAAATTTGTTTTCTTTTTACTGACATTTTCTAGGTGTAAAGTTTTTTTTGACTCACTCAGTATAGCAGACATATCTAATGCATCTGAAATGGTTACAAACATAATTATTTTTTTCAATGATTATACAGCTAATTGAAGAGCAATTAGTGTTGTGAAAAGTAAAAATTTAGTCCATAGATAAATGTTGGAAAAAGTATGCTATCTTTAGCTGATATTTTTGTGTACAGACATTTTTTGTAATCTCTCACATATTATCGTCTGTTAAACTTCAATGTTTTTTTACATTATGACAAGGTAATGTCAGTCAACATAAACCGTCTCAACATTTGAGACGGTACTTTCATGTGGTATGAAGTCAATATTCATTCTCTGACTGCGGAAATAAAACTCTCACAAACAATAACTCAGCTCATACGATGATGGCAAATCTTTTCAATGCCACATAATGACACATCGCTTGTGAATCTGGCTGCTAATGGATAGAAAATGTTTGATGGCACATAAGCCAATTCAGGTAATAGAAGGGACTTTTGTAATGATGAACTGTATCAACATATTTTTTTTTTTTTTTAAACTTGAAAGATATTTACCTTTTTGAGACCATACCCTGAAGAGGGTATTAGTGGATTGCATTGAAGCTAGAAGAACTTGATTAGCAGGATCATAAGCCATCACTCGACAGGTGCCATTCTAATATAAGAAAAAAAGTATGTTGATTATATGTGCCATCATATCAAATGAGACACAAGACGCAAATCAAACACAGTAAGAGTCTAGGAAAGGTTAAGAGTAATTTAAAAAAATATCAAATTTTGGGGAGAACATTTTTATTTTCTGGAATCTGTAATGTTTCATGTGTTCTCTGCAAAAAATAGATTATTTTGACAATATCTTTGATTCTTTTCATGGCGACTTGTGTCTCATTTTGACGTGATGAATCACATATTTAGTAATTGCATTGTTATAGCAAAATGTGATATTGAAATTCAAGTTCTTAAACGTTTCCTACAATCTAAATTACAAATACAGTTAAAATATTATAGACCTTATCATTAGAGACATAATAATAATAGGAATATACATGACATGACAATGACCTGGAATAGAGATAATGGGACTGCATTGGTTTGGAAAAGGTTAACAAATTCACAATGAACCACAGGTCTTTCTTCCCACACCTCTCTATTCATATAAAACTTTGCATTTTTTTTCTATTTTAAAAACCATCTAATGCAGGACAATTTCATTTTTCAAATTTTCCGAAGAGCATCCTTGAGTACTACAAGACCTCTACGGTGAGACTTGAATGGTCCTATCCAGTGTGTATTGCCCAATGGCTGTGTAGTGAGATTGCTGGGTTGCTTCTGATGCTATACTTGACCAGAGGGCTATATCAAAAACAACAATTAATTGTCTCTTAGTGATCTAATTTTATCAAAAAATAAATACACAATAACATTAATTCATTTAGTGCATATTACACTGTTCGTCATAAGGGTGGAATATTTTTTTTAACGCTTAGCAACATGATTTTGCTCCGGCTTTAAATTTCTTGAATATGTTTGTCTTCTGCTTTACTTTTCCAGGACCTTGCTATGTATTGGACATTCTCTCAAAACTTCCCGAGGATTGTTTTCAAAAAAGTATTGTCATACCCCCCCATGATGCCATTTTTGTCATTTTTCATTTTGGGGCCCCTTTTTGTTACGCAACCCCCAAGGCCCCTAAGTCCTACTCCAAGGAAACTCGTCTGAGGTGTAGTGTTGTTATTGCTCTTTGAGTTAAATCTTGTTTTATGGTACAGACTCAAGTCTTTTGTCTAGGGGAGGGCTCAAAATTTATTTTGATTGGGGTTCGACATTGATTTTATTCATTATTAACCATGGAAATTCTATCTTCGCAAAAATATATTGTATTATCTCAGCACAAAGATATATCAAATGAAAAATAATAAATAGTTACATTTACAGTTGTCATCAGATAAAAAGAAACTAGGAGAAAATAACAATAATTAAGGTGTTAAGGGTTGTTTCTATTTCTTTTGTTTTCAGCAACAAGTTTGAATGAAATATCCGATTTTTCCACACAATCACACTTTTTACTTAACCCCTCCCCTAGACAAGAGACCTAAGCCCGTCACATAAACCTGGATTTAACTTAAAGAACAATAACCACAATACACTTTAGACGCTTTTCCCGGGGTAGGACTGAGGGGGCTTGATCGGCAGGGTAAACAAAAGGGCCCCAAACTGAGAAAAAAATGACAAAAATGGGCATCATGGGGGTTGACAAAACTTTTTGGGAAACAATTCCCGGGAAGGGTTGGAAGAATGTCCAATACATAGCAGGGTCCCGAAAGAGTAATAACACAGACAAAACATATTCAAGAAAATAAAGCCGGAGCAAATCATGTTGCTAAAGCGGCAAAAAAATATTCCACCTTTATGACGGACAGTGCATTTCAGAAGTCTCTTAAATTAAGTTATTCATTTCTAAAGAAGAATTTTAAAACATGCAACTGTGATTTTTAAACAACGAATAAAGGAAGACAAAGGAAAGTACTGTAGTGCAAATTATAGCAAAATTTTATGCTATAGAAAGGTTAAAAAGGGCAAAAAATAACAAATTACAAGAGAGACTTTATTACTTTATTAATTCTGTGGCAACAAGAATACAACAGAGAGAGTTCAGAAAGTATCATATCTCTTACATGGAATACTTAATTTCTTTCTTTTCAAGAGGTATTGTTTGCTTCCATTTCATAGAGGTCTCTGATTTCTAGTAAATGTTAGAAAATTTATTTAATGGTTTATAGTCCCATGTACTTACTTGCGTGCTGCATTTTTTCTTTGTGATTCCATGACTGCTTTAATTCTCTTCACCTCCTCTAGAGCCATGACGTATCTAAGCTGTGTTTGAGCTGCATCCATCTCAGCTCTTTTCCTCAATTCTTCTCTCTCTCCAACTCTCTGTTTAAAACAAATTTTGAAATTGTTACAGGGATCAGATTAGCCTACTTCGTTATCATACCTGTATAGTGTAAATAAATTAACAATTCTAGTACAGTCAACTCCTGGGGGCCATTTCATGACAGGACTTTGTCGGACGTTTTATCCGACAAACTGTTATAGAGCTACTGAGAAATGCTTTATCTGATTGGCTGAGAGCAAATTTCTCGAGATTTTATCCTAAGGTTATGTTCAAGGTATGTTTAGTTAGTTGAAAATGGTGGAAATTTGGACAGTGCAGTAAAGTTAAACTAAATAAAGAATCATCATTCCAATTATTGTACAATAGCCCAGGTTCACAGAGAGTAGGCTTGTTTTCACGAACCTGATTGAAATGCAAGTCAACTGCATCTCGTTGACTGGTTTTTATTTCCTAACTGCAGGTCTTAATAAACATACTGAGATTCCAAATCTGGGACAATCAGGCAGTTTAGGGTGAGCATTACTCCTCGATCAACTCCAATCTTGACCTACAGTTTGAATAAGGGCAGCATACATACTTTAATGCTGATCGCCTTTCAGATGTATCTAGGACCTTGAGAGCCTTGGCATAGATCACTCGGACATCTGTTTTCTTGGCCTTGGTGTTGCATTGTGGGCATTACCTCCTGACCTTTCAACCATTGCTCGATGCAGCTGAAGGAGGAGAGGAGAAATAGAAGGAAGTAATTTAATAGTCGCGCTCTAATTTTTTCATACACGCTTAGAAGCACATACAAAAGCAAGCTCAACACTTACATTTCAAAGTGGGTCCAGTCTCGATTGAGACATACATGTACATGTACATGTAGTTCTCATTCACTGAACTGACAGGACCTTTTACAATTGTCTCATTTGAGTATATGGTAGAAACTCATTCTAAAGAGGTCCTGAAATAGCAAGGCAATTTTTTCTGGTCCCAGGTCTTTGTTATTCTCTTGTATTTTTACAATAATATAACTAGGGATTTTTGATATATCAAAGGTAATTTCCATCGATCCCAGTACCTCTTTCTAATGCATTTCCACTGTAACAAATATGTAGCATTCATTTTTTCTGAATTGAAGGACCTCATCAAAATTATTGCCCAAGATGAAGCAAGGTAACATTCAGTCAACCAACTCTGGTTTCGGTGAGGCAATGTAAAGAATGCTTACCTTTGTCCGAATAGATGACACATCTTAGAGAGACAAGGCGATGTGAGCCAGACGGTTTCCAGGCTTCTAGCAGATATACATGATTGCTACACGAGATAAAAGATAAAAATTCAAGAAAAAGTTTGGAAACAGCGAAAGACACATTGAATTTTTAGATCATCCCTTCAGTATTTATCTTCATGCAGAACTGCCTGAGAATTGAGAGGGAGATGAAAACAACATAATTGCAGAAACAAAGTTAACACAATGATTATTTTGCTTCATTTGCAAATTTTTTCATAATTTGCCTGCACTTGTTTGAAATACATATCATTATGATTTATACAATGAAAAGCTTTTGGTAACACCATGGGGATATCTCTCAGTGAAAGGCTGGCTTTCTTCAAAGGACATGCTTATTGGGCAATTAGTGGAATAAAAGAGGAAGTGAATGGATGGAATTTGAATTCATGCTTTTTAGTTTTTTGTTTCACAAATCACAAATAAATGGGTCCTTTGAAGAAAGATAGAACCTTCACTTAAAGACTAATTACATGGTTGTACCAAAGCTCTTAATTGTGAATTAAATTAATGTTATTGAAGTTTAACCATTTTATATTTTTTGACATCCCCGAGTTTTACATTTTGTTTTGTATTTGCCAATTTGATAATAACATCAATTAGTACACACATAAAAAAGCTTACCGATTCATCATCATACTACTGCTGTCTCTTTGTCTCAGAAACACATGACAGGGCCCACAGCAGGTTTCTTGATCTCCTGAAAGTCAGCCATAGAATCATTACTACTCTCATCCTCAGTCATTGTCTCCATTGGCTCATCATCTATCTCAGGATTGGCTGATGCACCACGCATATCATTAGTACCTGGTACACTATTGGCTGTTGGTCTAAGAGTGTCACTACCACCATGTGCTATCTCACTTGTTGACCTTTGACCCTCAGCAATAACATTAGTTCTATCAGCATCTCTATCCAATGGTCTGGGGGCATCTGTAACAATGCCAGCATGTGATTGGGTGGAAGTTCCAGCCCCCCTTGGGTGTTGATGAGAGCCAGTAGCTGATTGGTTGCCAGCTGCAGCAGCTTCTGCTGGGATCCCTGATTGGCTGGATCTGAAGGCCTGTAAACCACTAGGGCCTGGGATATCAATGTTGGCAGCTGCACCCAGTCTGTGCTGGATTGGACCAAACGCACCCACATCAATTTGGTTTGCAGTGGATGGGTGTGGAACTGCTAGCAGTGACTCACTGTCAGACTGTGACCCCTGACCTGGCATACCTGGCAGAGCAGGAAGCAATGAGTCAGGATGTAACTCATTCTGGGGTCTTGACTGGCCACCTTGAACTTCCTGTAAGAGACAAAAACAAAGGTTCAGCTGCTGTAAGTCATGTTCACAATATTACTCTCATAGTGACAAGACACAACACCATTTCACAATTACATGGACAATTTAGAGGGGAAGTTCATCCTGAAGTAAAGTTGGTTTTAAAATGCATCAAAGAAAGAAATTTGTGAAATTCTGAATCTTTGTTTATGTCATCACTTGCGAGTTGCTCACCAATATGTAGTGTAGATTCCTTACATGTATAAATAGTCCCTTTTCAGTAATTCTCTGAAATTAAAATCTCATCCTCTTTACTGTTTTCTACAGTCCAGAACTCTTTTCATCACGGCCCGTATTCCATAAACTATACTTAAGCATTTTTGTTTAAGTCTACGTCTTTTTTCTAAGATTTTGTCCAGGAAAAGAAATTTTTAGCTTTTATTCCAAACATGTAAAGCACTTCATCTGAGCTCAGAAAGCATTTAGCAAAAGTCTTAATTCTGTTTATATTGTCATGTATAATTTGTGGCCTCATATGAGCTTGGCATATAATCAACATCAAAGTTAAGTCACTAGGTAGTAGGCTTAAAGTTAGGATAAAATTCGCCTTTCTTATATGCGTATTTGTAGACGCAACTCAATTTAAGACGTTTTACTTCGCCCAAATCAAAGAATTTATGCTCAACTGTCAAAAATAGGCTTAGAAAAAATACTCTTATTTAAAACAAAAATTTATTTTAGCAAAAAAATTCTGAAGTTTCATGCTTAAGTCAAACATTTATGGAAAACGGGCCCTGAGCATCATCACATAATCCTCTTATTTATTTTTATTTTTTGTCTTTACCCACTCCCATCCGTCTTTCTCTCTCTCTCTCTCTATCTCTCTCTTTCTCTCTCTCTCTCTCTCTCTCTCTCTCTCTCTCTATCTCTTTCTGTACCTGTACCTCAGGTTCTTCATCATCTGATATCTCGATCTCTGTAGCATCTGAGTCATACAGATCATCATCGCTTCCTAGCAGAATGGTAGACCCATCTTCATCCTCATGCTCCATGTCTATCAGTGTTTGAACATCATATCTTGCTCTTTCTGGATTGTTGAGGGTTGGTAACGCTCTGGTAGCGAATAGCCTATGGATTAGCCTGTTCCAAGCTGGGTTAATGAAAGATAATAATAATAACAATAATAACAATAATAATAATAATAATAGTACGGTTCTTTATAGCGTGTATCACTTCCAATTTAAGGCGTCTCTATGCGCAGACCAACACCAAGCATGTATTCCGCCAATTTAATGATTAATTGATTGCACATTACCAAAATTATTTCACAGTTATCATTCAGATGATTTTATAAAAGTGAAAGAGATCTAGAAAAACATACGGCCACTAACGTTAACTGTACAGTCTAGTGTTAAGAAGTACTGGTTCTTGGGTCGTGCCAGTCACATTGAAATTTTACTCCACAAATATGCACGACGCTCGAATGATCATGTTAGCATATGAAATACACTACCATTGAAATACACTTACCAATAAGTTTATTGTAGTCTGTACTTTGCTCCAATATGTTATAAATTATAATATGTAATAGAGATACTAGTACTGCAAAACAAAATATAGAGGGGGGCGGTGTTGTAACAATAATAATTCATTCAAAGTAATTGAGATTACTGTATTTTGTACTCTGTAATTGGTTCCAATATGTTATATATCACAATTTGTATGAATTGATATTATTTAGTGAATTTTGAATTACGTTATATAGTTAAATGATGTATGATTCGATGTTATGTATTGAATAATATAATGCAATACAGATGTACATGTATAATTTGATTTGATGTATTGAATCACATATTGTATTGAATAAACACAATAAAAAACATTATAAAACAAAAAAAATTGTGCCTTCCAATGAACTACATGTATAGTCACGATAAAATTTAAGACTCATCATTTATTTTTTTTGGTAAGTCCTCATTTCTTCATATGTTTTCAACTGTCTGGCGCAGCCCGACAGTGGATTCGTTGAAGTTTCTATTTATATTTCTCTTCTTTATTCTAAAAAGTATTGAAAGAGTGGGTTTCCGCCGCGCCGCATGTTCTGTGAAGTCAACTTACACTTATGCATGGTCAATTCATAATTGACAATGCATTGGGAAGTACCATACTGCAGCAGTTTTCTTCCAATGGAAAGTCAATGCAGAAAAAGTAAAAATGGTGTCTTGAGAAGGTCAGCCCAGTGAAGGTGGCATTTCCAAAAAGGGTCTAAAAATTGTACTAAGCAACATAAAAAATATCTAATTGAAGAATTATATTGCAATGATACTATAGATCTAGATCTAGATTATCTTAATTTATTTTGAGGTAGAAAATAGGTTTAAAGCTGATTTCACTAATTATCATTGAGAAGTTTCCTCAGCAACCAAGAGGGTGACAGACAGCCATTTTTCAATACTGACTGATGTTGGTTTGCAGCTGTATGTGTGTGAAGTCGAGTCTTGCAGATTTTCTTGCGAAATGGGTCCACTTTGTCTTTGGTTAAGATTGACAGCGCGCACGATAAAAGCGGTCTTGTTTGCGACGTTCGGGAACAGCTGAATCACGTTGTTCAGTTACAGTCAACGCACTTCAGTCATCGCAACCATGGCAACCAGGAGGCGGAGCTTCACGCGATAGCTAATCACAAATCAGAGCACCCAACAATCAAAATGCATTGTCCTCTAGGCTCTAGCTCTGTACGAACGAACTTGTAGACATTTCGATGTGCCCATGACCTTCCTGATCCTGCCTCTGCCTCGACTCTGGCATGCCTCTGTTGCTGCACACGAGATTTAATTGAAATGTAACTATAGACAGCGCTGGCGCCGAAGGCGACAGCGCTCAAGGGATCCGTTCATTTACGTTGAATATTGATGGGTGACCTTGTTGATGGGTCGACCCGGAAGTAGAAAAAATCGCTGTGCTTATGAACAGCAGCGCATATGGAGCGCTTAAGCAGTAGGGGGGCCGGTCCAGAAAAGCAGATCGTCTGCATAAACACTGACCATCTGCATAAACAAGGACATCTGCCAAATTTTGCCGTCTTCAGTAACAAGGTTTGTCTTCGTTTATGAAGATGCCTTTTTTCTTTTGGGACCTAAGGGATTTGGATGGCAATTAAGAGATTTGAGAGTGCCAAAATTAGATTCCTTATCATCAATTACCCCCAGTTCACCGTCTACTTTTATGACTTGTCCGTCTTCCCAAGGATATACAAGAGATTAAGTGTCAATCACTGTGTTGTAGATATGGGGAGCATGGAACAGTAGAGCTTCAGTGAGTTGAGTTGCAATCAACTGGGAGGCTATTTTTTTGTGTACAGTGTCTTTATAAACGAGGACGAGTCCAGTAAGCTGACTGCTTCACAAAGCTCTCCCTTCTTGGTACCTGTTCCCATGCATGCACTGCCCCATCTGACTTTCCCGACCTCTCAATCTTCCATAACTCTTCCCTCAGTTATCTACTTGACTTACATGTGAAACGTACTAATGTCGTCACGTATATGTAGTCCTGCTGTCATATGTACTACCCTCGTCACTACCTGTAATTATGTACTCCTGCGAATGCTGCAGTTCTCCAAACTGGGGGAAGCCAAGTGAAGAAGAAGAAGAAGATCTTTGTTTTTGGACCGGCGCCTCTACTGTTAAGCCGCCTGCTCTAGCCGCCTAGCTAGCTTGCTAGCAGACGGCGCTCACGACCGGGGGTTTATATCGCCATGTACCGTACCTGCTACACGGAGAAAAGTTCCTCCATAATTTAGTAATTTATGCATGACGCTCGAATGATCACGAATTAGCATATGAAATACACTACCATTGTGACTTCCAATGAACAATAGTCACGATAAAATTTAGATTTGTCATTTATTTTTTTGGCAAGTCCTCATTTCTTTATGCGTTTTGAAATATTGGGCGTACGTCCGACAGTGGATTCGTTGAAGTTCCTTTTTTATATTTCTCTTCTTTATTCTAAAAAATATTGGAAGAGTGGGTCTACGCCCAACCGTTTTTGAAGTCGCGTCTTGCAGTTTTTCTTGCGAAATGGGTCCAATTTGGTTATGATTGACAGCGCGCACGACAAAGCGGTCTTTATCGGGAACAGCTGAATCGCGCTGTTCAGTTACGGTCAACGCACTTCAGTCATCGCAACAGGGAGGCGGAGCTCCTCGCGATAGCTACCAGTAACTAATCAGAGCGCCCAATAATCAAAATGAATTGTTCTCTATTTCTGTAAAAGCGGAATGGTAGACTTTTTTCTGTGTGCTATATGAACACAACTCACAAGTTACGTGTTTAGAACTTATTTCTGCCTTCAAATATCAATCACTCACTGTTATTCTTGGTAGTTATATAATTCAATGTGAGTATCATTTTTTTTTAAATATATTACTTGTGAGAGATTCGGGGTATACCAGCCCCAAAACTATAATCATCAGTCAGTTCCCGTCGCTTCGCGACGGGGACTGGTCAGTCTAAGTTCTAACTTAATTGAAATGGAATCAAATTCAAGGAACATGTCATGTCTCATGAGCAACTTTCACCTGAATATCTTTCATTTTAAAGCAAAGCAGCTAGTACACACTCACAACACACCTACAGCTAGACCTATGAATGTGCAGGTGCAGCTCTCCTTTGAAAGCGCATAACATTAACATTATTAATTTTAAAATTTAACGTTAAGAACAGATAAACTCGCGACGGGCCAGGCCTGTACTAAGTTACAGTTAGCATGGCTAGCTCGCCAAGAGTTCCGGGTCGCTATCGGTGGGCACAAAGTACAAGTCGACGGGCGCGCGCGGGCGCAGAAAGCTAAACTGAACATGCCAATTGCCATATCTACCGGCCGAAAGCTCGCAGCTTAATCAAAATATAGATGTGCTTTTAGCGCTGAATTGTTTAACATATTTCAGAGATAATATATTGCAACTTGAAAATTCCATATTTATCAAAATAATGTGTAAAAATAGCATTAATGGCACGGTCACTCACCAGATTTTAACGTAATCACAGTTTCATAACTCGCGCGTAACGAGAAGTGCTAGATAGGCGTTTCAAAATCAGATGCTACTACTCTGCTACGGTATTGCTAAGAACTTAAGTGCTATTTTTTTTTTTTTTTTTTTTTTTTAATAAGAAAAATCGGGAGGGGTACAACATCAGGAGGCGGGCCCTGTGAGGGGTGGGGAGGGGTAAGGAATAGAGAATGCGTGAAAATATTCAGTCTTTATTTGTAGCCAATTTTGTTTAAACTTCTTATCTTTTTATAATTTCATTTTATTTAATTTATTTATTTAGATAAATAATGTTGAAACTTGAAACTTATTTATGTATGTTTTTGTAAAATTTTGCTTCTGGGGGGGGCTTTACGGGCCCAGGCCCCCGGGTAGGCGCCCAAAAGGGCGCCAAAATGACCTCAAAGGGGCGCCAAATTGATCTTAGAGGGGCGCCAAATTAATCTTAGAGGGGCGCAAAATTGAGAAAAAAATTTGAGTGTACCTTTTAGCTCGCCCGATGTTGTGGAAAAAAATAGAATGTACCTTAAGTTTCTGGATTCACCACTGGGGGGCGCCAAAATCAAAATCACATCGGGCCCCCTGCTGGATACGCGCCTGCAAAAGGTATATATGTTGGAGAATTTAGTTTCATGTTGATGGTGATCCTAATTTGAAATTTTAAGTCATTTTAATTTTTAAATCCAGACGGGGAGGAATAGGTTACCCTCGGATCCGCCATTTGATTAACCGCAATTAACGTGGCGCTTTCTTCTTTTTTTCTTCTTTTTTTTTTTTTACATGTTCTTTCCATGTGCTTATAGAGGATCACACGAAGGCCTATATTAATTTTCTTCTTTCAGAAGAAGATCCAGGGAATTTGGGAGAGGCTGACAACCCCCCCCCCTCCCCCCCCCCCGAATAGTATCAACTTACCCCAAGCATGGGCTCATCTATAACCTCACGACTGGGGTATTGTTCCATTTGATAATTTATTTTGGGGGGGGGGCGGGAAATTCAACAAATATGAAATGCATTGCTTCTCAGCTGAATAGGGGAAAAGGAAGAACAGAAGTATAGGCCTACTTCATTGCTGAATGTAAGCCATATGAATTTTAAACCCCCGATTTCTTTCACCTAATTTGACGCTTTTAATCAGCCCGGGTAAGCTGTGCGCATACAAAAACGACTACGCGTACAACATTGTGTACAATGTGCGGTCAGCTGTGCGGTTGAATCTGATTGGCCAGCCAGGATCACGATAGGTTCGCGACTGTTCTATTTAGAGCAAGGGGGGTGACACGGCGTTTGGCTTAGTGGGAGGACACGTACGGCGCGATTTATGAGAACATTATTTATTTTCAGCAGACATTGTTTCTTGTCATTTTCTTGTTAAGGAAAATCTCATCGCCACCTGACTGCGTGATTATTTACGAAAAATCAGTACAAATGTCGCCTCTTTTCTTCTTTTTTCTAATTCAATCTCATCGATACTGCAGGGATGCACGCTAAAACACCCCTTGGTTTCCCATGAGCAAGAATGGTACGACCCGTAGCCGGCCTGGCTCGCTATAGCCAAGTTCCCCAAATCAGACGGAGACAATTGGTTTGATCTTTTGATTTTAAAAATGACGGTGGTTTTTTCATCCAATAAGAATAATTTATATATCAACATTTCCGGAATGAACTGAATAACTTGAATCTTTTTCCATTGGTGAAAAATAGCCCGCTCCCGCAAGAAATTTCAGATAAAGCCAGAAGCATTCAGTCAAAAAAGTTCAATACCACAGAAACTTTGACAAAATTGATGAATTTCAAACAAAAAATGACGGTTCGATAAAAGAGCAAAATATCGTGATTTTATATCACCATAAAAGAAGGAGAGTTAAATTTTCTAATACTTTTTCCGTTGGTGTGACTAGGCCCATCGGATCAAAGATATGGTTGAAAAAAAGAGGAAAATTGTACCGTTTTGCAGCTTTTTTTAGCGGCGCGCGGTGTGTTTGTAGGGGTTGACGCTTAAGTGTTAGGGTAAAATCCATATGCATAACTAGTAGCATCCATCTTTTGGTAGATAGGAGCCAAAATGGAAAATCTGGCTCATCTTACCTCACTTTCACCTATGATATATTATTTCAGTTAAAAAAAAAGAAAAAAAGAGCTTGGTCCGATCACAGTACTGTAGGATTTTTGTCAGACAAAAGTGCGGGTTATAAGGGAACTTTGCATCGAGCGGGACCCTCAAAACCCTGATGCAAATAACCGGTTCGCAAAAATGCGGGTTCTTGGAACCCAAAACAAATAATTAGGTGCGGGCTATATTATAGGGATTTGGCCTATCCTGTTAAAGGGAGAAAAATATTAATAAATTAGTTTCTCAAAATTATTATCTCCCACGAAGATTCTGCTTTGGGATCAAAAGATCAGGCTCCTTTTTTTACTCAATTTTACTCCACTAGCTCTGTTTTATTGTATAAGATTCTGAGTTTCAGCAGTTTTACTAGCCGTTGTTACATAATCATTTTACCCAGTCTGTTATAACCAGATACTCACACTTTATCTTTCAATGCGGTAATATCTCTAT
Source organism: Paracentrotus lividus (assembly GCA_940671915.1). NCBI lineage: Eukaryota > Metazoa > Echinodermata > Echinoidea > Camarodonta > Echinidae > Paracentrotus > Paracentrotus lividus. Next base: position 2,450,747 of record CALNVZ010003433.1, read on the forward strand.
TTTTGTTATTTCTCTCATAGCCTCTTTAAAAAAAAAAAAAAAAGTTTGATATCATAGACTTATTTTAAAAAATAAATAAATAAATAAATAAAAATGTGAGGTATAGCTGCCCTCTAGCACTTTAGCAAGGCGCTTTGGATAGAGCATATAACATTGGACCCGCCAGTATGACATAGGAACAGTTATATAATTGAAGAGGCTTAGCTAGGCCAATTAAATACAATGATTAATAAACTTATAAAATCAGCTATAGCGCTTTGCAATCCGCATAATGATTTAGACAAAAACGTTCCAAAAGTCATACTGAGAACGTTTTCAGGATCATAAGGGGAATCTCTCTATAGTATAAATAATTCAACCGCTGCCGAGGTTCTAAATTTAGAAGAAGAAAAAAAAAAAAGAGAGTTATTTTTATATTTCCCTTTAAAACAAAATATTGCGGGGATGGATGACAAGGTTAACCTTTTGTGATAGAGAGAGAGACAGAGAGAGAGAGAGAGAGAGAGAGAGAAAAAAAATGACTGTACATTTTTGCTCTGTTGGCGTGACGTCAAAAAAAAAAAAAAAAAAAAAAAAAATGTAGAAAAATGTGAAATTCCAATTTTGACACTGGCCCCCACCCCTCATGATCGAAATAGTATAGAGGCTTTTATGTCGATATATTAGATCCCGCTGGATAATCGTGCCAAAATTGATTTTATTGGCTAACTTTGTCAATTTGGGGGTGCTGAATCCAAAAAACTTTGGTTCCATTTTTTCCAAGCACGTCTTGGGCCGCCATTTTGGAATTCAAAATGGCCGTGATAGAAAACTGTATTTTTACCTATATCTCATATTGTAAGCATGGTAGAAGGCTCAAATTTGGTTTCTAATGCATTCATATGATGTCTGACATGAAAATACATCATTTTCCGAGATTATGGTTCATACTGGTAGGTCGCCATCTTGAAATTCAAAATGGCCGCCATAACTAACCCATTTCAATTTGTATGTCAAGTTTCAGCACCTTATAAAGTTAAATGTTGCAAAAATATCAACGTTTATGATGCCCTTCATACTTGAATGAAAATTAACTACCCATAACGGTTCGTAAATAGAATTGGTGGCCATTTTGAAATACAAAATGGCCGCCATACTAGACTTTTATGTACGTGCCACCATAGAATTTTTTATTTTTTTTTTATTTATCTCATGTTGTGAGCATTATAAGAGGTTCAAATTTGGTTTATAATGCATGCATTATGATGTCTGACATGATAATATATCATTTTCCGAGATTGTGGTTCATATTGGTAGGTCGCCATCTTGAAATTAAAAATGGCCGCCATAGCTATCCTATTTTTACATTTATGTCAGGTTCCAAGCACCTTAGAAGGTTAAAAGTTGCCCAAATATGACCGTTCTTGATGTCCATGCTTGAATGAAAACGTGCTACTTATAATGGTGGGTAAATAGAACTGGTTGCCATTTTAAAAGTCAAAATGGCTGCCATACTTTAACGTGCAGGTACTTGCCATATAGTTGAAATTACACCTTAGCAGAATGCACATGGAGAGAAAAGCATTATTCCTCCAAAGATACCATAATGTGCTATTTACACATTGTTTCTCGGTTATGCAAAGAGGCAGCCATCTTGTTATGGCCGCCATGCATTAATAACGCACAATAATAGCAGTGATATGGTGAAAGGTGCTGGTCAAGAAAATAATGCTTCTTCGAGGTAACCAATAATCAAAGAGTGCAATCGATGCTTGTCTGTACCTCCCATGGATGTTTATCCCTCTTCACAATCGAAAGTCTTCCTCAAAAAGCAAGATGTTGTGGCCCTCAAAACAGTCATAACCCCTGATCTTGACTTGTGTGCGGTAGGAACTGAAGTCTTTGATCGGGAACAAGAATCATATTCTTCCAAATGGTGAACTTAATGCAATTGCAAAGTACATTGAGGACAGCCGTCTGGAATTCATTACCATTGAATGAATTCCCCCCCCCCGGCCCCCCCTCCTCAAATTCAATCCGCCAAATATTCACAGGGAAGTGGTTCAAACGTGATGTAGATATCCACATGAAAATATGATCTCCTGTTTGAAGCATCAATGGACGATGAGCGCTTGAACAAAATGATCTGCAAGAAGGTAGGTCTACATGAGAGACATGATGGCATCAACATGGCCTTTATGGAGGTTACTGAAATGATCAAAGAGCATTCTCCAAACCAAGCGAACGATGAGATGACAAGGTCTCTACTCAACTATATGAAGCAAATGGAGAGTTTGCTTAATTTACGAGCTAGCAGACAATGAGACCTGTAACTGTACAACTCAGATCTGTTGAAAAACAGTTCAAATGCTCTTACATAGCCTACTGTACACAGTCAACCCCATCGGGCAAAAGGGAGGTCTGGACAGCACGGTAGGGCAGGAATGGGAATTCCTGGAGATGTGTCACAGTTTCCTTCTCTCAACATTCACGAAGTGGCTGGCCTTCATCATTAAAGCCCTATGGGGCCATTTAGCCCCTGAGGGACTTCCGTGGACTGATGTTGACACTATGTGATTTAGACTCACTCAATACGGGTGGACAAAAGTCTAACCAATGGATGTAGGGGTTTGGTTCAGGGGTTTTGATCAGCAGAGTGTAAGAAACTTTTCCTGTATCCATGGTATCTTTGTCGCTTTTTCACCTGAATACCATTAAAGAGAAGGTGGACTCATGAGTCATTTTTAAGTTTAAGTTTCTCCTCTTGGAAAGTGCTGACCTCTTGATGTGTTCAGGGGCGATGCCACTCAAGATGCACATGTTGTCTACTTGGGTTGGGTTTACACATCCCGTGATTGTCGTACATGTGCTGTTCTACCTTTCAATCTTTGAGGCATGGGCTGACCTGCCCCCGATAGGAAATGATCACTGCTGATCATGCAGAGGGCAAGGGCTGTTGTACGGACGGTGCTAGGGATGCACTACAGGCAGGAGATTTCATGGTCCCTAATCTGGCATCCCATTCAAAAACTTGTTTGTTGACCAAATACCAGAACAGCTCATCAGAAAACTCAACTTTGTATTAGGTATTACAGGGTGAATGCAGAATGAGGAACCATAGACTAGGCTTTTCCTGATTGCCCCTGAATGTGTCAACCTCATACAACAGAAGACTTCCAAGACCAATGATCCTAACAGTAAGAAGGAACAATATCTCTTCAGTGGTTCTGTGGCTTGCATGTATCACAATACCTCAGCATAAATTAAGAAGGGCATGTTACGACTCTACGAGGGAAATCCATTTGAAAGTTAGTCAATGATGCTGATGAAAGTGATGTCTTACACGAAGTGGAAGCATTCAAGGAAGACATTCTTGAGTGAGATGAACAAAGAAAGTCAGGTTCCAAGAATTTGCATCATGAAGAATCGTTGAGTGATCAGTCATGAAATCCATCTCAAGAGGATCAAATGAGAAAGTCCGAAATGAAGAAGTTTGGCTCTTGCATGCAGGAATAAGATGTAATGTATGATTGGAGCTAAGCTTATTAAGCTAGGATCACCAACTTCACGCAACTTCTGGTTGTTTAACAATCCAGACCTGGCATGATTCAGTCATTTGGACATACAATTCCATGCTCACTTTTTACCTTAGATGACCTTCTCCTAATTCTGACAAGGGTTCATTTATCTATGCCATAGAAACCCATGAAACTCTGCCAAATAGCCATCCTGAAGGCCATGATACTGATCAGTCAATTCCATCCAACACTGAAGCAACATCATTCAACATTTTTATTCTATCAAGCCAGATGTGTTGGATACAAAAGTCACCAATCCCACCCCTGAGGAAGCAGATACCCTCATTTATTGCATTCCCTGCATGTTACTCAAGAGCACCAGAAAGAATCATAGACATTGATGTTTAGTCACAACATAAACTGGCTGCAGTACAGGGAATATATGGCAGTTAGATACAAATTGTACTGTCTGTGCAACCATGGGTTTGGAGCTTCCTGTACCAATGGTAGTCCTGAAATTGGTCAAATACACTCCAGTCGCAAGGAATTAAACAGTGAAGGACTAGACAACACCAAATGTCGGGGGGGGGGGGGTCGTTGAAATATCATGCTCTGTAACTTGTAAGGTGCTTGTAAGGTGACATATATTCGATGTAGGATTAGCTTTGGCGGCCATTTTTAATTTAAAGATGGCTGCCTATCAAAATGAACCATAATTTTATCTTTAAATAATAATAATAATAATGCATTAGAGTGTTTGACATGATAAGAATGATTTTACCTATATTTTGAACCTCTTACAATGCTTACATTTCAAAATACACTCTCCTATGGTGGCAAATACATAAAAGTTTGGTATGGCGGCCATTTTGAATTTCAAAATGGCCACCAATTCCATTTACTAAGCTCTATAGGTAGTACATTTTCATTCAATACGTAGGGCATCATAAACATTGTAGTAGAGCTGTTTAGCCCCAAATTTTAGGTGAATTGTGCAAATTTTGACTAAAGCATGAAATTCCTACCAATGGTAGTACATGCCATAACTTTCATTTTAAGATCGGGAGGTAAGTCAGATTTGACCTCTGATGACCTCCAGAGGTCAATGACCTTAAAATATCAAAATATTGATATTCGGCGTCATTTCTCAGTGAATTACATGATAAATGCACACATTTTTAAATGTTTATGTTAAAATCAAGGATTAGTCATTATAAAAAGGATTTTAGAGTTGAACACTTTTAACAATGAAAGGTCAATGACCTCAAAATATCAGAAAATGAATATTCGGTGCATTGGCTTATGAGGACATTGCTATGGTGTAATATTTTGGTATTTTCGTTGAAATGAGTTCGTCTTTATATTTCTCAGAGCAATTGCTACTCAATACAAGCTATCACCTTTGACCTCTAAGGACTGTAAAGGTCATTGACCTCAAAGTATAAAGATATTGATATTTGCGCAGTTGGTAATTAAAATTTTGGTTATTTCATGTACAATCCACGTTGCAATGGAATTGCTTTCATGTTGCAAAGAGCATTGGTAGTTATCAACAAGTCTATACCTTGACCTCTGACATGTCTGAGGTCAAAAGTTGCCTAATATGTATGTATAGGCATGTAAAGTCTTTGAGATGACAAAGGATGTGAAGCTGAAAAAGTTTCTCCAGAACCTGCTATCAAATAGACGGTTGTATATAGACCTGGATGGTAAGCGCAGTAGATGGCACAAGCAGAAAAGTGGTTTCCCATAAGGGAGTGTCTTCACCCCTCTGCTCTTCAACCTGTATACCAATGACCAACCAATACAATTCAATACAAAGAGTTTCTTGTATGCTGACGACCTCTCCATTGCCTCACAGGAACATTCCTTTGAAGAAGTTGAAAATCGCTCTGCTATGCCCTGGAACTCCATACTATGCTGCAAATCACCTGCGGGCGAATCCTGAAAAGACTCAACAAGGAACTTTCATCTCAAGAACAGAGATGCCCAACGACAACTGAGGGTCAGATGGTATGGAAAACTACTCAAAAATGTCCCTACACCAATCTACCTGGACGTAACATTAGATTGTTCCCTTACTTATACGGACCACAAGACAAAGGCAAAAATAGGAGCCAGGAATAACATGAGGAAGCTGGCTAACACCAAATGGGGAACAGATGCTCGAACCACAGACCTTACCCTGTATTTCTCTGCGGAAAATACGCTGCACCTGCTCACCTTTCTGGAGGTTGCGTCATCTTAGCTTAATATACTGTAGAGCTAGATCCAGTCTGAATAGAGCTATTACTGGATGCCTATGCCCTACAAGACTACAGGATCTGTACCCCTCCCCCTCTACAATTCAATCCTGCCAACAAGAGACTGAAACCAAGACATAGTTTCCTCCATTCAACGGTATCCCTGATAGCTCTTGCCCACAATCAAAGACTGACCCTGTGGACCAACCATCTCCAAGAAATGCCACACATGCTATCCATAAGCCTTAAAGAATCCCTGCCAGCAGCTTATAATGAGCCATGGCCCACTGCATGCGGTCATGCCTGAACCGTCTCAGGACAGGCACAGGACGCTGCAAGGTCAAGAAAAGTGGGGATACAAGGCAGACGGACTATTGTGAGTGTGTGGAAGAGCAAACCATGGACACCTGCTGGTATGAACC
>CALNVZ010003433.1:2457740-2575762 GCA_940671915.1 Paracentrotus lividus
ATACTTTATAACAATGACTAGTAAATGTCTAAAACGTTTTTAAGTTCATTTCATTTTCTAGCCAAATGCGAACAGTATATATCACACTCTTTGAGAACATGGTAGTTGGAAACTGAAACACAATGTGAGCGAATGGTTATGTACTGAAAGCTGGATTTGGTACCAAGAGCCATGTACAGCTATACTTGTATATCTATGTAGTATCTATGTCGATGAAAGCATCCACTGCCACAACATCAGTATGCACCTTCTTCATTCCCTTATGTACATCATCGGGAAAGCATGCAAGTATCCACCTCCAGCTCCTCGTGTGAATATGGGATGAGGGAAAATCCTAGCCATCATCTACTGGAAGACGTATTGTCTTTTATTAGAGTGACATGCCTATGAGTGTAATAGTATTTGAAAACCTTTGGCCTAAGACATGTCAGATGTCAACGTAGAACTTGTTGATAACTACCAATGTTCTTTGCAACATGAAACTGCAACAGACTAAATGCATGGATTGCTTATGAAATTACCAACATTTTAATAATCAACATCGAAAATATCAATATCTTTATATTTTGAGGTTAATGACCTTTTACAGTCCTCAGAGGTGAAAGTAAGAACTTGTAATTGAGAAGCAATTGCTCTGAGAAATATAAAAACGGTCTCACTTTTATTAACAAAAATTCAAAAATATTACACCATAGCAATGCCCTCCTTAATCAATAACTCTGAATTTACATCATATCACCATCATATTTTGATGTTTCGAGGTCATTGACCATTCATTGTTCTAAGAGTTCAAATCTAAAACCCTGTTTATGATTACTTACGGTGGTATCTCACTTCGCGGAAACTACTTTTAGACGGATTTGGGACTACTTTGAGACGGTTCGGAAACGGCTTGGAGACGGTTTTGAAACTTGTCGCGGAAATGTCTCTGAGACGTCTCCAAGACGTTTCCTCAGTCCCCTCGAAGTTTCATGAGTCTCAGGAATCACGGAAACTACTTTGGGACGGATTTGGACTTCTTTGAGGCGGTTTGGAAATGGCTTGGAGATTGTTTTGAAACTTGTCGCGGAGACGTCTCTGAGATGTCTCCGAGACGTCCCCGTGACCTGTGGAAGATTTTTCACATGGTTTAGATTTGTTGTGGAGACGCCCCTCGAGTTTTGGAGACGGATTTGGGACCACTTTGAGACGTTTTGAAAATTGTCGCGGAGACGTCTCTGAGACATCTCCGCGACGGAAAAAAGTATTGGAGACGTCTCTGCGAATTAGGATACAACCATAATACTTGATTGTAACATGAAATGCATGTTTCCTTCATTACTATTACGTCATTCACAGAGAATTGACGCCAAATATCAATATTTTGATATTTTAAGGTCATTGACCTCTGGAGGTCATCAAAGGTCAAACCTGACTTACCTCCCGATCTTAAAATGAAAGTTATGGCATGTACTATCATTGGTAGAAATTTCATGCTTTAGTCAAAAATTGCACAATTATTCGGCTAATCCGCTCTACTATTGATGTTATTGCAACGTTTTAACCTTCTAAGGTGCTTGGAACCTGACATACAAATTGAAATAGGTTAGCTATGGCGGCCATTTTGAATTTCAAGATGGCGACCTACCAGTATGAACCACAATCTTGGAAAATGATCATGTCAGACATCATATAAATGCATTATAAACCAAATTTGAGCCTTATACCATGCTTACAATATGAGATATAGGTAAAAATACAGTTTTCTATGGCGGCCATTTTGAATTCCAAAATGGCGGCTCAAGACGTGCTTGGAAAAAATGGAACCAAAGTTTTTTGGATTCAGCATCCCCAAATTGACAAAGTTAGCCAATAAAATCAATTTTGGCACGATTATCCAGCGGGATTACATAGCTAGTAGCCCCTACTAAAATCCTAATTAAATAATGAAGCTGCGCAGATGAAAAACTTACCATTGTGAGTGGTATGTAAACAAAATCAGATAATCAAATCCAATTTATCGAACGAAAATTATTCCCAAAAATTGTCTGACACAGTTACCCGTCCCGCCCCCCCCGCCGTTGTTTAACATCTATTTGACACATCAACTGCGAATGGGGGGGGGGGGAGGTGGTGCCGATCAGCTGGACAGGATTGTAAACAGCCTAAACGGTACAAGATGTGAATCTAAAGTTATCACTTTTTTTTATTTATCCAGTACCTTTCTGAAAACAAATAATATTTTCAGACTTTGAAATATAGATTTGATTTTTAAATGAAATTGTTAGCAATAATTTGGTGTATGAAGTATAACTTTTTTTAATATAACCGGCTAGCCTAAAACTTCCACCATGGCGACTTCTGAATGGTACGCGAAGAATGATGAAATGGTTCGTAAAAATCGTTAAAAATACATATATTCCATTTATTTTTGTCAATTAATCATATCGAATTGTATTCTTTGTTAAATAAATTTAATTCCTTTAGATTAAAAGTGTAGTGAATACATGAATTTTGGTAACAATAGTGGTTCGAAATTGTTGTTTTCTTTAGCAGCCGATTTTCCAGTTTTGACCCAAACACCGACGGAAGATCGTGGTCGGTTTTGGCCGGAGCTCCCGGGTAGCAGTTTGAAGGAAGTGCCTATGTCTACGCGCATAAAATTTGAACTAAATTTAAATACCAACAAAAAGAAAGTCAAATATTATTTCAAGATTTATGAATCTTATTCCATTCTTTATATTCTGATGATCAAGTCAACCAAAAAAATTTTAAAGATTATTTCAAGAACAACGTTTTTTCATACGAATTTTTACGACGACTTAATGCGCGATTCGAGGACGAGGCCGAGGACATGCACGTCACTCAGTTTGTCACATTGTGTATGAAGAAAGTGCCTAAGGGTGCACCTAAAATTTGATCGCAATTCTAATAGTCTACAAAGTAAAATATTATTTTAAGATTCAGTAAAGTGCCCGAAAATTTGACCACTTAACTGTTAAGCTTTTTGCAGAGCTCTCTAGATCTAGACTTCTAACGTTAACGTTAGTTTGAAAATGAAAAATATATCATCTTTCTTTTTCAACAGATGTTAGAAGCATATTAAAAATTAAATAATTGTTACAATTTTGTTTAAAATCACAAACTGTTTGATAGTAAAATCAGAAGTTTTATAACACCTACCTTCTTGCCGAGATTAGACAGCCGTTGCATAAATTTGGCCAGACGTGAAAAGTCAGCATGCACCGCGCGCCACTGAAATCTTGGCTCACTCGCCGCACTGGTAGCATATCGCGCTCTGCTGACAGCTTGGGCCAGGGTCGCTGTGTCATGAATGCCCGGTCGAAACTAGGGCAGAGAAAAAAATCTCGTCAGTCCCGTGATTGCAGTATTGTAACTCTAGCACTGTAGAGTCACTTCCGGGTTTCTTTTTTCAGAAGGATAGTTATGACCGGGGCGCGAGCGTGGCAAAAAACTGTGTCATCAAACCTCAAATTTTCGGAGTTTAAACACATTTTCCCTGATCGTTTTTTCTGAACTTTTCGCTAAGCGCGCAGGGGCTTCAACATTTGGATCAAAATCTGGGATTTTAGGAGCAAAATTAAGATAGGCCTATTTAGTATAATTTTTTTTGTGATTTTTTTTTGGGGGTTGTCTTCAGTGACGATGTGTGCGTGTGATATGAGTTGATTGGAGTGTGTTAGAGTTTGTTTTGGGGTTTTATTTTCAACATTTGTTTGAAACTGGTCGAATCTCAGCAAGGGTTGAATTTTGGGCACTTTACTCTAATCTCAATTAAAACAAATAATTTTCAAGAAATTGTTTTGCAGGATAATGTTTTTTTAAATTAAGATTTTAAAGACGGGCTTGTCATTTTGAGGAGCGAAACTGGATAGTGCCCATGTCTGCACACTAACTCATTTTGCACACAAATCAAATTCAGTTAAGTTTTGGACTTTTTCCTTTTTGACAATGCCACCATTCATGGTTGAAATTTTCAGTGTACATGTAGCAAAATAAAACATGCTGAAAACAATTGTTAATTATTTTCACAGGTTTTTTTTTTTTTTGTATCAAAATGGATTTTTGAGGTTAAAGGTTATCTTGAGTTGTTGTATCCAAAAGTAAATCGGAAGGAATTGTATTAATATATCCTCACATTGTTCCATTTACATATATACCGACATGATATATGGCCATGCGTTTTAAGTTGGGCCCATGTTGTGTGACACACTAAAAATTTGTACTAATCATGCGCATTTCCATTGGAAAGGGCTGTTAACTTTATTAAAAAGATATTTTAACACCACAAAAGTATACATTTTCTGGGAAGCTGAATGCTCTGAGGAGTTACGGAAATGTGCTTAAGTTTAAACATACGGTGGCGCCTGAAAGGTTATTTGAATCTCTTAAGCCTGCAAAATATTCATGAAAAAAGATGGCCCTTTGGAAAAAAATTGCAAAAAAATACTTGCTACCTCGTACCACATTATTTACTGCAGATTGAACCTTCACATTTAGAGCTTTCAAACAATGTATACTTCTATAACCCCTGCAGGAGTAGTTTACCGCTTATCTGCTCAAGGCTGAAAGCTGACCTTCGAATTCAATTTTATTAGGAAATGTACCTTTTTTGACCGTCTTCTAAGTATCTGTAACTCGCTGTTTAACTATACTAAGACATGTAATGAGCGACCTATATAAGTTGGTAAGGCAGATAGAAGTAGCCAAGTAGTACTGACATGTGATAATCCCTTTATCTTTGGTAAACATTATTAACCATATGTCCTATATAAGAGCCCTAATAGCTGTAAAGATATTGTCATTCATATATAGTACAGTCACAAATAGTGTACAACACTAAACTGTTTATAACTACTTTTATGGATCATAAACCAAGCTAAACATAACATGTTGCAAGTTTCAGAAGGATGAAAGCATTTCAATTTTTAAAAATCCATCTCTGAACATGATTTTAACTCTGTTTTTACAGCACATGTTACCATATTTGCTGCGCGGCTCCTCCTGCGCGGCTCCTCCCCACCCTGACTCTCGTTAATTAACAGTTAATTAACAGACAATGATGAAATTTTAAAAAAATTTTAAAGCATGTATTTTGTTGCCTTATATGAGAGCTTTAATTTAAGACCAAATGCAGCTATATAGCTTGTATAGTTTTTAAGTAAATCAATAAACAAAATCATATTTGAGGAGCAGATGTCACAACTCCACCTTTTTAAGGGCCCAACTCAAAACGCATGGCCATATATGTTTATCTTCCATGCAAGATTTCAGGTGAAATTTAGAGTACTAGTGGTCAGAATGATGCAGCATGGAACTCGGCTATTTTGCAATGTCGCACAGAACGGTGCCAACTTTGGGCATGCAACTGTTCAATACACTTTGCACATGGTCGTGCCTAAACTTGTATGTTGAAGATCACTCAGAGCAGTTTACTACTACTCTTTTCACCCATGTCTGCATGCTGAAATCTATAATACATGTAGCCTGCTTCTACTATCCCTCTTCTTTCTGTATAAAATTGATGCTCACCGAACTGCATGCAGGTATCTTAATCCACTAGACCTATACTCATTTTCAAGACTACTGGGGCCCGTTTCTCGAAACCGTCATAAGTCTAAGTTCGCGGACACCCCATCGAACCGTGTGTTAATGCTACAACACACGTCCCTATGGGTTATCCCCGAACTTAGACTTTTGACAGTTTTGTGAAACGGGGCCCCTGGAATCTCCAGAATTGTGGATGGATCAGCCAAGAAAGAGAGTGGGTGCGCAGACATCAGCACTGCACAGATGTAGGCACTCGTACCATAATCTCAGACTAGAAAGTCTAAAAATAGGCCCAACTTAGATCTACCTAGGGCCTACTTATTTTACAGTAGGACAGTCATATGTTTGTAATTTCAGAGTCCTGCAGACTTACCATCTTTTCATGTACATAGACGTATAAGACCTACAAATGTATAACAAGCTCTAAAAGTGGTTAAAATGTTATTCTTTAAAGTGATACATGTATGATACCTTCTCCAAAACTATGCTCGACATTTCTTGGGCTTCATGGCCTCCTGCTCAAAAAATGTGAGACCAATCCGGTTTTCCAAAAAGCTGGATATTAATTGAGATGTATCATGAGAGCATTCAGCATGCCGTGCAGGTCTTTTTTATTATTTTTTAAAGGTCATTTTACCATTACAAATTGTGAGCTTCTCAAATAAGCAATGGTTTGACTCTGAATGCTGCCAATTTGTAGCAGCTCTCCCAGGGCTACCTCTTACCATGATAACTTCAAAGTTAATGTGCTATTGTTATGTGAAGTTGATCATGATTGAATCTCTGATGAGTCAAAATGATTCATGAACATTTCATTCATTTCTTATTCACCCAGAATGCATCAGCTGTCATTGATCTCTCTGATGCTGAATATGTGGAGAGAGAAGAGCAGGCCACACCCTCGCTGGTACGGCAACCACCTGAACTGACCAATCAAGATGAAGGAGAGCATGGTGATGGCCAATCAGAGCAGTCAGGAGCAACCTTCATGGATGCTATGAAGAGTCAGATGGCAGATTCGGTAATAATAACAATGTTTGGTTTAGGTTTCTAAGCAAAGCAATTGGTTTGATGAAAGAAAAAGCCCCTTTTAAACTCATATATAAACCCCTCAAAAAATGTCTTGCAATTCAACTTTGAGCCCTCATATCTTTTTATTTGATTGTTTATGATGGTTAACCATCATCAAAGAATACACAATATACAAGATACATACAATTGATAGGAACATTTTGATTTGATATCATTGGAAAGTTGATTTATTCCTTGTCACATTGATACCCCATTTGTGATGGTTATGTTATGCTTGAATGCACAGTACTCGCAAACTCGAATGAAAGTCAGAAAAGGAAAGTTGCCAAATGAATGGCTATTGCTTACATCGAGTTCTTAACTGTATAAAAGGTTTTTGTGTTTCTTTGTGTTTGTTTGGTTTGTGCGTTAGGCGCTCAATACAATGTTGGATACTCTTGGTTGAATGTCAAATAATGTTTCAGGTAATTTAAGGTAGTATTTGTTGTTAATTTGTTTGTAAAAAGAACTGTTTTAATAACCAGCGAGTGGTTTGAGCATTACTTGTGTATTGGTTACATACAGGTTATTGCATGAAAAATAAGCACTGCCAAGCAAAAAGCTTGGGCAAAGCACATTTCATCTTCCAAACAATAAGTGAAAACATTGAGGAATAATGCATGACCCATTTAATGATACTCAATAGAAACTCTGCCTTTCAACAATAGCCATTCATTTGGCAACTTTCCACTTCTGACTTTGATTTGTATTCGGGAATACTGTGCATTCAAGCATTGCACAACCTTTACAAATGGGGTATCAGTGTAAAGAGGAATAAATGAACTTTCCAATGGTATAAAATTAATGAATTATAGACAATTAACAAAAAAGATATGAGGACTCAAAGTTGAATTGCAAGACATTTTTTGAGGGGTTTATATATATGCGGGCTGAGGTCTATGAGATGTGTGTTATATCAAAATGTACATGCAGCATCATATATCTGGATTTTTTTATTATTAAATTAATATTCTTATCATTTTGTGTTTAATTGTTTTCCCTAGCATCTTGATAATAATTCAAAAAGAAGTGGTGTGAATGCAACAAAGTTTTTCATAATTTTTTCGAGAATTTCTTTTTCGTTGTCACAGTAAAAATTGATACTAATCATATCTATTCATTTTACATCCTCTTGCTTCTCCCCACCCAGTTTTAAATGGATACCTGGTAGGATGCAAACATCATTGTGAGAGAGTGGAGAGTGTGCACACATTGTTTGCGCACAAGCATGTATTCAATGACCGGTGTGATACTTCATGTGTATGTCTGTAAAGTGCTTTAGAGACGTATTCTAACTGTATATATTGTGCTTTGTAAATCCAGAATATTATTATTATTACTTTCAGAAGTAATTTTTCTCATGATAACAATATTTTTAATGATTGGCATGCTCAGAAAAATAAGGGAGGTAACATATGTTTTTGTTTTTCTCCCACTCTTAATATTGTGTGTAGGTATGGCAAGCAAGTAGACAACAAGCCAGGAAAGCATTTGATATCTATGGGAATATTGATATCCTTAGACCATACTTTGATGTGGAACCAAAGGTAGTAGTAGCAAGGTAAATATATTATGTTGTTGATTGTTTCAAGAACAACTACCCACACCAAAAATCTACCCTAACCCTCACTCCTTTTCTCAGGGTGGGGGGGGGGGGGGAGGGTATTTGTCCTAGGGGTTGTTGTAAATCCCAATGCAATGCACATGCCATTGAAAAATATATTAGTTGTTAAAACATAAAACAAAATTGATCAATTTATCAGGCACATTTATGTATGAGATCCAGATCAATTTTTCACGATGTCTTAAGAGTACAATACATAGCATCAGTGTCCACTGATACAATTTCATTTTATTGTTGTTATAGCAACGTATGAAGCCTGATATATTATTTGATGTGTATAATTTGTATTGTTTATTTTTTCCCCCTATTTTTTTCTTGCTATTTTGCAGGCTTCTATTTTCCTTTGTTCCAAGAAAGCTGACAGGGAATCCCCAGGTAAGAACACGGCTTCCTTTTTTACTATCACCTTCAAAAAAATTTAATTCTCGCTATCAAGAATTACTAAAAAAAGTTCCTGTATATACACATAGCTCACTGACATTTACTTCTGTCCTTGACTAACTTCAGGGGGTTGTTTCACAAAGAGTTAAGTAGACTTAAAAATTGCACTTAACTCGTTATTTTTGTGCGTTATATTACGCATCACCTTATTGGTCAGACCATGCTTAGGGGATGCGCGCCATTGTGAAATCTGTCAATTAAGTTGCGCGTTATAAAACAAGATGCGCGTAGAAGTTAAGTGTGACTTTAAGTCTACTTAACTCTTTGTGAAACAGCCCCCCCCCCCCCCCCCCCCCGGTCTTCTCCTGCTCATTACAAGCCCAATGCAGCACACATATTTTAGCATAGAGGGGCCCAGTATGAATTATGCAGATGATCGAAATTAATGTCACTTAATATTTTTCGGTCATTCATGATTTTTCTCTTCAAACCAGCACTTTTCAACTAAAATGTATATTATGATCCCATTCAATTAAATTCAAATCAATGTCTCGTTGCTGATGTCTATGTTAAAATTCTATTCTTCCAGTTTACAGTTTTCAATCTCTTAAATGTTTTCCATGTTTCTTGCAGAAGGTGATAGGAGAGCTATATGGACCTCTCATGGTTGTCTTCACACTGATTGCTGTGCTGCTCTATGGAATGAAAGACTCTGGACACACTGTTGTAAGTACTAGTAATGGATGCAGGATTTTGCTGGGATGGGAGGAGGGGTTGGTGGCTCACCTTCCAATTTTCAGACTTTGGATACCCCTGACAGGTTTTGCATTCCATTTGCGATTGTGATTGACTGTCAGATAACAAATGCCATCTTTCAATTTGACTTTGATAACGGAAGTACTAGTACAATGTTCGGGAGACAAGGAGTATTGCTGGGATGGTCTGTGGAGATTGGTTTCACTTAGTTGTTGCTTTGTTCAATCCTCCTACACATCTTCATAATGATGATAGTAACTGTAGTATCAATTATAGTAATAAGATGGTAATGATAATAATACTTATGATACAGCACTGTTTGTTTTATACAGAAAGAAGGAACATTAATGGGATCATCTGTTGGAATCTGTTTTGGATACTGGTTGCTTGCATCACTTCTCTTCTACACAGCTTCATATGTTTGTAATACATTCATCACCTTTCTACAAGTTCTCACATTGACGGTAAGTAAACTGATGAATACATTAACATTGACTATTCAAAAATATCTTAACCAGGAATCGGCCCCTCTTTCCTCTATCCCAGTCAACCATTAGTTGACCAAAATTGTCTGGCCTTTTTAGGGTCAAAGACCAGTGGAAAGATGAAATGCCTTACTCATTTTATAACATAATCATTTGGCACATGATATTTATACACTGTAGTTTTTTTGTTGAATTCTGTGGAAAGATATTTTGCGATTGTAACATAAGGGTGTTTCTCCAAGCCATGTATAACTGTTATGCACAACTTTACATACAATTAGAACATAGAGTCAAACTTCTTCTTAAAGTATGAATGTATTTCTAATAATTTCTTGTGAAAAAATATTCATTGTAAACAAAATTTGTTGATAGGCCATAATAATCATGTTGATCAGTAAGGTAACAAAGTTAGACAGAGAGAGAGGGAAAGGTAATAGAAAGATTCGAAACTGGAAAACAGCCTGACAGGGATCGCCGCGTGAAGGCTCTTTCTGTGACCCCCAAAGACCTGAAGTTCACAGAGCTCATCCAATCAATGCTATCCAACAGGCGCTTCTTCGTAGATCTCAATGGGAGCCACAGTAGATGGCGCACCCAGAAGAATGGCCTACCCCAAGGGAGTGTCCTTGCCCCTCTCCTTTTCAACATCTACACCAATGACCAACCAGTCCATCCAGAAACTAGGAGCTTCATATACGCAGATGACCTCTGTATCGCCTCGCAGTGTGACTCATTCGAGGAAATCGAAGCTACACTCTCATCTGCTCTGGATGGTCTCGTCCCATACTACGGATCCAACCACCTTCGTGCGAACCCCTCCAAGACGCAGATCAGCGCCTTCCATCTTAAAAATAGAGAGGCCAAAGAGAGGCGAAAGTGGTATGGTAAGGAAATAGAGCACACTTCCAATCCAGTCTACCTTGGAGTCACTCTAGATCACTCCCTCACCTACAAGAATCACATCTTGAAAACAAAGAAGAAGGTCAGTGCCAGGAACAGCATCCTGAAAGAAGCGGCTAAACTCGAAATGGGGCACTGATGCAAGCAACCAATCGCACAACAGCCCTTGCCCTCTGTACTTATCAAGCTGCAGGAATATGCATGTCCTGTTATGGGGGCAGGTCAGCACAAATGCTTCAAAAGATAGACCCATCACTCAACAGCGCGTGTAGGGCCATAACAGGCTGCCTTAAACCGACCAAGGTAGACGATCTCTACATCCTCAGTGGCATCGCCCTCCTCACATCAGGAGGTCTGCACTCTCTCAAAAGGAGAAACTTAAACAAGAAAATGATCCACTCCACCTCTTCTAGCTTGCCAACGACAAAGCGTTTGATCAGGCACAGTTTTCTTCACTCTACGTGCCCTCAACCAGAGCCCCCAACTGTAGGTTAGACCTTTGGTCAATCCATCTTGAGTCTTGCGCCTCACAACGTCATTCATCGGCCCAGGAGTCCCTCCCATCAGGATCCCGAACCTGGCCGTTCTGGCTCTGTTTTGAACCGCCTGCGGGCTGGGTCGACCGTTGCAAGGATTTAATGGCCAAAATGGGCATCGACACTGAGGAAGGCCAGTATGCGAATGGGAGGCGAGGAGACCATGAGTCACCTCCTACATGCCTCTTCTCCCCTTCCCCTGCTCCAAGCTGATCTTACTTCTCTTTTGCTAATGGGATCATCTGCGTTCAATACTTATGGGTAAGTCTAATTAGGATTCCCTAAGAATCAATATAATATACATGGCATACATATGACCTTTAAAATGTAATCAGGTATAATTATGAATCAAAAGAAGAACAGGAGAAAGGACTCGAGAAAGAAGAAGAAGATGCATGTTGATCTACAGTGGAAGTCAGAATATTTTAAACTCATTGGCTCCCATTTGCAATTCAAATTTAACTCAATTTGGACTCCCATTTCAGTTCAAATCTCATTTGACTCCCCATTTCAATTCAAATTTAACTCATTTTTTGGACTTCCGCATTTCAGTTCAAAATCTCATTTGGACTCCCATTTCAATTCCAAATTTAACTCATTTGGACTCCCATACTCAATTCAAATTATTAACTCATTTGGACTCCCATTTTCCAATTCAAATATTAACTCATTTGGACTCCCATTTCAATTCAAATTTACTCATTTGACTCCCATTTCAATTCAATATAAACTCATTTGGACTCCATTTCATTCCCAAATTTAACTCATTTGGACCTCCCATTTCAATTCAAATTTAATCATTTTGGACTCCCATTTGCAAATTCAAATTTAACTCATTTGGACTCCCATTTTCAATTCAGATTTAACATCATTTGGACTCCATTTCAATTCATGATTTAACTCATTTGGACTCCATTTCATTCAGATTTAACTCATTTGGACTCCGCATTTTCAATTCGATTTAACTCATTTGCACTCCCATTTTCAATTTCAAATTTAACTCATTTGGACTCCCTTTCAATTCAGATTAAGTCATTTGGACTCCCACAAATTTACAATTTCCATCAATTAAACTCATTTGGACTCCCATTTCAATTCAAATTTAACTCATTTGGACTCCCATTTCAATTCAAATTTAACTCATTTGGACTCCCATTTCAATTCAAATTTAACTATTTGGACTCCCATTTCAATTCAAATTTAATTCATTTCAGTTTGGTTCAATTCAGTTCAATTGACTCCAATTGGGCTTGCCATATTCAAGTTGTTTGTAAAGTCAAGCATAGCATAATGAACAGCTTGGAGAAATACCACCCAGAACTCCAGTTTACAGTTTGTCTTTTCTCTTTACAGGGGTATGCCATGTTTTCATATTGCATTGTGTTGTTTATGGGTACAGCTCTTCATAGTGACTCCCATACATTATTCTACTCTATGTGGGGTGTGTTAGGAGGACTATCAGCTGCTAAAATGGTAAGTTCTATTGACATTTATACTTGGATAAATGGTTTCCAGGTCAAATTTTGATGCATTTACAGAGTTAGAAAAGGTGACCGTATTATGGTATACAAATTGCACAAGATATACAATGTATAATCTAAAACTCACATTATCCTAATAGATAGGCATATGAAATGGTGTTTTGGAGAGCAGCTGTAAACAGCTCTAACAGCAGAGCTGCTCTTCTTAGTGATACCGGTGAGAAAGAAAATCATGCAAGATTGTTATTTACATGATTTATAACTTCTTAAACAATGTTTCTTCAAAATATTCCAGATTGCTTTGAAAGAAAAATGTAAAAATATGTGTATACAGTTGATATAATGAATGAAATGAACTCCATTCCCTCTCTTCAACTCATTCTTTGAATATATGTCCTATTTCTTTTCCATCCTTCCCTTCCTCGTAATTTCCTTTTCATCACTTTCTTCCCCTTATTTTCATCTGTCCCCCTTTCCCTCTCCCTTTCTCTCTATCCTTCCACTTTCTCTCCTTCTCTTTCTCTCCCTGACTGTCTTATTATTTCTTTTTCTCTCACTCTCTTCCTATCTTACTGTTGCCTGTTCTCTTCACCTTTCTCTTCTCTTCTCTTCTCTCTCTGCTACACAGGTTATGGTATATATTTCAAGAACAACAGCAAAATCTCAGAAGCTGATTATTGCAGGCATAGTTGCATTCATTCATCTTCTCTTCCTTCTCTATCTGCATTTCTCCTATCATAAGATCGTAGAAGGTAAGAATGTATTTCATTTCTTCGTATATTCCTGGAGGCGTTCAACTTCAGGGGACTTATTATAATGGAATGGTTCGTAAACAATTGTTGGGATGCAAAATGCTAAATTGACGGGATTATATCAAGATATTTTGTGATTTCATTTTTTTTCTTCTCTTTTTTGTTCAGCCTAAAAATGAGCAAAATGTTTTGTGTCCCCTTCATGATTTTACATTCCATTCCATCTTGATTTATTGCTGCAGAACATTACCCTGCAGAACATTGATTTGAATGATTTTTGGCACATCATCGCACATATTTATAAATGTTGTCACTGAAGTGTGCAGTGATATGAGAAAAGTAGTTTGTGCCTGTAAAGCTTGAGGTGATTTCAATGCTTGAAAACACTGAACTAATATAATAGTTTGTTAAATATTATTAACTGCACATTTGCTGTTTTTGTTAAAGGGGAATCCAACCCAAGGAGAGAATCAACCTAACAGGAAAGAGGAAAATGAGAGGAGCAATCTAAAAAAAGTTTCATCAAAATCGGTTATAGAATAAGAGAGTTATGGAAGTTTGAAAAGTCTAGTTGTTCCTTCTCTGGGGATCCTCAAATTGGCATCATCAGCTTCAAAATGGCCGATCTCATGGACAACTCTCCATTCATTTTGTACACAAATTTTCAGATTTTCCCCATTTTCTTTCGAAATATATCTCACCTCCTTCTGAGCTCAACATAATATTATGTTGTGTGAAATATATTTTCCCATGACATATTTTGAGCTCAGAAGTCAAGAAGACAAATTTTGAAAGAAAATGGGGAAAATGAAAAATTTGTGTACAAAATGAATGGAGAGTTGTCCATAAGATCGGCCATTTTGAAGCCGATGATGCCAATTTGAGGATCCCCATAGAAGGAACAATTAGACTTTTCAAACTTCCATAACTCTCTCATTTTATAACCGATTTTGATGAAACTTTTTTTAGATTGCTCCTCTCATTTTCCTCTTTCGTGTCAGGTTGATTCTCTCCTTGGGTTGGATTCCCCTTTAAAGATGGTTTTGTTGGAGTACTTGATTGGATGCATTATAATTTACTTACAATTTAGTCTATAGATACATGTACATGTACTTGTCTAATTCTCATTTTGGTCAAATGACAAAGTCACCTAATATTTATAACCAAATTGTTTTATTGGATTTTTGCCTAATCCAAAAAGGTATATGGCCATGCGATTTGAACTAGCACCCTTTTGTGTTACTCCACCTAAATCTAAAAATCATGCACCTGTCAGGATCAAAGTGTCATAACTTTTGAAGTATTAACTCTAACCCTACAAAAGTATACATTTTCTGAAAGGAAATGTCCTGTAGATTTCAAAAATGCCATCCACTACAATGTAGGGTGAAGTAGTATCATATTTTGATTAAAATGTTAAATTTTTTGGGGCCCTAATTTTTTTTTACTGCAGCCCCAATATTTTTTCTCCCTTTGATCCAGGTCGTAATTGCTCACCATATTTGAATTGCTCTTGAAATTTCCTGTCAGAAAATATATAGTGGTAGGGGGGTTTCTTCATTTAATAAAAAAATTCTTAACCGTAAAAGGGCCCAAATATTTTGGTCAACCTGGGCCAAGGAGGGGGCTGCCCCCTCCATAAGATCGCGGCCATGGTGGGGCCAAAGTTTATAAAAACTTGCATGTAGGTGGGCTATCTTATGATGAAGAAGCTCACAAAGTTTCAGGCCTCTATCTCAAGTAATCTTTGAGTTATCTGCATTTATGTAACGTCACTTCACATACAACAGGAACTGTATTGAGTTACTTTATGTACTATACACAGTCAATTTTGAAATTGTCATTTTATTGCGATTTTCGGAATTGGAATTTTATAACTGTGGTGTCAAAAGATGCATGAGATTCTAAGCTACAAAGTCCTAAAAGCTTACAGCACAAAAATAAATATCCATAAAGTTATCATGGTTATGCGAATTCCCATAGACTTTGTGTGTACCTCTTCCCTCCCCCCTCCTCTTCCCCCCCCCCTCAACCACCCTCGCCTATTCGTATTCTATCGCATGCCGTTTCGCGATTTCAAGTGCGAGTACGTTCAAATTTACAGGTCTAATGGAGCTTGCATTCAGCTTTCAAATAACACCAATTTCATGGTAATACCCCTCTATTTAGCCAAGATGTCATACATTAACTGAAACAAAATTTGGGAAAGCGTAACAAAACCACCCTTTTTGGGTGGCGAGTTTAAAACACATGGCCATATATAAGAATATTTATAAGACCAAATAGTATTTAAACAAACTTTTTATGTACAAAATGTAATGTGTGCACAATCTAGCATACCGTATATGAAATAATTGTAATTTATTATATTGTATTAACCAATTTTTGTGGGATTGGTCGTAGATACATAATTGTAATTGTATAGGTACTCCACCAATACCATCTTTAAATATTCAAAATTATAGTTTTAAAGTACCTTGCTTGCCATGTTTCTTGCACTGCATTATATAGCATATGTTGGATTTTGAGTCTGATATTTTAACAATATTCTTATGCATTATTTTGCTATTTAGTTTATTGTTTGCTTATTGTTTAGTGTTATGATTTTTTGTTATAAACCTCTAGGCAACCAAGTCCAGTGAATGCATTGAGAAGACAAGTATGAGCTTATAGTCCAATTTACTTTATGAATATATACTCTCATCAATCATGATAACCCTTTCATGTCACATATTTTTTTTTAACTCAACGGAAAACTGCGGTATGATTTGGTATTTACTCAATGTTATCAATTATATTGGTCTTAACTGTTTGAAGCTCTCCCAACTCTACAAAAGCATAAAGACAGGTGCACAAGATTTTTACTTGTTGATTCTTTGTGAAAAATTTCATTAGAATTCCTAATTAGATTGGATTAAGGCAGCTTATCAAAAGCAAATGCCCTCCGTCTGCTATGACACGATTATATAACAGTACTGTGGGGTGTAACACAAAGACTTACGATTGATAAAAAGTTACGATTGATTTTTTCTTGGTAGCCTCATTTGGAAACCAGGTATAGGTATGGATTAGGATTTGGATATGATTAAGAGTAGGGTTAGGATTAAGTTCATCAACTTTGGGGCATCCTGTCCATGATGAGGCTATCAAGAAAAAAATCAATCGTAACTTTTTATCAATCATAAGTCTTTGTGTTACTCCCCACTGGATATACATCTTTCGATTCCCTTGATTGAATAAGAGGAGATGGATACATCGATGTATAATCCTGCAAAGTTAACCACCCAATCTGCCTGCTGCAGAAGGAAGGCATTACCTTTCGCTAAGCTGCATTATTATCATCCTCTGTACATCAACCAATTAGAGTGCCAAAAGGCTAAAAAGAGGGTTTCAAAAAGATTTTATAGTACTTTCTACAATAGGGTGTCAAGGAAAAAAGGAAGGGACACTAGAATATTCAATAATAATATTCTATTTTTAGTAGATCAGGTATTTTAAAGAAGGTAGCAAATACCTTGAAATTGTGGGCTAGCCTGTCATTCAATCATCCAAACCTCACAGAATACTAACATTCATATCCATTCTAACCTCAATTCAAGAATGGTGACCAGGCATTTGCTCTGCTGACAATTTCTCCAGGTTTTATTTTGTCAAAGATGTAGGATGAGGGTTGCAGTAGGATTTTCTGTTAGGTTTGGTGAAGGATTGAAGTTGTCATTCTATTAGTGTATGAAATTTACGGTGGAGCCATTGTTGTCAGAGTAAATGCCGTGGAACCTACAACACACTAACAATTCATACTAACCTTTCTAATTCACTGATGTTTTCTTGTATGCATGCATGCCTAGTCTTTGCACCAGACCAAGTGAATGGTGATGTGCTTGCTGTGATAAAGGATGTGGAGCCAGATCAGCTTGATCCAATCCTAAATCAGATTAATCCAGCCGTAGATCATGTAGAACCAGGGGCTGATCTGGTAGATGATCCGCATCAGGCTGTTGCTGATCCAATATACTGATGGATCTGTGGTTCATCTTACTATGTGTATGTAATATTTCCCTGTGATTTAGTGGGATTGAGTGGCACTGAAAGATGTGTCTGATAACACATACATGCAGGCATACTAGTAGATCAAAATTCAATCATCTGGCGAAATTATTATAAAGTCCTATGATATTTTTTGAGCAATATCTTCTTTTTTTTTCAATGATTTTGGCCTCAAATTGTTGTATTGCCCTAATAGCATGTTGTTTGTTGTTTGCCGTTTGTTAGTGTTGTGTACAGTCAGCTCTTTATAACAAGCATGGATATAATGAGATTTTATGATAACAAGGTGATATTCCTGGTACCAATTTCAAACATGTGCACATGTGCCTTTATGTTCAGCATTTTTCCACTGTAACAAGGTTGGATTTGAGCCATTTGTTATAACAGGAGTTGACTGGGTTAATGTTGACTTTGAAACTGAAGAATTTTTTATGCGTTTATTATAGAGGCTGTGTTTTGACACAAACATATGGGGAATGATTTATGTCGGCTTTATTATGGTAATTTGTAGATAAGTAGACGCTTGTATTATGCTCAAGATTAAAGAATGTGTTGAAGATCATTTTACTTGATAATAAATTTAGGATTTTAGTTACTATTATAATGAATTTTGTGGGGGGATTATTTATTTGATATTTATGTCAGCCATTAAGATTTTATTAAAGTACAGTCAAATATTTGTAAGAGTAGGCACCTATATTCCTTCCCACTACAAAGAAATTTATTTTTACAGAACCTGGGAAAAGTCGCCCACAATAATCTCCCCCCCCCCCTCGTTTTCTCTTAATTATTGACTGTATGTATACACATTTTCCTAATAATAGATATTAAATTATAAATAGCATTGACTTTATGCATCTTTTCTTAATTCTATACTTCACACTTTTGCAATGCCTACAACAAATTTCGAGATCGAGTTTTAAAATTAGTTTGTTGATACTCATTTTAGTCTGATGTAAATGTAAATGTGTAATGAGAAATTATATCCATATTATTTTAATCATATTTATTCTTTTTATCCTACTTCTATCTTTTACAGCTATTGACCGTTCAATTTAATGAATGAGCAGTGCTTCAGACTAGCCATCAGCAAAACTCTCCTCTCTATAGCGATTGACCATCGATGATAGTGGAGTTGAGAACTTCATGGCATCAGGAATTTTCATATCCAAATTGAAAGTTCTCTCTCTTTTTTCCCTGTTTTTTATTATAATCATTATTAATGCTTGACACAGTGTTGGATCCAGGCAGGGGCGCAGAGGATGCGCTCCCTATAGTTTTAAAACCACTCATTGATTGACTGTACATGTTGAAATCGGGAAAATTTTGGCGTCCCCCCCCCCCCCATTCTGAAAACCTGGATCCACCACTGTGCCTAGTAATTGGCTAGTTCCTAAGCACTCTATTATAAAGGGAGTGGACTGTAGCAGTCAAAATGAATCATCATCATGTTTAGAAATGAATTCATAGACTTTTGCATGTAGGCCTATTATGAATTTATTTATGTTTCAGTGCAGATGAATAAATCAGTCAAACAATCATTACTATTTATATCCATTTCTAACAAAATGCAATAAAAGTTTAGTATATAGGAAGAATTGGAGACAATTGATGCAATTTCATCAATTGGAATCATATATAATGATAAGAAACAACCTAATTACAAACATGTATAAAATTTCATACATGTGTAGCCTACCATGAAAAATATATAAGTTGAAAACAGACTTGTAAAAAAGCAGGCTTGTAAATTGCAGCCCATATAATTTGATAATGTAGTGCCCTGTAACATAAAGAGTTACGATGAATTGCAAATTTGTAACAAACATTCTGATTGGTTTACAATGGAACTTTTCTTCAAGAAATCCATGCAACAGGGATCCTGATTGGCTACTATTGATTAGTAATTGATTGTAACTCTTTATTTAACGGGGCACAGATCTAAGAAATATTGAGAATATGACTTTAAAAATATAAATAAGATAGTTGCTATCTAAAAAAAGAAAAACCACAAAACCTGAGATAATATGACTATATGAGGCTTGCTAGTATGTTAGAAAGGGATATTGGATTTTAAAACAAATATAGCTTATGGTTTCAGTTTGTTTTATGTTGCAAACAGTGGTAAATTCAAGATGAGTAAGGAATATTATCATTGAAAACCAATTTATAGAGCTTTGCTGCAGAAGCAATACTTGAAACAATTTGTCAGTCACAACCCTAAAATAAAAGCTACTCAAAATTTACCTGCTAAATGTCTGTCCCAGAAAAAATGTGTTACTGATGCGTGCACATTTCCATTGAAAAACTCTGTATAATATGTAGATATAATATTGTATATTATTATTCCTGACTTGGAAATATAATAGATTAAAATGTATCGTATATCATGTATATACAAGAGTATCTGAATCTGAATAATTTTGTCGGCAAATTGTGATTTCCAGACTCATCCATCCTCACTTAGAAAATGGTTTCTAGTGTCATAAATGGTATTGAAGCGCTTGTAAAACTTACATTTATGCAACCAATGTATCTTTCTCTCTCTCTCTCTCTCACCCTCTCTTTCTCTCTCTTTGTCATTCTCTAACTCTGAATATCTTGTTCAAAAGAGAGTGAGAGGAGAGAAAGCTAGCAAGAGATCTTTATTGTAAAGCGCTTCGAAGCAAGTTAGCAAGAAGCGCTATATAAATTTAACAATTATTATTTAATTATAGAGAGATAGAGAGATGGACAGAGAGAGAGAGAGGATGAAAAGGAAGGGGGGGGGGTCAGAGCAAGATCAAGAGTCATAGTCCACGGTGAAGATAGAAGGGAAAGAGATTGAGAACAGGAAAGAGGAAAAATCAGTGCTCGAGAGAGAAACACAAATTGATTTGGAACTGACCATAAAATGAATATGGTGATGATTTGGAGTGTGATTAAAGGATAAAAGTGGAGAGAGGATGGGTGTTGTTCTGAAGGAAAACAAGTTGGATGTAGTCTCTATGAATGTGAGTGCAGGGCAATCAGTCACATTTTATAATTATACCATAGGGCCTTGGCAAAACAACAACAACAACAACATAAACATGTCGGGGAGGTATATTGGCGCATGAAAAAGTGACATCATATGTATGTACATGTATGTATGTATGTATGTATTTATGAACTTTGAACTTGAACTTTTATTTGCAAATTTCTATCGACCCCTTTCGGAGTATGATAAATAGATGTTTCATACACTGTATACGAACAAAAAGATGGCATAAAAGAAAAACATTAAAATACAACACAACGTTATTTACAATATGGCAGTTAGCGTGTATGTTTGTATAGTATTACCTATACATCTACTTTTTAAACTCATTAAGTTTTATTTTTACAAACTTGGCAAGTTTTGACAATATTTTTATGGCTTTGGTATTAAATAGCATGGACATCTTAAGTCATTTGGGCGAGTCCTAAAATAAAACGGAATGTACTTAATCCTATCATCTGAGAAGAAAGGGCAATGAAAAACAAAATGAAATTCATCTCCCATCATACTCAAATCACATCGGTTAGGCCCAGGGCCTACATATTCTCTCCGATCTAGGAATATTTTGCACGTAGTTACACGTAATATAGAAGACAATGGTTACTGCGCCTAAATTTATTCAAAGTGATTCTTTCATTACCATTCATTGATTCAACCGAGTTAGGCAGGGTTCAAACTCAAGAGTTTCCTTAACAACTATGTAAATTACACACTGAATATTGCTCTGAACCTCGATCATGCCAGTTCTGCCTATGATCAATATCTTGTAGGCATAGTTCAAGTGCAGATTTTAACCAGTTAACATTCATATGTTCCTGCAAACATTGCCAAGCCCACACATATCTAAAATCCCTTTAACTTTTATAATCCACCGTGACTTAGATCACTTTGTAGACCGAATTCAGCCTTTATTTTTTTAATTATTATTGTTTTTATTACTTTTTTTCTACAAAAATAAAGAAAAAAAAATTCAAAATGTTCAAAAAATATCCTGAGAACGGTGGACATTTCTGCCTACTCACTTTTTTGCATTATTTTTATTAGTCTGAACAACATCCTATACGATCGATAGCATATAATTATGCACGATGTGCGCAACGAAAAACAGGGAAATCCCCGGAATTGGCGCATGCGCAATTCAGCGCGCGCTGATGGTATCTAGTCCGAGCTGAGCCAGAAGGTGCCGAAGGCGAAGCTCAGCGGAACTAGTGCTTCATTTTCATCCTTCGAAGTCTGAAGAATATTCCAAACTAGAAGACATAGCCATGCAAACTATTAAAGTTAGTGGTAAGTAGGCTGTTGACGTATGATGGGACTAAATTGTATTTTTACAGCCATGTAATGATGTATGATTGAGGTACAACTAGTAACTTTGTTACTATGTTATTGTTAGACCAGGCGCGGATCCAGAGACGGACTAGCTTGAACGGGGTGCTAAAAGGTTAGGTGTTGAAAAATTTTCAAACATACTAGATATAGGGGTAGGATCAGATCATCGTTCGGTCTCGAACAACTGACAAGCAAAAAAAAAAGGTTAGATCTAGACTCTATTTACATTTTAGCGGGGTGTGTTAAAAAGGTCTGCATGTGCACAATGAAAAAGCATGCTGATTTCCCAATCATGCCAATAAGGGAGTTTACAGATACAATCTGCGCATGCGCGAGTCTCCGATATCCACTTTCGGGGTCAGGCCAATTGTACATAAAATGCGGCGACCGTACAGTCAACCCATTAGTCAACCAACGAACGGCATATATCTACAAATTGTTATCAGACAAAAATCTAGCTGTATATTTCTTTTTGTTCGTTTTTTCCTTCTCGTTTGCCATGGTGAATAATATGACGAGACATTTTCATGACTTTAATTAACGTTTTCCTCCCAGAAAGTTGCAAAAACACCGACTGTGTACTAATGCACACCGATCCGAATATCGAGATTTCAAGCCCCATTGGTTTTGGCGAACTTAATGCCGCTTTGCCGTACGCGAGTTGGTAACTTACAAATTTCGCTTTCAGTTGAGAAAAGAGACTCAAATAAACATGGTATCAAAATAAAGATAGGAATAAGTATACATTGTATATCTCATCAATAGACAAGTGCGATTCTCATTCCATATTTTCACAATATGAGCGCAAAAAAGTATGAAAACCATATGTAAATCAAAAGGTATCATAGACTTCACACATAAGAATTCCTGCTATAGAGGAGACCATGTACATGTGACCCCTGACCCAATGACCTCACAGAGCTCCTATCGGTAACTGTAAACTCCCTTATCTTACAGGGTGCTCTAGCACCTTCAGCCCCCCCCCCCCCCCCTTGGATCCGCGCCTGTAGCTAGACCGGGGCCGGGGAGAGATGCTCTTATCTGTCACCTGTGACCTGGCAAGTGGCGGTCTTCCTACCAATCACAGCCAGCGCAGCTAGAGAAGACAGAATCAGGCTTAACTTGAGCTCGGTCTAGCTTAAATTGAGAGAGAAATGCGAGTTATTTTAAATCTTTGAATGCGGTGTGTAATATTTGTCCAAAAGAGGCATTATTGAACACCTGTAGAATTTGTGACAGCAAAATTTTGTTCGAAAAAAATAAAGCCCAGATCAGATGGCAGAGCAATTGTAGCAGACGAGAGCAAATGAGGCATGATAATTCTCTGAAGACTGAAGTTTGTTTTTAAATGATCAATCATGATCATTTTGCGCACAATGCAAAAAATAATTGATATGTGCATTTTGATCTCGTTGTATGGTTGAAAAAACATCAGAGTGTGATGTGATACCTTGAGAGTTTCAAATGACAGGCTTTTAGGACCAAAATGACCCTGGAACATGATTTAAATCAATGCAAATTTGTCGAGTACATCTTAAAGATGACTGTACTTGGAATGTTGTCCCTCCGAAATACTCCAAGAGGTGTGCCGGAATGTGTGGTCTAGTTTTTTTATGAATAATTGGGTCTTTGATGAGGGTATTTTTGAAGGTTGAAGTTGATGGCCGGGCGACAGTACCGGTAGAAGACCATCCCACTAATTAATGGTTCGGATGAAATGGTCTTCTACCGGAAACTGGTAAGTTTATTTTTGGCATATTTATCTCTTATTTCATCTTACTTCAACCAGTGGAAAATCTGTGTTTCACATGGGTCAGATGCTTGGAGAACCCGGCCGCAGTCTGAATATGTTGTAGAATAATGGGGGTTGGAGTGTGGGTTAGTGGTATTTTAGCAGTCGTACTCAAGTAGGCCTATTTTGCTCAAAACACAATAGACTAGTTACATTCTGTTATGAATTGATCCACCACCTTGCCCTGAAGAGGTCCTTTTGTTAAAGTGTGAAAGTAATGAAAAGGCCATCCTCTATTCATGCCTGCATGTAGTACATATTAGGCTTACTGCGGCAGCCCGTACACGAAGTGTACGGGCTGCGAGTTATGAGCTTCAAAACATGAGGTGCCTTCCCTTTTCCAGACAAGAATGTCAAATTATGGAATAAAAGATGGACAATTTTATTTTATTTATTAGATTATGTACTTCAATATTTGCTGGATGTCTATCCTCATTCTTTATGATGATCATAAAGCAAAAAAATGTCATCAGAATTGCTGTTACAGTGTGGTTAAATGAGTCACATTTGCGGTGATTAGTTTGCAACACGCATGCGCGACATCGGCAGCAGCTATATACTCTACACGCTAGTATTTTGACAGAGATCGAAGGAGACTCTGAAATGGACTGGAAAATACAAGATTTCTTCAAGTGCACACAATTTTTTTAGGAATATCTGATTTGCATCTAGTCTGTGTAGGTAAGTGACATATGAATGATATTTTTGCTATATTTTACCGATTCTTAGTGGTATTTTTAACCATTCCAAATCGCACTTTAAAAATTTTGAAGGGTTTTTTTCAGGACGTTGCCACTTCGTGGCAGCGTCCCGGGGCTACATATAGACCTATTGTTACTGTATACTTCTTTGATTAACACTTTGATTGTATAAGTAGCAATACAAAGTAGGATGATAAAGGGTAACAAAAGCAAGGGATATTGCCACAAACAATGAAAAAGCAAGGCTATAGGCCTATCACAGCCTTTGAACAGGCAAATCATAGGAAATCCACCTCAAAAGAACACATGTTTTCACAGCTAAATCACAACACTGAAGTTTGGTAGTTTAAGCACCCATAATAGCAAGCCCAAAAATATATTTTCATAATGGAAACTTAAGTTTTTAAAATCAACCTCAATTACCACAATTTCCTATTAACAACTCCAGCTGGAGTAGGCCTAGGTGTATTTGGGAGGATCAAGTACTTTATAGTTGATTACTTAATAGTCCTGTTGTGTATTTAAGCATCAGACTTGACTGTATTCTTTTCTTTTACACAGGTAATGTTATCATCTACAAGTAGCTCCTAAAAAAGACATCAAGATGGACCCAGGTGAGGAAGATATGGATCAGGGAGAGGGGATGAGTATTATTGAGGAGCTGGTAAGTGCCACTGATTGTGCCAAGGAGGTGAGTATTTTTGAGCAGCTAGTGAGGGCCGTCGAAAGAGGAGAGGGGATTTTTCAGCATCAGGTAGGTGCCATCGACAGTGGGGAGTGGGTCAGTAACCTGGAGCAGGTGGTAAGAAGCATCGATAGTGCAGAGTTGGTGAGAAGTATGGAGCAGCAAGCTGGGGATGCCGTTGAAAGTGGAGAGGGTGTGAGAAGTATAGAGCAACAAGTAAGGGCTACCATCGATAGTGGAGAAGGGGTGAGTAAGTTCGAGTCGCTGGTGAGAGATGACATTGACAGCGGAGAGGGGATAAGTAGTTTGAAGCCACAAGGAAGGTGTGTCATCGATAGCATAGAAGGGTTGAGCAGTTTTGAGCAGCAGAAAAATGCCACCAAGAAAGTTCCAGATAAGCGTATCTTGGAACATTGCGAGGCATTAGGAATACTAGAGAATGTTTTGTTAGACATTGTGTGTGGCAGGGAAATAGAGTGGACGAAGTTGAATGCAGTAAGTCTGGTGAATGGTGTGCTTGTGGAGTTGGCTATATGGCTGAAGAAACAGAGGAAAAATGCAAAGTTAATTTGTAAACTGGTGGATGAATTGTTCATCGTAAATGAGCTTAGTGATGACCAGCAAAGGAATATGCAAAAAAGAGTCGAGCTGGTCTGTGTACATGAGAAGAAAATGAGGGCACGTCTTCGTAATGCAATTGCAAGAAATAGTAAAAATAGGCAGGATGTACAGGATCAGCTGAATGTGTTTGAAAGATCTGTGTTTGACTACCAACCTCAAGTTCGAAAAGGTGCAAAACAGAGCGTAAATGATGTCAATGATATCGCAGCAACAAGTGCCGATACCTCTAGTGTCAGGGATGATGACCTGGACATCTTACGTTATGAAAACGAAAGGTTGAGAGGAAAGTGTGAGAGCGTTCTTCAAGAGAATAGAATCCTAAAAGAGAAGCTAGATGACTTGAGAACCAAGTATAAGAGCAGCCTCTTTCAAGCTGCAAATAAACTGTTTCTTGTAAGAAAAGAAAATAAGCAGCTTGGTAGCAAGAATGAGAAGCTGATGGCAGCTTACAAGAAAATGGCAAGTGACTGTGAATTAGCAAAGGAGAATATGCAAGAGCTGAACAGACATATCACAAAGTTAAAGAGAAGTGAGAAACAATGGGTGAGGATGAGGATGCAATTAAGAGATGGTAAAAAGATGTTGCCACTGAAGGAGAAAGAGTCGAAGGCTAGAGATCCTACTCTGGCCTTGCAGAAGTACAAGAAGTATATGGAAAAGTTTAAGAAAAACAATAGAACTGCAAAAAATGTTCTCAGACGGAATGGAAGAAAGCTAGAGAATGAACTGAAAAAGGCAAATGAAAAGATGGAGTTCTTGAGAGCAACGAATAAGAATTTGTATTCAGCTATCGGTAAAAAGAAAAATTCAATAAAGGCAAGACAAGAAAAAGTGTGTGAAGAGAAGAAAAAGGTGGCTGGATTGCGGAAAGAAATAAGAGAGTTAAAGGACACATTGGCTTATAATGATGGTGAATACAATGACAAACCATGTTCTTTTAAAGATAAGCAGACGTATGTTCCTAAAATCAGAGAGGTGTATCAAGACTTGATGATAAAACATGGCGTGAGCTCTACAAAATGTGAGGGTGTTGTTAGGACTGTTCTTACAGGGCTTACAGACATACCTTTAGACAAACTACCCAAAACAGCAACTGCGTGCACTATGCTATTGGAAGGACGCAAGATTGCCCAAGTACAAGTTGCAAGAGCTTTAGTCGAAGGTGAGGACTTGACTGTAGCGAGTGATGCGACAACAAAATTTGGGCATCACTTCTCTTCTTTTGATGTTTACAGAGGATCAGAAGACCACAGCGGACCATCGTCCATGACCATTGGAGTTAGAGAGAGCATAGGTGGATCTGCTCAAACAACTTTAGATACATTGCTGAGTATCCTCCAGGAAGTTAGTGACATGCCAGGTTCAACACACACAGTGCAAAAGATAATAGCAAACATCAAGAACACAATGAGTGACCGGCATGTAGCCGAGAAGAAATTCAACAACCTCCTGAGGAACTACAGAGAGACTATTCTCCCAGACATCATCAAAGGGTGGGATGACATGGATAGTGAAGAACGCACAAAGTTTTCAAGCATGAATGATTTCTACTGTGGACTGCACTATATGGTAGGGCTTGCAAATTATTCAAGTTCTGCAATTCAAGCATGGGAGAGAATGATCTTTGGGAATGATAAAGTTGGTGCAGAGGCATTGAGAGGAGTCAATGTGGAGAGCGGATGTGGAACCGTGCGTTTGGTGCGCTCTGTCTGCAAGGCGGTACAGGATCGTGGGTGTCAGGAGACTGGGAAACCAGTGGAATTCCGTTCGTTCTTGGGGACAAAAGGGATCTCGTCTGTTCCCCTTGCTCCGTTCAAGGGGAACAGATTCAATATTGTTTTCCATAATGGTGCTGGGGTTTTCTTTCTTGCCACAGAATTGAAGGAGTTTTGCAAGGAACAGAGCAAGGAAGGCAATCAGCTGTTCAGAGCAATACATGCAGATCTCTGCGTGAATCAGTACCTTGCAGCGGTACGTGCGCTAGGTCTGATTGACAAGTTGGTGACTGGCCCATTGTGGAAGGTCATAAATGAGCCAGGTCACATTGCTACCATGAATGAGCAATACACGGCTATGCATTCCTGCTTTGAAAGGTGGTCCAATGACTCCAGCATGTTCATGCTTGGTGAAGATGTTATGTTTGAAGGCAAACATGATCCTTCAGATCCCATCTTCAAAGAGTTGGTCACCCCAAACACTGAGCTTGACCCCATGACCAAGCAGGTATTGGAAGTGATCTTCTTGACATACAGTCAGGTAACAGAAAAAATGCTTGAAGATCATCTGCCTTCTGGTAAGCATTTTAAAATGGGGAAAAAGAAAGTGAGTGAGACCAAGAGTGTGCCGAAAACAAATGTTGGAGTTGAGCGGGATTTCGGCATGCTTGATAGGTTGATGCGGCTGAAGCCATCTGCTAGCATGACGTCAATGGAAGGCATCATCATGGGAGTGCGTAATAAGACGAGCGAATGGAGACAGGGACTCTCTGTAACCGACAGAGAGGAGTTGATGAAGTATGCAAGACAAAGTGTGAAGACTCAGAGACAGGAGTATGCCAAGAGAGTGAAGCAGTTGTGGGATGAAAGAGCAGCTAAAAGGTTGAGTCAGCAGCAGAAGGCAGAGGAACTGGAGGAGAAAAGACGATTGAAAACTGAAAGTGTGTATGTCACTGTGGTAGAATTATGTGGAGGAATATGGATGTGTGAAAGTGAAGTGCATGATAGACTGGAAGGAGAGAGTGAAAAGAGGGCAAGTGAAATGCTTCAAGCGCAGCTTCAAGCAAGGAGGCATGTGTTTCATGAGCCAAATACGCAAGGAAGGCTAAACATCTGTCATAAAGGTAAGAAGAGGAGTGTGCTAGAACTGAAAAAGGGTCTACTTGGTGTAATAAGGGATGCAAGTAATCGAAGTGAAGAAGCGGATAGTCGGCCTGTCGAAGAGGTTGAGTATGCAAGTATGTGTGCATCGGAAGAGAAGTTGACTGAATATCATGGACATGTGGAAAAGAAACGAAGGAAAGCGAAGAACTCAGCAACAAACAAAGAGAAGAATAGAGTGAAGTATGACGACCTGGTTGGAAAAATAGTGGATCATCTGACTTTAGGAGAAGGAGGGAGAGAGGAGTGGCGTCGGGCCATCGTCACGAGCAGGTCAAGGAAGGGCCTTAAACTTAGTTACGATAGTGAACCTGGGGCAATCTATGAGTATTCAAAAAAAGAAATAGAGGATCACCTGGATAGTGGGGAACTGAAGATGGCCAAATTAACGATGGGGGACATTGTTGGAAGAAACATAAATCAAAGGTTTGACGTGGATGATGAGTTGATCTGGTACAGAGGATACATTTCTTCTGTGACTAAAGGGCAAGAATGCCTTGTAATGTATGACCCAGTAGGAGAGGAAGGGGATGAAATGGAGAGCTCTTGGGAAGGGCCTATTCTTGAAGAATACAAGAATCATGATGTCAGATTCATAAGACCAATGTGATTTTAATTACTGGTAGGTTACACTACTGCACTATAATTAATGAGACACCTCCAGAACAAAAAAAAATAAAAAAAATACTTGCCTCTTTGCATATTGTGATATTTCATTCATAAATCATAGTGTTGTTGATCATTTCTGTGTCATCCACAAGGGGAAGCTTGTCCCTTTTCATTCCTGAGAGCTGATGCTGATTTTTTACCATTGGGGAGGACAAATGAAAAAAAAACCTGTTAAATAAATATTGGAGGTGGAGATTATCAGTGAAAAAAAAAATTATTTAGCGTTTCAAAAATTTCCCTTCCAACTGTTTACATGTTTCGTTTATGATTTTCCAAAGATAAGGGTCGTAAGTGCCAATACAAGGGCAGAGTGAGATAGACGATGCCCCAGAATATAATTGTTTGTGCCGTAGGGGGATCCGCACAAAATCAAAGGTCGTAATTATCCAGTAAAATATATGAATGTGGAAAAGTTCATTCACTTACATTGAATTATAATATCTCCTCAAGAAACCGAATATAATCAAATATAGATGTGGCATTTTGGGGAAGAAAGTTGCAAGAAAACATCTTGCAAAGTGCAGGCAAAAATACTTGTGTAAAGGGTACATCTTTCCAAATAAATTGAATGAAGGTATTCTGCATGCAGCGCATTCTTATATATTCTCCCTTGGCACTATAGTGTGGAAACCTGTGCTAACTAATCTTGTAGCGAATTCTTTCTTGAAAATTGACAAAGGAACATTTCGTGCTACAGTCTTACAATTTCTATGCTTGTCTATACACCATAGCCCTCGTCAAAATGACCTGTAAGATCCATCAATCTCTTGAGGTCCAGGCACTGCATGACAAGGGTTTTTCCATTGCATGGCAAATAATCTCAAGTTCATTCCTCTGTGAATAACTCTAGATCCACCAGTCTCTATGCTTCCTATGTCGGCACCAGAAAGCGTCTGCGGTGTCTTGCTATGTTTTCTTTCATGTTCAGCCAGTTAATATATGTTATTTTGTTAAAAGAACATTAATATTATTATATGACCATGCTTCGTTTTTTTCTGTCTGTAGCCTACTTTCCATCCACGATGCAAATTCTGAATGTAATGAGAAGGGGTAGAAGCTGTGTATTTCTGAGGGTATTTACTCTATGGCTGGCTCTTGAGATTTTAATATTAAAGTGACATAGTCTATTAATTTTGCATTGGTGTAAAATCATAAGCCTGCCTTCAATGTATTCAGAATAACAGTATTATCTAAGATCTCCATGAAAATTTTAGTGAAGAATTTTCACACCAAAAGGATATCCTCTATTACACCTGTATATACTTTCTCTTCCATGGGCTACCTGCATGTCTAGAAAAGAGTCTACTCTAAAACTTTTGTTACTTGTCCACTGATTATCCACTGGAAATAGATCACCACAATATATTAAGATACATTAAACCTGTACCAATCCAAACAGAACCCTAAGATCAGGAAGTGATAATTTCTTGCAAATTCCCCTTCCCTGACATTCATGGGGGGTCAATGTTTTATTGTATTCTGCAGCAAAATTATGGAATAAGCTTAATTCCCTCATCACTTCACAGTATCAAACACTTCTACGGTAAAGATGTGTTATAAGTTCTGATCTGTATAGGCCTAATCTGTGACCCCCTTTTATTATAGTAACAAATTTATTTGCCAATTCCTAAACTAAGAATATTATATGTCTGTAGGTCGCCATTTGATTTCAGTCTTATATTGTTATCGGCATTTTGGGGCCCGATTGGCTAAGCCATGTGGGGTGTGGTGGCCTCAAGTGCTATACTAGAGCTTCTGTGAATGATGTGCTGACTGGGCTTGTCCCTAATTGTTGGTGAACGGAGCAGCAGCAAAAGACCACCAAGCCTCACATGGCGGAGCTGAGAAATGCCAATTGGCGATGCAATATATGAAATAATTTCTTTCTTTTTAAATCAGTACATGTAGTATTAATTGCTACCATACCTTCACAAATAGAATTTTGTTGAGCTAGCGCTATGAGCGACTGGGGACGGAGTGTTTGCTCATAAGTTTTACAATTTATTATTGCAAATTAATTTGTATTTCAGGGCGCCATCATCTTGCTCCTGCTTATGGCACATTATGGCTATTATTTATTGGAAAAAAGTTTAAAGGACACCTAAAACAGTTTGTGAGAAATATGAAACGGCTTCAAAATTTGCTCTCACTGATATCCCCATATCAAAACTTTAATTTTAGGGGCACTTTTTTGCTTCCCTTTGTTGAAAATGACTGGGTCTGGTCATCATCTGCTCTCAGAATGAAAAGGAACAATCTCTCCCTTCCAGATGCACAAAAAACTAATGACAACACTATGATTATTGAATGAAATATAAAATATAAAATAAATAGTTTGTCATTTCTTGCTAGGAGGCAGCTATTATAGGCCAGTATTGTAGTTGTGTATCCGTTCATTTACCAAATAGCACAGTTCAAATTATGAAATTTCTTTCGATGAAGACTTAATGGATATGCTTACAGAGAGTTTGTGGCATGATCGAGAGAAAAAGAGAGATTTGTGTCCATGGAAAGAGCTTGCTCGGAATAGGCTTTTCCATAATATATGTAGGTTTAAGTAGGCTGTTACAGATAGAGCTTACAGGGTGTGATCGAGAGGAACTGTGCATATATACGTAGAAAACAGTTGTAAAAACAGTCTTTGTGTTTCAAAATTTTAGCTTAAAAAAAAAGACAAGAAAAAAAATAAAGAAAAAAGGAAAAAATAAATAATTTAGGTGACAAGTATATTAAACAAGGCAATTAGATGAACTGTTTGTAGACAAAATAGAATTAGACATGGGTAGACTGAACATGAATTACTCAAAATAGTTTAGACCAAAATGGGGAAAGATTCCAGCTGTACAGTCTGTGTCAAAAAGAATGTAACAGTCGGGAAAAAAATCATTTATGATGAAATCTTTTAAATGTTATGTACATGTATATACATTGTATGGAATCAAATTAAAGCCAAAATATATTCTTGCTGATGCAATTTATTTCAAAGAATTTGCTTTTGTAGAACAAAAGATTAGCTAATTTGTAGTGAGACAAGGGAATTAACTCCGCGCAAACCTATTGTTCTTTTTGGTTTCATTTGTTAGCTTTGGTTCGAAACCTACACAGGCATGGACGCGATGTGCAAAATGATTTTTTTATTGATTGTAGAAAACTAATCATACTCAAATCTGTAGCACCAATGGGAAGAAAAATTGCAGAAGAAAGCTTAATATTGTTCCTGCTTATGGAATACCAAGCATCATTAGTTGTGACTAACCCTTCATACAATAAGAAAGTTTCCCAACTGTACCATTTTGAACACAGACTGTCGGCCTATATGTACACTGGCTCAAAAGAACTACACACTCTTGAAATGGCTGCAAATAAAATATTGAATAGGTAATGAAATTTACATTATGGAAAGCTCATATCCAACTTAATATGACACCAAATCTGAAATAAAGTCAGGCATGAATGAGCAGCATTCACTTTTGTAGAGGGTATGGAAATTAGGTCGCGCAGGAATTGCCCTACCAATTTTGTATGAGGAAACTCATTTGAGCTTATGGAATTGAGGATGAATGCAGATTACTGAGCAATTATAATAAGTTGGGGTTAGCTAAGTGAATTTGTGAATTTGGGGATTACAATGTCATGCATGAGTGAACAGGAATATGTATTTCCGTTGTTGCATGTAACTTTCCAAGGATATTTAGTGAGGCTTACGTGGTGTTTAGTCTCTCTCTCTCCTCCTTTCTCTCTCTTCCTCCCCTCTATCTCTCTCTCTCTCTTTTTGCATGGGTGTGTTTTTGACCATTCATATTCATGGTTTTCTACTCCAAATAACCTGACTACCTTCCCGCATCCCGGTCTACTCACATTTACCCAAATTGGGATGGTTGATTACATCTATCAATCAATCAGTCACATAAATTAGACAATTCAAACCCAGCTAGCAATCACTTCAACAGTGTCACAGTTCCAAAAGTTCAACTAATCAATCAAGCATTACATCATCTTCTTACTGTAATCCAATAAAAATCATCAACTCATGATCAACCAACCAACCAACTACCAGTCATTTAGCAATTTGGACTTTTGTAAAGGAAATGGTGAGTTACACATCAAATGTTGGAATTAACATGTCATGTCTTATTGTCTTTATTTCAGTTGAATTTTGTTCTTTCCGATTTTCACTTGTTTCATCCATCCTGTAACAAACAAAAAGGAGAAGAAAAAATCTGATAATGAAAAATAATAAAAGTCTGTACGATCAATGCTCAAGTGTCCTCTCTCCTCTTCCGATGCACAACCTGTTTTGGAAAAAAATGTCACTGATGTCAACAGACAAAAAATTCATGAAGAACCGGACTACCACTAACACACACTGAATAACCTTGGCGGAAGTTACAATGCTATAATAGGAATACATATTCCTGTTCACTCATGCATGAAATTGTAATCCCAGTTCCACAAATTCCACTTAGCAAACCCCAACTC
The DNA here is from genome assembly GCA_940671915.1 of Paracentrotus lividus. NCBI lineage: Eukaryota > Metazoa > Echinodermata > Echinoidea > Camarodonta > Echinidae > Paracentrotus > Paracentrotus lividus. Next base: position 2,491,495 of record CALNVZ010003433.1, read on the forward strand.
ATCATAATTGATCAGTAATTCTGCATATCATCCTTAATTCCATAAGCTCCAAATGACTTTCCTCATACAAATTGGTAGGGCAATTCCTGAGCACCCTAATTCCATACCCTTTCAAAAGTGAACCATGCTCATTCATGCATGACTTATTTTCGGACTTTTGGTGTCATATGAAAGTTGGATAATGAGCTTTCCATAGGCCCTACATGTAAATTTCCATTACCTAAAATAGTATTTATTATTTGGCAGCCATTTCAAAAAGTGTAAAGTATTGTTCTTTTGGGACACACTGTTAGAAAGTTCATATCCTCAACTATCATTAAATGAACAAGAGCTGATATATGCCATTATTTGATATTGCCCATAAGTAAATAATTCTTGACAGGCCTCATTTTGTGTCCTTTACAGGAGTGTATGGTGCTTATTGAAGCTTGAATCTCAGAGAAAGTGACAGAAATCACCATTTTCGTAAGTTTATCCTTCATTATCCATTTGAAAAATATTTAATCATGACGCCTGATGCTAAGATATAATCTCAGTATTTCTAAATTGCTGGCCTGGATACATGAGTAACGAGCTGACGAAGAAGTATTTCCTTTATTTTTTTGGCCTTGTAACCGTCGTAGTGACGTTGGGCTTAGGCACACACAAAACTAAGTCACAACAAGATCATAGCTCCTTGAATCAACAGAGTGTAGTAAACTGGCGCGCTAGACTCATGTTGCGTGCTATATGCTTGGCTTACATGTTTACAGTGGTGGTGGTGTCTGGACACTAACAAAAGGGAAACCTTGTTTTTTGTTTGAGGATTAAGCTTAATATATATGTTGAATAAAATCCAGTGCTTATCATTTTTAATATCTGTTCTCTATAATTTTATAAACATTTTATCTTAAAATACAAGATATTTTAGCCTATAAAAGCCCTAAAATATTTTCAAATATGGCCGGTTAAAAAACCAACCATCCGGACAGCTAGTAACGTTAGCTTAACATAGCAAAAATGTGTCAAAAGATGCGCTAAACTGTATTAAAAGGCGCTTCTTCTATGTGATCCTTCAATATACATGTAGCCGTATTTCTACAACTAAGTTGATTTGGATCATTTTGGTTTATAAGAAAGCTACAGGGTTCTCTGGTATGAACATCAACATAAGGGCTTGCCAAAGCTCACCGGTAGCAACTGCAACACGAGGTCTCGGTTCGAATCCCGATGGAATCCCAATTTCTTTGCCCATTATGTATATTTGTGGCGGTTACACTTGAGGGGGGGGGGGCATGTTGACCCCGAGTCTCATTTTTTGGGGTGAGTGTTGATAAATATTGATTTGGTTTTTATGGTGTGTCAGTGGAATTGTTGGAATATTAAAGTCAGCATGTTGAAAGTATCTAGGCAGATAAAATGAAAATTAATTCATTTCAGGATTTTTTATTTTTTTTTTTGTCATAGGCCTACAGCCAACTGAAGCCTGGGCCATGAAGAGATTTTTTATCATGGAAAAGAAGTACCTCGTCAACTCATTTGAGGTATAGTACTCTGTTGCTTAAAGCTAAATTACATAATGTTGAGATTGATTTGTGGAAGAAACTGTCTCAAAGTGATGGGACAGGTTGATAACAATGCACCTTAGAACTGCTTTTTGCCGTGAGGTTTTGGAAACAAGAATATGATAAGAAATTTAACAAATTCTTCAGAGAGTAACATGCACTGCACTGAAAAATGCATGTATGGGATTACATGTACATGTGCACACAAATGTTTGGGTCCCGAACATATCAGCTTTTTTGTCATATCATTACTATGAGGGCATTTTGCAGTGGAACGTTCTACTATAAAAATCCTTCCTTAATACCTTGAAAATTATTTGAAAGCTCACATTTATTTTGTTCTCCCATGGTTCACCTTTCCCACTAGACTAGATTGTTTTTAACCTATTCATTATTGAAGTCTGCTCTGGTATTAAAGCTGGGTTGTAGTTTTAATAGAAGGAAAAAGGATGAACACGTTTCCGTATTTCAGCAGCCACAATGACATTTAATTCATTACAAAGGGGACGAAATAACCAAACAAGTCACACCTGAAAAACTGTAATCCGCAAAGGATACATTAAGTTGCTTACCAAATCTAAAAAACTGTCTAGGAAAAGTCACAAAGTTTGGTTGAAAATGATCGCAGAGTACTAAAAGGCGTTAATAAAAGTCTGCTTCATTGTGGGCCACATTGTGCCCCCTCCCGTCCCCGTCTTGATAGTATAGATATAGTGACTGCCATGAAGTGCAATAGTTGTTTCTAAAGCTCGAGGGGGCCTTCCATCCAGCTATGACCCCGAGGCTTGCCGAGGGGTCGTAGCTGGATGGAAGGCCCCCGAGAGCCTTTAGAAACAACTATGCCCCGAATATTAAGGCAGTCACTATATATTTTATATACCGAAGAAAAACTTATACCGAAGAAAAAATATACCGAAGAAAAACGTTCGGAAATGTGAAATTTAGTGCGCAAAATGTCAGCGCCCATCTTATGTTGCAAAGTGCGTGTATAACGAGAGGCGAGCGCATTCGTGAACAATTGACTGCGGTTGAAAAATGACTATCAAAAACGACTATTGAACGATGACTATTGAACGCTCAGTCTCCTGGCCAGGCCTGGCTAAAACTATGACCAGCCTTTCGACCAATCAGAGGACAGGATTATTCAACATTCTTAGCATGAGTTATATAATCTTTTATAATTGATAGTTTCCCTCCATCCATATCTTGTAGGAGGAGAGATTAGAGTACTACTTGACAAACAGTAATACCTCTGGTAGTGGGCTCCAAAGGGCAAAAGCCTTCACCACAGACAAAGCGTTTAACTTTGGTCAAAACAAGAGCACTACAGGAGACAGTAAGTATTAAAAGTACCACTTGTCTTTTGCATAATGAGAAGTACAGACAAACAGATTGTGGAATGTAATTACACAGTCGAGGTGCTTTATCATACAAGTGTTGTGACCAGTTGCTGTCATATTTCGCCTTTTGGAGTCCAGGGAGTCTAACCCCAGACAACTTTGAGGTCATACAGCCATAATATTTTAAATGACCGCCCCTCTTCTCTCTAAGATTAATATCATATTAATTAAGCAGCAATGCTTTTGCTTTCCCCATCCACATTTATAGTAAGTTGTCTCTTTTTATATTGTATTGTTTGTGTATACATGTATTTTTGTATTACTTTTCTATACCCCTCAAAATACATTAAGTCCTGCAACTCGACTTTGGGCCTTGATAACTTTTGGGGTACGTTTTAGTTTTTCCTGATGTTTATACCATGGGAAAGTTTATTTTTTTCTTTTTTTTAAATTGATATACTATTTGTAACAATTGTGTCATGCTTCAATGAAGAGAATATCTGAGTATGGAGAAAAGGCAAATGTTGCAAAATGCATTCATTGAAGTTTCACAACACAACTTATAACCTTGGTAACCTTTTTTTGTGCTTTTTAATCATTCTTGATTTTCATACCATTAAAAAGTTTATTTCATTCCTCTCTTTATTAATACCTAACTTGTCATGGTGATGTCATGCATGAATCCGCAGACCCCTGAATACACAGTAAAGAAAGAGATATTGTTCAAATTAAAGTTCTGCAACACAAATTTAAACCTTGCTAAAATTTTATGTGGGTTTTACATGCAGTCCTTATTGATTTTTATACCATTAAAAAGTTCATTCCTCTTTTTATTGATACCCTATTTGCAATGGTTACATCATGTTTGAGTGCACAAAACTCATAAGTTGCAAAATGCAAATTGCTCACATTGAGTAACTCGCAATAGACCATAATAGTCCCAAGATGAGGCATTCGATTTGCAACATTTGACTTCTGACTTGTCCTAACATTCAGGTGTTCTGTGTATGAAAGCAAAACACTATCGTTACAAATAGGGTATCATTGAAAAAGGGAATAAATAAAGTTGACAATGGTATAAAAATGAAAAATAATGAGAAAATACTCCACAGGTTATTAGGGCCTAAATTTGCGGAACATTTTTTGAGGGGTTTCTATATTATTTTATATTTTTAGCGATATGTGGAAAATAAATGAAAACAAAAATACTTCCAGAGCATAAAAATGAGTTTGTAATCTTTTTTCAAATCACCATCTTCCTAGCAGGGTGGCCTGTTTGTACACCCGTTTTTGGAAGGACAGCAAGCCAGACTGGACCTGCATTTGGAACAGGTCTAGGAATCGGTGAGTGAACACATTTACATTCTTGATACTTGATGAGGTAATCCCTTTGGCAGCTCACTCAGGAAGCTAAACTGAGATGGCTGGTAAGAGATGGTTGCTGCAATGTATTTAACACAGTACACTTCCATTAACAGTACATTACATCCCCTAAATATACACTTTTGGAATGGAGCCTGCAAAATGAAGAAATATATCATTCTAGGGGGAAAGATTTCCAGTATCATTATCACACAAAAAAGTAATTCACGCTCGAGTAAGCACTGTCCACTTTTGTAAATGTCACGAAAATGAGGTTGTGCAGGAGTTCACTACAGTATTTGCTGTTATTTTTGCGTGATTAATATTGTGCAATGAAAACTTATTTGCCAGTTCTTGAATTTACACTGCACTCTCCAGTCCCACAACTGAACCTATTCAAAACAAAGCATGCTCATATATTTCCATGTTTATGAATTTGTGCCTGCATCTAGTCTTTGCGCAAGATATGTGAAAATCATATTTGTATGAGTAGGCCTACAATAAATTAGGAATGATATCCAAGAGTCAGAAATAAACATTAATATTATTCTGAAATAAATATAGTTGTCCTTTTTCTTTGCATGATATTGATGTTTATTTTTAAATTTAGCTTTTTTTAAATTTTTTAAAATTTTTTATTAAACTTTGTTAGCTGATTTATGCCATTTTTAGATATGGCCTTTATGGCTGCCCATAAGTAAATAATAAATTCCTGCAAGGCCTCATTTGTGTGTCCTTTATGAAGTGTAAGGTGATCACTGAAGCATAAATTATTTTCAGATTTTTTTTTGTCACAAAAATTTCAGGATATTTCGGGATATGGGCTTTCTATAATCTCTTCTTAGTTTGCAGCCATTTCAAGAATTATAGTTTGTTGGGGGGGGGGGGGACCCTGAGAGTGCATACAGCAAAATCACAGGGCAATTCTCCTGGTCCCAGTTTCAATCATATGCTCATGTTGCTATGGGTAAAGTGTAAACCATCAGAACCAAAAATTTACTTCCCAATATGCTTAAAGCCTAAAATGACATGGTTAAGCATGATTGCTGAGTTCAGGCAAGACTAGATGCATTGTGTTTTCCTTAGCATTATCACAACGTTTTGCAATTTGTTAATTGGCACTGTGTGGCATCTATAATGTAAAACTCACAATTGTACTTGAAATTTTAAAGGTCCTATCTAATGGGTCAATTTTTCAGAAAAAATAAGCTATTCAATTTTAAAATCACGTCAAATAAATTAGTATTTTAAAGTTAGTGAATGGGAAGTAAAAGTAGCCCTAACCAATGTCATGACCCTTCTACATTTCTTTCTCCATCTAGACTCACCTTCCCGGACTGACTGCACAATGGCCGACAAGGAAGACCTACAGCAGCCTGAAAGTCTGAACTGTCCACTTTGTCTTGATGCCTTCAAGAACCCAACCCTTCTGCGATGCGGGCATACTTTCTGTAATGTCTGCCTAGACAGATATGATGGACAAAATCAGGGTCAGGAATACATGGAGTGTCCTGTGTGCAAGAAACGCACAAAACTTGGACATTATCGGGTTGCCGGACTTGCACCAAACTTCTCTGTTAAAGGTCTCAAGGACGAATTGCATGGAAAAGTCATCGGTAGTTCATCTAATTTTTGTTCCATCCACAGTGATATCTACAAGGACATTTTGTGTGAGGATTGCGGAGAATTAATCTGTCTCTCATGTTTCTTTGACAACCATCAAGGTCACAAGATACAAAAGAAGGAAACAGTAGAGGCAGTCTTGAAAAAGAAAAGGGAAGCTCTTGTTCAAAAGCTACAGTTGAAGAAAGTTCAAATTGAAACATTCATTGTCGACTCTGAGAAACATAAATGGGATATCCGTACTCGTCTCCAGAATCTTCATCAAGAAATTCAGGAGGCCTTTGACAAAAGGGTTGCCATTCTCCTCGAAAACAAAAGAAGGCTATCCGAAGAAGCAGAAACAGTTTGCATGAATTCTTATGAGATAGTTGAAATTGAAATTGCTCACCAGAGAAAAGCAATTGACAATATTGAAAACCATCTCACTGTTCAAAAGAGGAATGTTGACAAGAACTTGGATTCTTATGCCCTCAAAGTGCTCCAGACACAGCTAACAGATCTTGAGAAAGAAATGGAGAAAGACTTTGACAACACTCCTTTGGCACATGCACTAGAAAAGGTGAAGAACGTATGGTTTCATGAAGCTGAAGGAGCTGTCCTTGATTTTGGTTGCCTCGAACAGCAACCGAAAGCAACGTATTGTGATTTCCCACAAGTAGAGACTGTTTCTGGTGTTTCCAGTATGGAAGAAGGTTCATCCAACGAATGCCCTAGTGTCAGTAACAATTCAGCAGGGCAGGAAGGAATATGTGAAGGAGCAGATAAACCAACCGCATTGCAAGATCTGCCCATGACCGTCGTCAGAACGATTGATTTACCAGACCGCCAATGTGGCATGGGGGAAGGTTCATCCAACACTTGGCCTAGTGTTAGTAACAATTCAGTACTCCAGGTAAGAATATGTGATGGAGTGGATAAACCAATCGCATTGCAAGATCTGCCCATAACTAAAGTCGAGAAGATTGATTTTCCAGACATCAGATCTATTATGGAGGAAGGTTCATCCAACGATTGCCCTAGTGTCAGTAGCAATTCAGTAGGCCAGGAAGGAATATGTGATGGAGTGGATAAACGAACCGCATTGCTTGATCTGCCCATGACGAACGTCCAGAAGATTGATTTACCAGACCGCCAATGTGGCATGGAAGAAGAAGGTTCATTCAACGATTGCCCTAGTGTCAGTAACAATTCAGTAGGCCAGGAAGGAAGATGTGATGGAGTGGATAAACGAACCGCATTGCAAGATCTGCCTATGACTATCGTCCAGAAGATTCATTTACCAGACACAAGATCTAGCGTGGGGGAAGGTCTGACCCAGGATTGCAGTGGTGCAGGTAATAATGAAGAAGTCCAAGAAATTATACAAGCGAGTAGGAGGCCTACAGATGAGGACATAAATGAAATAACCACAGTACAGAAGCCACCAGTGCTCATTGTAAGCAAAACTGATTTACCAGATGATGTTTCTGGCATGGTAATTTTGCCATCTCAGGATCATGCTGATGTGAGTAGTAATGCTGAAGAGCCACAGAGTGTGCCAGGAAGTAGTATCATGGCAGACATACACATGGAAAACCCCAGTCCATCTGTGTCCATTGGTAAAACAGCAGATTTACCACATACGGTTTCTTGCATGGAAACAAAGGATTGTGCTAGTGTTAGTAGTAATGCTGGAGAGCTGCCAAATGTGCCAGAAAGTAGTTCAATGGTGGACGTACATATGGAAATGCCAAGTGCATCTGTGTCCATTGGTAGAACAACTGATTTACCACATACGGTTTCTTGCATTGAAACAAAGGATTGTGCTGGTGATAGAAGTATTGCTGGAGATCTACAGAGTGTGCCAGGAATTAGTACCATGGCAGACGTGCATGCAACAGTGCAGAATCCACCAGAGGGTATTGCTAGGAATGTGCCAGATAGTGCTGCTGGCATCAGAACCACACTATCTCAGAATTCTCTTCATGTTAGAAGTAATACAGGAGAAATTCAAACTGTCCATTTTAGTACAATGGCTAGCATACAGAATCCACAATTGGCCAATGTGACAGAGATTGATTCCTGCATGGCAAATGCTGGTAGGTGCAGTGTAGGTGAGGTCCCAGGCACCAGTACAGTAGCAGACATACCAACATTGATGCAAAATACAGCAGTGACCATCATGAAAGTATTTGATCTACCAGCTAGGGTTTCTGGAATGGCAGCAACACGATCTCGAGATGCTGTCGTGATTGGATATGGAAAGAACAAAGATGGTGCCGACACTTTCTCTCTGACGGGTTCCAAGACAACATACCTGAATAACAGAGTTGGTCCAGTCTGCGACATTTCTTTCCTCAATGATGGCAAATTAGTTGTATCACATGGTCCATCATTTGGCATATACAGCATGCAAGATGGATCATTGCATGACACACGGCATGACTTCAGATGTAGACAAAACAGGAACTTCAGTGCAAGGTTATGTGTTGACCAGAATGATAAGGTCTATGGTGTCAATTGCAATAGTAAAGTCAATATTTTCCATGGGCAGACTACTACAAGACGGCATATTGTTTACCCGTTGAAAGTAGAGACCCTGCGTTTGAGAGCAGCCCAGATCTGTGTTGCTAGAACAGGTGCCATGATAGTAAGCTCATGTAACAGGGGTCTTTCATCTAGCTCTGTGGTTGTGTATAGACGGTTTGTTAAGGATGGTCCATTGATGAGTGAGATAGGTGTAAGGGCTGATGATGAGGAAGAGGATCAATTCCTTTATGCTGCCATCGACACTCGAGATAGAGTGTTAGTGGCAAGGGTGATGAATGGATCTGACTTGTTTAGCTTGACAAGGTACACCCTAAATGGGATATCACTCAGGAAGACAACAATCTTCAAGGCATTCAGACTTCCTCATCGCATTGACGATTCTAGCAGTTGGTGTTATATGGTCAACCTAACACCAAACCTAATTGCCTTCGCAACTGGAATTCATTTGTATTTCATGCAACTTCCTTTATAGGGTGTCATTCTAGACCTACATAGTCTAAGTTTAATCACTTTTGCAACTGAAATTCATTTGTATTTCATGCACTTTCCCAGATAGAGTGTAAAATGGGCACTACATCTCATTTTTTTTTTTTTTTTTTTTGACAATGCTCAAATTTACTCCATACAATTGTTGATTGTTTTGGATGGTAAACCTGATCACAGCTGTGATAGTTATTGATTTGTAATTCATGCAATGACCCTTTAACCCTATTCAGACTGGGGGGGTCAATTTGACCCCCCCCCCTGAACAAAATCCGCGACTGCCGCGCAACCGCTGCGAATCGCAAACCGGCGCTTTATGACTTTTTTCTTTCAAGTGTCCTGCAACTTTTGACACCAAGTTCGAAAAAATCGGACACTCCGTTGTTGCGTTACGCCAACAATATATGTAATCGCAAGTCAGGCCAAAATTGAACGAAAATCGTCATTTTGCATGCGTTTGTGTACAAAATACTGCTTTTTTCTAAATTGCTTTATACACATGATAATTGTGTCTTCTGAGCCCTTTGATATAATTAAATTGGTCTTTATATTGATCAAAATACATTTCTCAAGCATAAAAAATTACAAAAACAAAGAAATACATAGAAATAAAAACAATAGAATACAATAAGAAATTCATAAAACAATAGATACAAAAGAATTATATTTGAAATTTCTGAATTGTCAATCAATACTGTTGTCTATGCTACTCAGCAACTTTAGAAAAAATTTGGGCTTCATAAATATATTATTAATGAATATTAACGATTTTAATAAAAAAGCATCTAATTGCATACGTGAGTATGCATAAATTAGCATAAATTAAATATGTGAAATTTTTTTCAAAAAAAACATATCAGCGACACCCTTTACATGTGGCAACGTTCGTGCAAAATTCACGGCAATCGGACCATCCCGGCCGAGATCTCAGGGGGGGTCAAATTGACCCCCCCCCCCCCAGTCAAAATCTCCTCTTGAACATGCCAGTCTGATAGGGTTAACCCTAATCAGACTGGGGTTTTGGTAGCTGTCAAGCGGGGGGGGGGGCCATATGGCCCCCCCCTAAATTCAGCCGCCGATCGCGCGGACGCGCCGAAATTTGCATGATGGTAGTGAGCCAGGGAATCTACAAGACTGCGCTGTTAATTTTTCCAAAATAATATGAATTTTATGCCTCCGCCACCGAAGGTGGTGCCGGAGGCATTATGTTTCGGGTTGTCGTCCGTCCGTCGTCCGTACGTCTCCGTCCGTCCGTCCGTACGTCCGTCCCGTTTTCGTTCTCGCCGATAACTTAAGAACCGTTTGACAGATCACTTTCAAACTTGGATCATGTATGCATATGGTAGGGACAATGATCTGATTAGATTTTAGGGTCATGAGGTCAAAGGTCACAGAGTCATTGTATGCATGAAAATGGCTCGTTCTCGCCATAACTTAAAAACCGTTTGATGGTCAACTTCAAACTTGGGTAATGTGTGCCTATGGGAGGGGCAATGAACTGATTAGATTTTAGGGTCATGAGGTCAAAGGTCAAAGGTCACAGATGTCATTGTATACATGAAAATGTTCGTTCTCGCAATAACTTAAGAATGTGTGACAGTCAACTTCAAACTTGATAATGTGTGCATATGGGGGGGCAATGAACTGATTAGATTTTGGGGTCAAAGGTCAAAGGTCACAGAGGTCATTGTATACATAAAATAGTTTGTTCTCGTGATAACTTAAGAACCGTTTGAGGGATAAACTTGAAACTTGGTCATATGTGCATATATGAGGGTCAATAAACTTATTAGATTTTGGGGTCATGAGTCAAAGGTCACAGGTCATTGTGTCACTGAAAATGGCTCTCGTTCTTGCGATAACTTAAGAACCGTTTGAGAGGATCACTTCAAACTTGGATCATATTACATATGGAGGGACAATGAACTTATCAGATTTTGGGGTCATGAGGTCGAAGGTCACAGAGGTCATTGTGTACATGAAAATGGCTTGTTCCCCTAAACTTAAAACCGTTTGACGGATCAATTTCAAACTTGGGTCATATGTGCATATGGACGGACAATAAACTGATTAGAATTTAGAGTCATGAGGACAGAGGACATGTGTACGTGAAAATGCTTGTTCTTGCGATAACTTAAGATAGTTTGATGGATGAACATCAACTTGGGTCATGTGTGCATATGGTAGGACAATGAATTTATTATATTTTAGGTCATAGTCAAGGTCAAGGGTCACAGACGTCATTGTATACATGAAAATGGCATGTTCTTGCTGTAACTTTGAACCGTTTTATGGATCACTTCAAACTTGGGTCATGTGAGGAAGATGAACTGATTAGATTTTTGAGGTCAGACATCAAAGTCACTGGTTATTTATGTAAATGACTCGTTTGTGCAATTTCTGAAGACCTTTGACAATCAACTTAAACATGTTTATCCTTTATATACTTCAGAGCCATCCTTCCTGAGTTGGAAATAATTCTGATGATACAACTTTAATAGATTTGGGGTCAATATCTCAAAGATGTCATGGTATAATGGATGTAAAATACTCACATGCGCATGCCTTTTTTTCCGATGTGGCAATACGGAGCGCCTTCCGACCGTGGCGGCTGGTCGAAGATTCATCTAGTTTATTAATGATTAATTATGCTAATTTATGCATGAAATCATAGTTTTTCTCTAATTGAAAAAATAAAGCTCCTAGAATGTATTTTGTGTATTATTATTCCTTATAGCATCTACACATAATGTACTAAAAAAAATTCTTATTTCAAAATTAATTTCTGATGTATTTATTGTTTTATGAATTTCTTATGTATTTCTTTGTTTTTCGACCTTTTTGTTTTTTTTTTTTTTACGCAAAATCATTAAGAACCATTTTTAAGCATAATATGCTAAAATAAATTGATTTCAGCCCATGAAAGTGAAAATAATCATATCTTTATGAATTAGGTGAGAAAACTCCATTTGCATTGACTTTGTGACACAAAATCATGTTTTTTGAGCCATTTTCGGTCTGACGGATATTTTATTGATCCGATAGCATCTGAGCGTAATTACCCGTTAAAGCGAGTAAATAATCTCCGGTTCAGATGTACATAACCGAGTTGCACCAAAGAAATAAAGGACACTAGAGGTAATATAATCCGAGCGAAAACAAGAACTAGAAAAAATGGCAAGATAAACGTACAGGCATGAACCGCAAATGGTATCAGCTTTACCAATCTAAATTGTCCCCACGAATAGATCTACGTAATCCCATAAACTAAAACAATGGCCAATATCCCTTGTAGGTGCTTACTCGCAGCTTCCGTCAAGAAACCCTTCGCGACAATATAAAAAAAAAAAAAACAACAAAAAAAATAAGTCTGCCGGCGTCGCCATTGTCGATAAACAGGCCAGAAACACCCCCACAAACGCTAAAGCAGCCGCAAAGGAGTAGTGGGGTAGCCAGAAAGGTTCTGCCATTAAGCCGAGAAGGGCAAGGAGGCCAATTGGAAGGCCCCGTCCCCCCCCCAGTCTGATTAGGGTTAAGGTTGTATAAGTGGGTGCATCATGAGCAGTCTTACATCAGTATAACCAACCAGTATTCTTAGAAGGTTAAACAAAAAAGTTATGTTACATTATGTCAACTATCACTTAGCATCATTTTTTTTTTTTTCATTTTTTTTATTCTTTTAGCTTGGAAATGCAACTGTTTATTGTGTGGTATCAAGTTGTTTTATTGATGATAGGGATTGCTTTGTCGAAAGGTTTTCTTCCAATACAATATACTGTATAAGCAAGAGCCCAAAATTTTGCATATATAACTTTTTGTCCCCGCCGAACGAGTTCGAGCAGGGGACTATGAAACGGGCTCCGTACGTATGTGTGTCCGTCCGTCCGTCCGTCCGTCCGTCCGTCCGTCCGTCCGTGCGTCCGTATGTGATCAAAATCTTCAATTTGCTACTCCTTCGCCATTTTTCATCCGATTTCGATTCCGTTTGCTTTATATGATAGCACTAGGTGATAGCTACAAAACTTCTTCATAGACTTTTGACCCCTTTGACCTTTGACCTTGATTTTTGACCTATAATGTTAATTGGCTAAAAAATGCTACTCCTTCACCATTTTTCATCCGATTTCGATTCCGTTTGCTTTATGTGATAGCACTAGGTGAGGACTACAAAACTTCTTCGGCGGAATTTTGACTTTTGACCCCTTTGACCTTTGACCTTGACTTTTACTTATATTGTACATTGGCTACAAAATGCTACTCCCCTTCAGCCATTTTTCATCGATTTCGATTCCGCTTGCTTTATGTGATAGCACTAGGTGAGGACTACAAAACTTTCTTCACGGAATTTTGACTTTTGACCCCTTTTACCTTTGAACTTGAGTTTTGACCTATATTGTTAATTGGCTAAAAAATGCTACTCCTTCGCCATTTTTCATCCGATTTCGATTCCGTTTGCTTTATGTGATAGCACTAGCTGAGGACTACAAATTTTCTTCACAGAATTTTGACTTTGACCCCTTTGACTTTGACCTTGACTTCCACTATAATGTACATTGGCTACAAAATGCTACTTCTTCGCCATTTTTTACCCGATTTCGATTCCGTTTGCCTTATGTGATAGCACTAATCGTGATATAATGGGAATTTTACATTATCGGCGGGGACATATATTGCGCATCGCGTAATTTACTAATCCACTTGTTCCATTTGGGACTAGGCGGGGAAACTCACAGGGGGGGGGGGGAGAGGGCTTGTCTCGTTATTTCTGTGAATTTCTCAATGTTATACAATGTAAATAATCTTCATTATATTAAAGAAGAAATTCTCTCAAAAATTTCAGCTTGTACAGTACATGTATGTGGATGCTCATATAAACATGAAACATAATCATCCAAGTCCCTCTGTATGGTGTTGGAACTGGGTTTGTAGTCTAACATTATCCTAAATTCATAGGGTATTGAAGCCATGTAGTTTATGTTACAATAACACCTAAGATTATAGGTTCATATTGAATAGTGTCATGCCAGTGTTTATTGCAGGGATTTAAGTTGTTAATCAACCCATCTCTGAATCTGACTTTAATGGATTATTTGTATTTAATTTTACCCCAGTTTTTTTTTTATGTACATTACGTTAACACCAACTCTGATTGGATTGAAATGATTACATGTATGTACCTCAATCATGTATGATGTGAGTAGCAGGTGTGATTATAAACTCACTTGCAATCATAGAAGTTATGTGCTTGCGATGTATCCTTTTGTATTTTATAAATGTTGATGTTTAAAGTACTCGGTGTTAAATGGAGAGATGCCTGTGCTACTCAGTAATTTTCTCTTGCTGAATCCATTTGTATTTCATGCAACTTCCTTTATGTGGTGTCGTTAATGTACATAGTCAGCCTATGACCAAGTTTAATGCTTTTGCAACTGGAATTATGTCTTCCATGCAATTTCCTTCATGTGGTGTCACATTATTGAAAGTCATGTAGTTTGTGTTAAGATGAAACCTAAGATTACTTTTCACATGGATTCATATTGAATAGTGTCATGGCAGTGTTTATTGCAGGGGTTTGAAGTTTTAATAAACAACCCATCTCTGAATCTGATTTTAATGGACTTCAATTTGTATTTTAGTCTACTTTTTTTTTAATGCTAAGTATGTAGGATGCTCATGTTAACACCATCTCTAACTGGATTTACATGATTGCCTTTGTGTACCTCAGGTATGTTGTGAGTAAGAGTGACTTTAAACTTACTTGCATTGTATCCATTTGTATTTTTATAAATGTTGATGTGTAAAGTGTTTGGTGTAATATGGAGAGGTAACCGTAATATAAGTTTTCTGCCAGCTCCATTCAGTAATCTTCTCTTGCTTTCTAGTCTGGTGCTTATTTTGACGACATTTTGCAAAAGTTTGATGCTGCACGACCTGAACCAAAAATGATAAAATGCATGATTTGATTGCAGTAGTATGTTCCCTGACAGGAAGATGACCTGACTAGATTTGGGAAATATAGGTCATGGGTTATGGAGGTCATTATGTACCATTCCATGTATCGAGCCAGGGTATCGTGTTCGTTATCATGATACGACTGGACACGTTGACATTAAACTTTACTTAATCACCATACATGTACATGTAGGAGGCACTTTCACATTTGTCCTGTTTATGATATGTTGGCATGAGTTGTGTTATTGAGGAGGGAGAGTAAGGGGGTGGGGGCGAAGAGAGGCGTTGGCCTCTCATTAGATTGACAATATAGCCTATTATACCAAACTTAGTTTCAATATATGTCATCTTCTAGAATCTCATTTATTGCATAGAGTTGAAACTCGTTATAACGTGGTCCTCGGGACCATAGAAGTTACCTTGTTATATCGGGAATCTCGTTTTATCAGGGTAAAAAAAAAAAACACCACAAAATCACAAAGAGCTAGAACCAGCAAAATTATCTTGTGTATCAGAAACCACATATCAAATCTCGTTATAACGAGTATCCACTGTATTTCATTACATGTACACTAATTCTTCCCAATACTTTTAATTGTTTCAAACCCATGTTTGTATCTCTAATAATTGTGTTTAACAGAACTGTGAAAGAAACAAGAGGTGCGAACATATATATGTATATTTTTTTTTTTACTTCAAAACATTGAACTCCTTGTGACTTCTTGTACTGATATGCTGAACTCTTTGATGCAGTCCACTCATGGATACTACAAGCTCTCATTACAAGCTTCTTTCATTCCTATGTGTACAAACGTATCTATTTAACAGCTATTCAGTTTAAGAAGATTTTATTACAGCGAGGCCGTTGCCTCGGTCCAATGCATCGTGTTGTAATGGGAGTGGACTGTACTCAAAATAAAAGTTTTGGGCTATTAACTTAATTTGGAATAGAGTAATTTTATTGTAAGTTTCTACTACACTAAAACACGTTCAGGGGTTTCCATAATATTCGACAGAAAATGATAACCGGGAAAAAAAAGTATTCTAGGCCTATTGATTTCACAAAAATGTCTGTCTTGATAGTAGAGTAACTTCAAATGTATAAGAGCTAATGTAACAATAAATGTTCAGCCATTGCAATTTTATCAACCTAATTTGGAATACTAGTAGTGTGCAGTTATTGTAGTGAACATGTATGTGGATATAAAACGTATAGTGGCTGATAATAGAAGATATAGACCTATAGCTGGAACAATCGTGAATAACGTGGGTCATTGGAGAGGCAAAAGAGAGAGAGAGATAGAGATTAGAAAGATGGTGCAATAAGGAATATAATTTACGTAACAACTGGGAAACTAAAAATGATTGGAAGTAAAAACATAAAGCACTGTCACATTGCTATTCATAGTATATTAATTCAAAAACTGGAAATATTACAAATTCAATTCAATTAATGGTTTATTGCGAATAAAAACTCAATACATGATTGACAGCCGTTACTAGGCTCACTGCTGACATAAACCTAATGCACAAAAATACATAATGGTCATTCGTAGGTAATCATTACAAGACAATATGTTTCATAATAATGCTTAGATATTGTATAAATAAATATATTTCAAAAAAGTAACAGTAAATATGGGTGAATTCTGGAAAAGTTGGATAATAATAATCATTAATTACTTGGTATCATGAGTTGAGACGGTTCTTAAACCACTTTGAGACAGTTTTTGAAAATTGTGTCTCGGTGAATTAAGTATCGGAGACGTCTCTAATACTTTTTATCCGTTTATTTATTTTATTTTCTCTACCTTTAGGGCTATGGCATTACGCTTTATCATCCGCTATGGCTCAAATCAATTATCATGATCTAAAAAATATCTAATTCCAATATGGGCCCCCTCTCATGAAATGCTGGATCGGGGGGGGGGGTCTTTACACTACCAACCTTAAGTGTAGTGCTCTGGCTGTGCCACATGTGTTCTTTTGGGGTGGATTTGCTGTAATCTACCTGTGAAAAGACTGTGAAAAAGTAGTGCTTTTCATTGTGGTAATCCATCCATGCTTTTGTTGTGATCCAGCTGTTCTTTATGAGTGGAAATGGTGTGAATAAGTTGTAGAATGTTGGGGGTTTAAGCGTGGATTAGTGGTAGATTGGTCGTGCTTGCTTTAGTAGTACGTGCTTTTTGCTCAAACACAATAGTCACATCCTGTTTGAATTGATCCACCTTCACCTCACCCAGAAGAGGTTCTTTTGTTTGGAGGATTAAAATTAACAAAAGAACAGACAGGAAAAAGCACTACTTTTTCACAGTCTTTTAGGAGGGAAAGCTATATTATGTCAGAATTCCCTTTTAGATTCTTTAAGGAAATTATCAAAATTACCCCATATTACGTATACCGGCTTTTAACTGGAGGGGAGCCAGTATGATTACCACCTTTTATATAATTTCATAGGTTTTCGGACCATATATTCGGGACCGTATGAGGATTTTTCGTCAAGGAAAGAAAACCACCCCTAAAGGCCTAGCTATAGGCCTATGAGTACACCCTTACAAAAATGTCCTGTGGTAATTCCTGTGGTAACTGGTTTTACCACACAAATTACCACAGGAATACCTCATACCACAGCAATATGTGTGCGTAATATACCATAGCAGTCGTGTTGGTAAAACGAAAATAATTGGTGCCTGTGGTATTCCTTGTGGGGGGCGGGGCATACTAAAATTACGCACAGCAAGAATACCACAGGAAAGATTTCATACCACATGAATTGTGTGGTAATATACTTTAGATTTCTTGTGGTAATCCTGTGGTACCCGAAATACCACACAACAAATACCACAGGAATATCTCATACACAGGAACTGTGTTGTACTATAACATAGAGTCGTGTGGTAATGAAAATGGTGTGTATGTTGTTATCCTGTGGTACCTAAATTACCACACAACAATACCACAGGAAGATCTCATACCACAGAAATGTGTGGTAATATAACATAGTTATGCGGTAATGATAGCGGACTGTCTTGTTTATATTCCTGGGTACCCAGAGTACCACAAAAGTACCCACATGATATCTTAAACTAAAGGAAATGAGTGTGCGTAATATAGAGTCGTGTGGTAATGAACATGGGTACCTTATGTTATTCCTTGTGGAACCTAAATTACCTAAATTACAACACAAATACAACAGCAGGAATATCTTCATATCACAGGAAATGTGGCGGTAACATTTCATGGAGTCGTGTGGAAATGAAATGGGTGTCTGTGGTATTCCTGTAGTACCTATATTACCACGCAAAATACCACAGGAAATCTCATACCACAGGTAATGGTGTTTTATAACAGAGTGTGTGGTAATTAAAATGGGTGTCTGTGTATTTCCTGTGGGGTACCTAAATTACCACACAAATACCATGGGAAGATCTCCATACCACAAGGAAATGTGTGGTAATATAACACAGAGTTATGTGGTAATGATAATGGGTGTCTGTGTTTTCCTGTGGTACCCAGAGTACCACACAAAGTACCAAAACAAAGTACCACATGAATATTCTAATACTACAGCGAAATGAGTGTGGTAATATAGAGTCGTGTGGTAATGAAATGGGTACCTTGTGGTATTCCTGTCGGAAACTAAATTACAACACAAAACTACACAGAAGATCCCATATCACAGGAAATGTGGGTAACACTTCATGAGTCTGTGGAAATGAAAATGCGTGTCCTGTGGTATTCCTGGTAGTACCCATATATACCACACAAAATACCTCGGTAAGATCTCATACAACAGGTAATGTGTTGTTATTAACAGACCCCCACCCCCCTGAGTTGTTGTGGATAATTTAAATGGGCTGTCTGTGATATTCCTGTGTACCCAGAGTACCACACAAAGTACCCACATGATATTAACTCAACTACGGAAATGAGTGTGGTAATATAGAGTCGTGTTGGTAATGAAAATGGGTACCTATGTTATTCCTGTGGAACCTAAATTACCTAAATACAACACAAAATAACAACAGGAATATCTCATATCACAGGAAATGGTGGGGTAACATTTCATGGATTCGTGTGGAAATGAAAATGGGTGTCTGTTGGTATTCCTGTAGTACCTATATTACCACGCAAAAATACCACAGAAGATCTTCATACCACAGGTAATGTGTTGTTATAACAGATAGGTGTGTGGTAATAAAATGGGGTGTGCCGTGGTATTCCTGTGGTAACCTAACATACCACACAAATACCATGGCGCAACGATTTCTCATACCACAGGGAATGTGTGGCCGTAATATAACACAGCAGTTATGTCGGTAATGATTAATGGGTGTCGCTGTATTCCTGTGGTACCCAGAGAGTTACCACACAAAGTTACCACACAAAGTCACCACATGAATTATCTAATACTAACACGGAAATGAGCTCGTCGCGTAATATTAAGAGTCTGTGGTAATGAAAAATGGGACCTGCTGGTATTCCTGTGGAAACCTAAATTAACAACACAAAAAATACAACCCAGGAATATCTCATATCACAGGCTAAAATTTGGGGAACACTTCATGGAGTCGTCGTGGAAATGGGAAAATGGGTGTCTGTCGGCTATTCCTGTAGTACCTAATTTTACCACACAACAATACCTCGCCCGTAAGATCTCATACAACACCGCCGTAATGTGTTTGTGTATAAACCGAGTTGTGTGTCGCCGCCTAATTAAACATTGGGTGGTCTGTGCGCATTCCTGTTCGCGTACCTAACTTACCACACAAACATTACCATGCGGGAAGAATCTCATTACCCCAGGAATGGTGGCTAATATAACACAGACGTTATTTCGGGTAATGATAATGCGGCCTGTCTGTGCGTCTTCCTGTGGCCACCCCAGAGTACCACACAAAAGCTACCACATTGGGGGGGGGAATTATCTAATAACTAAAGAAATCGAGCTGTGGCTAATATAGAGTCGTGTGGTAATGAAAATAGGTACCTGTGCCCGCTATCCTGTGGAACCTAACATTACCTAAATTACAACACAAAATACAACAGGAATATCTCAGTATCACAGGAAATGTGGGTGGTTCAACATTTTCATGGAGTCGTGTGGAAAGAAAAATGTGCTGTGTATTCCCTGTCAGCTCACCTATATTACCACCAAAAACATACCACAGGAACGATACTCATCACCCCACACGGTAATTTGTGTTGTTAATAACAGCAGTGCTGTGCGTAATTAAACATGGCATGTCTGTGGTATTTCCTGTGGCTACCTAAATTACCACACAAATACCCACAGAAGATCTCATACCCCGAGCGAAATGTGTCGTAATATAACACAGAGTATGTGGTAATGATAATGGGGTGTCGTGGTATGTCCTTGTGCGCTACCAGCAGTACCACACAAAGTACCACACAAAGCATACCCACATGAATATCTAATACTTACAGAACATGACGCACCTGTCGGTAATAATAGAGCTCGTGTGGTAATGAAAATGGGGCTACCATGCGTATTCCTGTGGAAACCTAAATTAAATCACAAAAATACATCAGGAATATCTCATACCACAGGAATGTATGCATACATTAAAAATATATATATTTTCCAACTGTACCATTTTATTTGACACAGCTAGACTGTAGTACTTACCTATATTACCACATAAAATGCCACAGAAAGATCTCATACCACAGGAAATGTGTGGTAATATGTGGTAATTCAAATGGGTGTCTGTGGTATTCCTGTGGTACCTAAATAAGAGCACAAAATACAACAGGAATATATTTCATACCACAAGAAATATGTGGTAACATTCCATATAGTCATGTGTTAATCAACAACAATACCAGAGCAGATTGCCACACGTCGGTATCACACATGAGTACCACACATCACCACACTGTACCTACCACATACTGATACAACATGAATGTATAACAGGAATATACCGCAATATGTGTATATAGGTGGGTGTGTGTGTGTGTGTATGTGTGTGTGTGAAAGGTGGTCATACCACAGGAAATATGTGGTAATATACCAGAGTCGTGTGGTATAATACCACAGGAATACCACATACTTGTTACCACAGGATCAAAATACCACTAACTATCATATAATTTGTGTATATGTGTGTGTGTGTGTGTGTGTGTGTATGTGTGCGTGTGTGTGTGTTTATGTGGATATATAAGCATGAGTGTGACAGTAGTTCTTAAACAATATTTTGGTTTAGTTTCCCGTGTGGTTAGGCCTACTGGCTTTCCAGGTAGGGACATTAGACCAAATGGGAATTAAATTAGACCAAAATGGTAATTTGACCAACTGATTATAGACAAACAAACCAAGAGGGATTAGACCAAATGGGCAATTAAGTCAAAGTGGATTTACACCAAGTGCAAGTTTCCTGCTGAAGTGTAGAAGTCGTGTGGTATTCCTGTGGTATTTTCATGTGGTATTATGGTAATTAGCTCATTTGCATAAAATGATTTGGTATGCACAAATCAGTATTTTTTTAAGTTTACCTTAATAAACAGTAATTCAATGCATATTGATGTATTTTTTTTTTCGGGAAATTTTATTTCCTAAACCACAGAGTAACATCGAAAGCGATAATTATGAAATTTGCATATCATCAAGAAATATAGAAATAACTAACTGTGACCCAAAATATTTTTGCAAAAATGTTGGTATATATATCAGCGTGTGGTATTCTTTAGTGTGTGCGGTATTCCTGTGTTAACGGCCTGCGGTATTCCTGTGGTAACGACGTGTGGTAATCTGTGGTAACGGCGTGTGGTATCCTGTGGTAACGGCGTGTGGTAATCCTGTGGTAACGGCGTGTGGTAATTATGTGGTAATCCTGTGGTAACGGTGTGTGGTAATCCTGTGGTAACTTGTGTGGTAATGGGTGTGTGGTAATAATTTTTTTTTTACCACACGAATTTGTGTGGTAATGTCCCAATTTTACCACAGGATTCGTGTGGTAATTCATGTGGTAATGTCCCAATTTAACCACAGGATTCGTGTGGTAATTCGTGTGGTAAATGTCCAATTTTACCACAGGATTCGTGTGTAATCCATGTGGTAATGTCCCAATTTACCACAGGATTCGTGTGGTAACTCGTGTGGTAAATGTCCCAATTTTACCACAGGATTCGTGTGGTAATTCGTGTGGTAATGTCCCAATTTTACCGCAGGATTCGTGTGGTAATTCATGTTGGTAAATGTCCCAATTTTACCACAGATTCGTGTCCCAGGTCGAAATTCCCATAGGCTCCATTAGAAACCAACAGAAAATTTCTATTGGTTTCTAATGGTGTCTGATGGATTCTAATGGTTTCTAATGGACCATCAGAATGTCAATTGTATTCCAATAGAGACCAATACAATGGGAATATCAGAATCCTAATGGACCCACAGAGGACCAATAGGCTCCAATCAAATTGGTTTTCTGGCCCTTGTATTGGACGTACCCATAAACCAATAGAGTCTAATGGTCTCTATTGGTCTCTATTGGTTCCAGGTTGTTAGACGCCATAAACCAACAGCAGACCATCAGACTCTATTGGTCTCTAGGCCTATTAGTTTCAGCCTGTCCCATATACAATTTCTATTGGGTTTCTATTTTTTCTTGGTTCCAGTGGTGTCTTAATGGTTTCTATTGTTTCTATCAGCTTTGTTGGTTTCATAATTTATTTATTAGTTTTTTCTATTGATTTCTATCAGCTTGCTTCTGTTGGCTTGGGGTCTTCCACAAGGCTGAGTGCCCGCGAGGCCCGAGGGTCCGCGAGGCCCGAAGGGTCCACGAGGCCGAGCAGTATATTGCAAATACAAATGCTAAATCAGAAAAATCGGTCTCGTGGGAAAATTCTCGCCTCGTGGCGCTCAGCCTCGTGGGACTCTGCCCCTGGCGGCCCTCGTGGGCCCTCGGCCTCGTGGACCCTCCCCGTTGGCTTGTATCAGTTTGTGTTGGCTTATATCGGTTTGTTGTTGGTTTCTACTCGGTTTCTGTAATTTTCTGTTCAGATGTTATTTCTGACTGTTTCTATTGGTTTCTGTTGGTTTCTAATGGTTTCTGTTGGTCATGAATATTCATAAGCCGTATTCTGAGATTTTGGAAAAAAGGTGGAATAAATAGAAATATGCAATTTTTAGCCATGTAGCTGGCATTTGGCTTATTAATATAATAAAAAATATTTTAGTTTATTTAGTGTTTTATGTTTAACACAATTTCAAATTGATTCATAATGACAATTCTTCATATTTCATTAACAAAAGTGTAATTTGAATATTAAGTAACTGTCTTTCTTCAAACATTTTGCCTGTAGTGGTTTATATAGCAGGGGTCGACAATTTGCCAGTAGTAATAGGGCCTTAATATAGGATAGCATAGGTTAGGTTAGGATAGGATAGGATAGGGTAGGACTCATTGTTAATGTCAACATGTTTCTGTGAGTTATTAGCCGAAACATCCAAAAGATTTTATTTTCATTAATAAATTTCTTATTGGTCCATTAGAAAATGTCTATTGGACCAATAGAAAAAATTCTAATGGACCAACAGAAAATGTCTATTGGTCCATTAGAAAATTTCTAATGGTTCTGTGGGTCCCATATTTCATAAACCATTAGAAACCATTAGAGACCAACAGCCCTAATGGTTTCTGATGGTCCAACAGGCTAATGGAGCCTATGGGAATTTCGACCTGGGGTGGTAATTCGTGTGGTAATGTCCCAATTTTACCACAGGATTCGTGTGGTAAATGTCCCAATTTTACCACAGGATTCGTGTGGTAATCCATGTGGTAATGTCCCAATTTTACCACAGGATTCGTGTGGTAAAAAATGTCCAATTTTACCACAGGATTCGTGTGGTAATTCATGTGGTAAATGTCCAATTTTACCACAGGATTCGTGTGGTAAAAATGTCCCAATTTTACCCACAGGATCGTGTGGTAAAATGTCCTGTGGTAATTACCACAGGATTACCACAGGACATTACCACAGGATTACCACAGGACATTTTTGTAAGGGCAGATCGGGGGAAAATGCTAAAAGACTCATAATCATATCTCAGCTCAATGACTTTTCCGAATCCCCCCTACCTGAGCCCCAAATCAAATATACCCCTTTAATTTTCCGCAGAAGTCGGGAACGAATAGGCCTACATGTATGGCATGCATGGTTGACCACCTGAGGGGGAGGGGGGGGGTGCGAAATCTATCAGCCCCGAAGGCGCATATCACCGTGTACGTGTATAAGGGAAATCCCCGGGTTTTGTACACGTGTGATGTATTTTACGCGCAAAGATATCACATCATGCCCGTGTAGGGAAAAGTAGAGCTGCTTCACTATTCCGTAAGTTATCCTTGATTTAAATACTCTTTTGTGTATTGAATAATTTGGAATGTAAATCGGTTTGTTGAAGTCCGAAGACAGAAATTGTCGATCTTACAACTGTAAGGTTAGCTTGGATTCTACAAGTAGAACTGACGAGGGATGGTCGCCTTCCCGATTTAGCTGGCGCACTACAATATATATATACATGTAGCAATAGCGGAATGCACGTTCTCGCTGCTCTGGGTTGTGCATACACAATGATACATCATCAGTGTTTCTACTCTTTACAAAAATATTCCTGAAACTTAACTCAAATTTCCCAGAAATCAGTGGCTTTTCCTGGAGTCTTAAACATTTGTCTTAAGATAAATAACTTCGGACAATGCCATCAATGGTATTAATTGTAACTAAGGCTAAGCTTTAAGGAGGCCTTAGATGCCTCCTGCCACTGGTCCAAAAATCAAGGAGTTTTAGGACTTTTTTTTTTGTCTGTGCACCTCCTAAAATAGGGACAAAATCGTTTAGGCGATCGCGAAGCCCGAGCCGAAAATTTTCCAGCTCTAAAATGAGGCAAATAATCATGATAATGCTATAGATCTAAAATCATGCCTATGCAACTTTGTTAAACCTGGTGTATAGTTTTGGAAACAAAAAAGAAATAGGCATATTCCGATCAAATATAGACTCATGTACATCATTACGTGATCCGTTTAAAATAAACCCTGGCCAGCTGTAACACAGGAACCCCATTGACTTGCATGTAATGTCAATGGGAGGTCTACCTGGGTTTTTATCACACCACTTTCAAAATTGGGAGAGTTTCCATTTCTCGCGGTTTAAACTAGGGAGGGGTGGGCTGACAGCTGATAACAAACCACAACCACTTCAACAGGCTGATGACCACAGCGTGGAGTTGGATTGCAGCTGTTCATCTAACGTAACAGTATAAACAAACTTTTAAGAGCTTCTTGGCTGAAAGAAATATAGGAATAGTGAATTTGTATTCCATTTGTTTAAAAAAAAAAACTGTCTTGCAAAAAAAATTGCATATGTGACAGAAATAATCATGATCAGGCAATTTTTGTTTTTCCTTCTCTTTCATCCTTTTTCCCCCATGGTCACTTCTTAGGGGGAATGTGGATTTTATCTGGGGAGTGTGTGTTTGTTTTATACTTAAGGATTACCATCATTGGTGCTGATATCGGGATAGTGGAGGGGTGGTGAGAATGGTTTGGAATTCGAAATTGGGGTTCTAGATAACTTCCTAGTTTAAACGAGAATTTTCGTAATGTGTTGTCCACATGTCATTGGACTAAAAGTTATGTGTGAGCGATCTTGTGATATTTTTTTCATGATTTCCAGTGAATTTCAGTGAAAATGTTTGAGGGTGTCACTCAAATCTTGACAAAAGTGCCTATAACACATGGGAGAACTGCTCGCATGTGACGTCACAAAATCAAAACTTTAAATATTCATAACATTGTTATTTTTTGGTTGGTTTTCTCCAAACCTTCACTCATATTTTTCTTTTATTTTCCTGTATTTTTTAAAACCTATTTAAACCCAGGGTGAACATTCCCTTTAATAGAATTTTGAACCGAAAGCACCCACTACAATGATTGTGATTGGCTATTGCCGATTTGATTAATAGCAAACCTTTGTGTTGGGGAAACCTACTCATACTTGCAGTCTAGCAGAGCATAATCCAATGAGTTTATAACCTCTTTTTTGAATCACAATCTTTCCAGCAGGGGAGCTTACATTTTGGAATGCATAAGGCAGACTAGACCTTGTCTTGTATCCAGTCTAGTGTATGGGGGTCTATTTGCTATTTGGAGCCACTGCTAACCAGGATTAACATCAGGCACCGAAACAGGTAACATTCAGATAATGCAGTCATTTTCAACCCAGTAAACTCCAGTTGGAATGGGAACAAATACAGGGTTTAGGAGTGGAGAGGGGGGGGGGGAGGGGGCTTTCATTTCTTCTTGTTGCACTAGAAGAATAGCTGCTCTATTAGTGCTGCTTCAAGAGCTTTGCTTTGAAGTCTTACCGTACATTAAGAATTTATATGCTTTGCCCATGTCAATATTGTTATTAATTCATGTCAATGTATTTGAATGTTTTACCTTTTATATATTTCTGTACATAATCCTTGTCAATTCAGTTATAAGACTGCGATATTGGGATTTCGTCAATAAAACCTTGAATCAGTACAAATCTTCTATGTACAGTACTTGCACATAGGTCTATCTTTTGGCATCAAGTCTGGGAAAATCAGACATTTTGTAAGAGAGAGAAGCTTGGACGCAGGGCATAAGATAGAGTTTTTAACCTCTCTTTATCATATTACAATCTTTCCAGCAGGGTAGCATGGAATGCCAGCAAGCCAGAGTAGATCTAGTCTTGAATTCAGTTTAGTGTTTGGGGTCTATTAGGGGCCATCAGTTAACTCTCAGGAACATCATCAGTTAACATCAGGAACTGAAGCAGGTAACAGGTAAAATCAGCCACTGACACATCTTAGCTTGTCATTTCATAGCACCATCCATTCCCTATTTAAGCTGTAATTTGAAGTCCCATGTATTAGTTACCAAATACACAAGCTAGAAATCTTGTAACATTCGTCAGGCGCTTATCCTTTTTTTTTTTCTTTCTTTCCTTTTTTTTTTTTTTTTTTTTGGGGGGGGGGGGGGGGGGGGGTGGCTGGCTCCTCTCTCTGAACCCCAAATGTAGAAAAGTGTCCAGAATCAGAAATTTTGCCCCCCCCCCCCCCCCCTCTTGGCCAGTGTTCTTTTTATAATCACTTGGAAATAATGTACACAAATTTGGAATATGTATAGACATCTGAAATTCAAATGTTTACCCCCACCCCATGAAAACTTTGTATACTGGAAAACTGTCATAACTAGTGTTATTACTTTTGTCATAACCCTGTGAGATAGACATCCCTGTAATTGTCAAAAATCAGATATCTTGGGATTGGCTTTTCTCTGTCTTATCTCTGTAAGTCCCCCCTATTTTTTTTTATAACAGATCAAAATCTCTGTTAGTTCTTTGTTTAACCCTATTCCCTCGACATTTTCCGCTAGAGCCTGATTAGTTGAGAATGAGCTCTGGGGTATCTTTTCTCTGATTTTGCAAAGTATGGCTTTAACGCGTGTATGAAACAGCATATTTCTTCTGCATGCTAAAGAGAGAAGACAGAAATTATGACAATTTTTATGACAATAGTTTTCCCCAGAATACAGTACAGGCCAAAAGTTTGTGGTCACCCTCAGATTTAAAAGAAAATCATACAATAAACTGCATTCTGCATTCATTCAAATGTACTGGTACAGAACGATTGTTTCGGGGGAGTACCTCTGATTTTATTTTCACGAAAATCCTGATTTTTCACGTCTCAGTGGGCACAATATACAAGAAAATCATGCAAATTAGAAGACAGTTTAGGGCCGTGTCATGGTTCAGTGACTTTCCTGATACGCAATTTTAATCAAGATCATGTTAGTTAGTGACTATCTGGAACTGTGTGTCAAGTTTTTTGGAATAACTCCTTGTAGAATGAACAATATTCATCAATGAATTTATGCCAAAGTTCACATTTGTCAGGCATTGATTGCCTCCTCCATTGACTTTATGTAGAGTCAGAGGCTTAACAAAAAGTGAAATTTAGCATATTTTCATTCTTAATTTTTGTCCATTTGACTGCGAGATATTTCATCGAACTTGGCATATAGCTTCAACTGATCTCAAACTAATAGTGCCAAATGCCAAATTACGTATGCGAGAAATCACTGAACCATGACGGAGCCCTAAACTTTCTTCTCATTTGCAAGATTTTCTTGCATATTGTGTCCACTGAGGTGTGAAACATCAGGATTTTTGTGAAAATAGAATTTGAGGTAATCCCCTGAAACAATCGTTTTGAATCAGTACATTTGAATGAATGCAGAATGCAGTGTATTGTATTTTCTTTTAGATCTGAGGATGACCCAAAACTTTTTGCCTGTACTGTACATATTTTGTCTTGTCTCTGAGAAAAGATAAAATATTGAGATAAGAACCCGCCAGGGAACAGCTAAATGTAATTTCATGTACTCAACTGCTACGTAGATGAATTTATGTTACTTTATGATTAGTCCACAATAAAGAAACAAATCAGGGAATATTTTGAAGTTAATTGATTGCCATTTTATTTCTACATCTAGACTCACACACACACTGCACAATGGCCGAGAAGGAAGATCCACATCAGCCTAAAAGTCTGAACTGTCCACTTTGTCTCGATGCCTTCAAGAACCCAACCCTTCTGCGATGCGGGCATACATTCTGTAGTGACTGCCTTGGCAGGTACGATGAACAACACCAGGCACGGGACTACATGGAATGTCCTGTGTGCAAGAAACGCACCAAACTGGGACATCATAGGGTTGCTGGACTTTCACCAAACTTCTCTGTAAAAGGTCTCAAAGATGAATGGAATGGAATTGGTAAGGTCATCGGTGGTTCATCTAATTTCTGTTCCCTCCACAGCGATACTTACAAAGACATTCTGTGTGAGGATTGCAAGGTATTCATCTGTCTCTCGTGTTTCCTCATTAAACATCAAGGTCACAAAATAAGAAAGAAAGAAGTAGTCGAGGCAGAATTCAAAAAGAAAAAAGAAGCTTTCAATCAGAAGATTCAGTTGAAAAAAGTTGACCTTCAAATGTCCATTAACAATGCTAAGCAAGAGAAATGTGATATGCATACCCATCAGCAGATCCTTCTGAGACAAATCAATGAAGCTTTTGACATAAAGGCAGCGATTCTGCAGGAAAACAAGGTAAAACTTTCTGAAGAAGCAACAAAAATGTGCAATGATGCATACAATGGAGTAAAAATGGGTTTTCTTAGGCAGAAAAAGATCATAAATAAAATAGAAAGTGATATCACTGAAGAAAAGTATCAAGCAAATGACTGTTTTGACCCTGATAGGATTGAAGTACTGCAGGCAAAGATAACACAGTTTGAGAATGCAATGGAGATGGACATTAATAAAGTGACAAGAGCGACAGAAAGAGTGAGGAACACTCGGTTTCATGAAGCAGATGGAAAAGTTCTTGAATTAGGTTGCCTTGAACAGCAAGCGAATGTAGTAGATAGTAGTCCTCCTCAAGTACAGACTTATTCTGGTGCCTGTACATCAAGAAGTAATGCAGTTGAGGTACAAGGAGATAGGAGGGAAGCTGTTATTCGAGCATCAGTGCAAAGTACATCAATGATGACTCCCTCTAGAGGCATTGCTTCTCCAGGAAGAGATGCTAGTGTGGGAGAAGGTTCGTCCCAGAATTGTTCTAGTGTTGATTCAGCAGGGTTGCAAAGAAGACGTGATGTAATGGATAAACCGACAGAAGTACAAGATCTGCCTAATTCCACTGTCAAGAAGATTGATTCGCGTCAAAGCTTGTCTGGCTCAGGGGAAGGTTCGTCCCAGAATGGTTCTAGTGTCAATTCTGCAGAGTTGCAGGGAAGACGTGATGTAGTGAATAAACCGACAGCAGTACAAGATCTGCCTAATTCCACGGTCAAGAAGATTGATTCGCGTCAAAGCTTGTCTGGCTCAGGGGACGGTTCGTCCCAGAATGGTTCTAGTGTCAATTCTGCAGAGTTGCAGGAAAGACGTGATGTAGTGAATAAACCGACACCAGTACAAGATCTGCCTAATTCCACTGTCAAGAAGATTGATTCGCGTCAAAGCTTGTCTGGCTCAGGGAAGTTCGTCCCAGAATGGTTCTAGTGTCAATTCTGCAGAGTTGCAGGGAAGACGTGATGTAGTGAATAAACCGACAGCAGTACAAGATCTGCTTAATTCCACTGTCAAGAAGATTGATTCACAAGGAAGATCTGGCTTAGGGGCTGGTTCGTCATATGATGGCTCTGGTGTTTGTAATTGTGCAAGAGACCGACTGACTATTTTAGAGAGTAATCCACTCAAGGAAACCACAGCACAGGAACCATTATCATACACTGCGAAGAAGAACGATTCACCAGTTAGTGTTTCTGGCATGGCCACTGATCTGTCTCAGGATCGTGATGGTGTTGCTAGCAGTGCAGGAGAGATCCAGAATGTTCCAGGAAGTAGCACCATGGCAGATGCAGCTGCAGCAATACAGAATTCACAAGTCACTGTGAAAGAGATCAATTCTAGTATGGAAAATGCAGAATCTCAAGATCGTCCTGGATCCAGTGTAGGTGAGGTGACAGTCCAAGAAGCCAGGAGAGTAGTGGAAATACCAACATCGGTACAAAATATGGAGGTGACCATCAGGAATGCATTTGATCTACCAGTTAGTGTTTCTGGAATGGCGTGTATACCATCCAGAGAAGCTGTTGTGGTAGGTTACGGAGAGTACAGACATGGTGCGGATGCTTTTTGTCCGTCAGGTACCAAGAAAAAATACCTGAAGACCATAGCTGGTCCAGTCTGCGACATTTCTTTCCTCAGTGATGGTAGATTGGTTGTATCGCATGGTCAATCATTTAGTATTTACCGCCGACAAGCCGGATCCTTGGTAGATAAACAGCATGAGTTCAGATGCAGACAAAATAAGAACTGTGATACCATGGTATGTGTTGACCAGAGTGATAAGGTCTATGGTGTCAATAACAGTTGTAAGATCAATGTTTTCAATGGTTTGAGCACTGCTATGATGAATGTTGTTTACCCTGCCAGAGTAGATTCTATACCCTCACCAGCAGTCCAGATCTGTGTAACAACTGCAGGTGCCATGGTTGTTGGCTTTGGCAAGAGCTTCTTGAGGTACAATCAAGCCGTCAGCTCTATTTCTGTGTTCAGGCGGTTAACTCAGCGTGGTCCATTGAAGGTTCGGTTAGCTGTAAAGGAAGAGGATAAATACCTCTGTGCTGCCATCGACACCCAAGACAGAGTGCTAGTTGCAGCGGTGAAGAAGGGGACTGGCTTGTTTACGTTGACAAGGTACACATTGAAGAGCGTGGAATTCACTGAGACAACAACCTTCAAGACTCTCAGACTTCCTCATTCCATTGGTGATCCTAGCGGATGGTGTTATATGGTAAGCATAACACCAAACCTAATTGCTTTTGCGGCTGGAATCCATTTGTATTTCATGCAACTTCCCTTATAGGGTGTCACTGCAGGCCCACGGTGAGCCTAGCACAATTTAAGGTGTCTTTTTACACCCAACCTTATTGCTTTGGCAACTGGAATTCATTTTTATGAAATCAAATTGCCATTTAAGGTACCTAATATTTTTAGTGTCTTTTATACCCAAACTTATTGCTTTTGCAACTTCAAGTCATTTTTTATGAAATCAAATCCCAATTTAAGGTGTCCAATCATGTCTTTTATACTCAACCTTCCTATATTCTACACCCATTCTAATCGCTTGTGTATCCGGAATTCATTGGTACTTCATGCAAATTCCTATACAAGGTGTCATTAAGGGTGATGTTTACACTCAACTGTATTGCTTTAGCAATGGACATTTGATTGTATGTGCAGCAAAATCTCAGGATCTCAGGAAATGTCCTTGTTAGATCAGATATCTTGCTGTTACTGAATATGCCAAATATAGATGTCCCACAATCAGAACCATCGTACTTTATGTTGAGATTTCCCTAGATGTGTAAATGCAATTTTATAGTTACATGTATTGATGGTGACTTGTACACCAAGCGTACATTGTAATTGTGTGTGCAACTGGCACTCATTTTAACAGTGCAATTACCGATGTAAGGTGTTAAATTGCGACCCGCTCTGATTCAAATTGTTTCGCAAGAAGCACCGATTTATTTTTATTTTTGTTTTACTTACTTCATGTAAGTTGGTTTGTGCAGAAACCAAACATCAAATCTGATTTCTTGCATATATGCAATGTGCAAGTGACATGTAGATTACTATTGATGTTACCTTGTCAGTTTGGTGTATATATGCCGAACAATAATTGAATCTTTGTGATGGATGTTTATTTGTAATTTGAAATGCAAACATTCTGTAATGGACAGGGTTAACTATGGTTTGATTTAAATAACATTGCCATTCCAACTCCAATTTCTTTTATATGCAACAATTACTAATAGAGTGTTTAAGTAGTTTGTTTTAGATTGTTTATAACACCAAACCTCATTGCGTATTCAATAGTTTTATTATAGATTAATGTAACCATTTATTGTTTGGTGTTTAAAGACCGTTGACGGAGTAAATACAACCTTACATCGATTGAAAGCTAAGTAGGCGTATAACATAAATACCCCCAAAATAAATTAAATTTTCATAACAGTATTCATAAAAAGATGATCGAACCTCAACCAGGCCATCCCTCCCAATATTCGTAAAAGTACCCCTATTATATAATGCGACTGATGACGTCAAAGAAGTTTAAGGGAATGCTACTGCCAGGCATGATTGGGTTTCGCCTTTAGAAAACACGTTTGTATTGCTATGTCAGAACAATAGAATTCTAGCACACATGTGGTCTATTGTTCTGACATAGCAATACAAACGTGTTTTCTAAAGCCGAAACCCTATCATGCCTGGCAGCAGCATTCCCTTAAACTTCTTTGACGTCATCAGCCGCATTATATAATAGGGGTACTTTTACGAGTACTTGGGAGGGATGGCCTGGTTGAGGTTCGATCACTTTTTTAATGAAATACTTTCTAAATGGAAGATAAAAATGCTTAAATTGGGAATTGTTGTATTAGGAAGAAATATTAGCTTTCATTTTATATGTAATTTTGGTTTTCATTTCTCGGTCCGGTCTGGGACTTTAAGTTGTTTTATCCAGGGTTCATACGGGTCATGGAAAACCTGGAAAGTTATGGAATTTTGCTATCTTGTGTTTCAGGCCTTGAAAGTCATGGAAAGTCATAGAATATCAAAATTTGTCAATATTCAATTTATGTAGCCGAGAGCATTGAAAATCCCAGACATCTCTTGTTGGTTTGCATTTGATATTCTCTAGTATAGCAGTACTGTTAATGCCTAAATACATGTATTTGGGTACATGACATTTTTCGTGTTTAGGAAATTCACAAAAATTGTAGTTAATGCTTTTATAGTCGAATTTTGGGACCATAGAAATTACCTTGTTATAACAGGAATTTTGTTATATCAGGGTAAAAACGACCAAAAGAATACAAAGAGCTAGGACCAGCAAAATTACCTCTATATATCAGGGGGAAAAAAACCCAATAGAATACAAAGAGCTACACGTAGGACCAGCAAAATTACCTCATTATATCAGGAACCTTGTTGTATCAGATCACGTTATAACGAGTTTCCACTGTATGTGGATTCTCAATGATAACACTCCCTCTATAGGGTGCTAAATATGAGTTGGTGCACTGCGTGGAAAATCAAAATAGTTTGTTTTACAAAGCTAACAGCAAACTTGAATGCTTATGGGAAATATCAAAAGCTTCATCTAGCTGTTCATAAGGTTTAATTATTACTTGGACTTCCTACAGCAGTTGGTCTAATCCTATGATTGCCTACTACCAAATGGGCTAAACCCATTTGGTCTACTAAAAATTTGGTCTAATACATATGTACCTGGTTTAATTTTGTTTGGTCTTATTAACACTTGGTCTAATTGCCAATTCATCTAATTACTTTTATGGTCTAATTGCTTTTTCGTGAATGAGTAATTGATCTACTACCAGTTTGTTCCAGATATTGCATTCATGACTGAGTGGTGTTAGACCTATTGCACATTAGACGAAATGGGAATTAGACCAAAAGGTAATTAGACAAACTGGTTGAAGACTAAGTGGAATTAGACCAAAATTGCATTAGTCAAATTGGGTTTAGACCAATTGGCATATAAATTACTGTTCATTCTAGAGGGAGGAAAAAACAAATGAAAGTTCAATATTTATGTAGATTTGGAATGTAATTATGTATGTTAATACCAAATCTGATATTATATTGGAGTTCATATGATGTTGGTTCGTAATGTATTTAGGGTGTTTATGTTAGTGACCAGTGATGTACGTAATGAAACTCGGTATTAATGGTGTTATGCAGCTTATTAATCAAAATGTTTAGAGGATTATACATTTATCTGCCTTCTATGCTTCCATTTATGATTCCATTAATAGGAAGGGTAATAGTACAGTATCCAATCAAGAATCTCACAAAGGTCGGGGAAAAAATACATAACAATATCAGAAGACAATAAGACAACAAGAAAAATTAATTTTGATATCAAAATTTTATTGAGTACAATTCTTAGGAATGTTCCAAAGTATATTTACATTAAAATAGCATTATGTGAGCTCTATTCAGTGATTTTAAGCAAAAAGTTTGATTTTATGCATAAATTAAGATTAGTTAGTATAATATACAGGGTGACCCAGAAAAAAGGAAACCCAAGTTTGATCATCAATAATTTAAAAAATATTACCATGGTGATTATAAAATTTATATCACTGGAAAGTGGCAACTCATTACCATTTTAATGATACCGCCTCCGCTCAGCTCACCAATGTCACGCATCACTGAACTCATTGTTGTTGAAATGTCTTGCAAATTGTGAGTGGTTACTTTCACGCTCATTGAGATGGGTTGCTGCAATGTGCTAAAAAGGACCCAACTTTCATCATCATTCATTTTAAAAACATGACAGTAGTGATTATGACGTTTATCACTGGAAAGTGCACTCATTATCATTGTATGATATTTCTCTTTCAAGCTCACCAATGTCACGCATTCACTGAACCCATTGTTCTGAAATATCTGAAAAATGTGATTGATGCACTGTCATGCTTCTTAATTATCCATGGGGAAACTGAAGGTTCTCTGGGTTGTCGTGACCAGTAACATGTTGAAATTACCTGGATGGTAAGATTCAAGGACTAAATAAGTAAAAATTTCAACCCATTTATCAAACTCATTTATTTAGGTCACTGGAATGTTTACTTAGATTGTTAGGAACTTGAAGCAACTCATCTCAAGGAGCATGAAAGAGAACTATCAAATTTTGCGAGACAATTTTCAAAACATGGGTTCAGTGATGCAAGATTGGTGAGCTGAGAGAGGTATCATTAGAATGGTAATAGAGTTGTACTTTCCAGTGATATTAAATTCTTAACACCACTGAAATATTCTTGAAGTTATTGATGATCAAAGTTGGTTCCTTCCAGGCACATTCACACAACCATCTCAAGGGCATGAAAGTGACACAGCACAATTTACAAGACCTTTTCAAAACAATGGGGTTAGTGATGCGTGACATTGGTGATGTGGAGCGAGGTATCATTAGATGGCAATGAGTTGCACTTACGGTGATATAAATTTCTAATCACCATTGGAATATTTTGAAATTATTGTTGATCAAAGTTGGGTTTCCTTTTTTCGAAACACCCTGTACAGAGAATTTATTTCAGAAAACTACTAGTCTTGTAAATTATATCACAACTACTGTTATGTCTAGGTCTATAAGGGGGATTCATTAATTGACAATACTTTTCAGTGGCGGATCAGATTTCAGGAAGGGGGGGGGGCGCCACCAAAATTTTCTGATTTTAACATGTAAATCAATGAGTGGTTTTCAAATATAGAGGGGGCGTGCACCCTTGCGCCTCGCCAGCATCCGCCGGATCAGTCCAAATAATTTTAATGAAATCTCCTAAATGTTTTTATACATAAATTCATAAATTGCACAAAATAGGGGGCTACATGTATGTATTTAAGGTACTTCATCAAAATATTAAATGGTTTAGTCTAATATAATTTTATAACACAAATCTTTATCTTACATGTAGGCCTACATATACTAACTAACTTTGTACAATTTTTGTTTAGAAGTGTAATTCTTCAGCAGGTTTATATACAGGGTGACCAGAAAAAGGAAACCAACTTGATCAACAATGATTAAAAAAATATCCAATGGGATTATGAAATTTATATCACTGTAAAGTGCAACTCATACCATTCTAATGATATCCTCTCTCACCTCACCAATATCATGCTTCGTCCTGAACCCATTGTTCTGAAAAAGTCTTGTAAAATTGTGCGTGGTTCACTTCATGCACCTCGAGATGGTTTGTGAATGTGCCTGGAAAGGAAACCAACTTTGATCATCAATATTTCAAACATATTTCAGTGGTGATTAAGAAGTTATATCACTGGAAAGTATAACTCATTACCATTCTAATGATACCTCTCTCAGCTCACATATCATGCATCACTGAACCCATTGTTTTGAAAATTGTTCACAAATGGGATGTCTCTTCATGCTCCTTGAGATGAGTTTGCTTTTAAGTTCTAAACAATCTAAGTAGAGCTTCCGGTGACTTTAATAAATGGGTTGATAAATGGTTGGAATAGTCTACTTATTAGTCCGTTAATCTACATCCAGGTAATTTCATCAGTTACTGCTCACAACACCCAGAGAACCTTTAGTTCTCCGTGGAGAATGTAAGAAGCTGACAGTGCATCAATCACAATTTTAAAGATATTTCGAGACAATGGGGTTCAGTGATGGTTCACATGGCGAGCAGAAGAGATATCAATAAAATGATAATGAGTGCACTTTCCAGTGATATAACGTGCTAATTACAACTGTCATGTTTTTAAATGATGATGATGAAGTTGGTTCCTTTTTAGGCACATTGCAACAACCCATCTCAATGAGCGTGAAAGTGAACACTCAATTTTGCAGACACATTTTCAAAACAATGGGGTTCAGTTGATGCGTGACATTGGTGAGCTGAGCAAGGTATCTTAAAAATGGTAATGAGTTCACTTTCCAGTGATGATAATTATAATCACCATGGTAATATTTTTGAAATAATTGATGATCAAAGTTGGGTTTCCTTTTTTCTGGGTCACCCTGTATAATATTGGACAAAGAAACAAAAAGAACAATCTGCAAAAAAATTGTACTACAATTGCACAATATGTATGTGTTTTTACATGGTACTTCGAATGTACTTCAAAAAGAGTTGAAATAACAATAAAAGTGTTTTCATTTTAATTAAGTGTATGCTGCTTATAATGTGAAAGTTTTTCTCGGCATGGGTAGTTTAGACCGGGGGGGGGGGGGGGGGGGCTAGAGAGAGAGAGAGAGGGAATGCCAAAGGAGAGCAAAAGCAAGATGGAATATGGGCTAGTTGGGGAGGTAGAGAGAAAACGAAAGGAAAAAGTAACATGTAGTTGGAGAGAAAGCGAGATGGAATTATAGTAACATGGGTAGTTAAAGAGACAGGAGAAAGAGAGCATTACGGAACAGTAACATTACTAGCTGGATAGACAGAAGGGAGAGAGAGAAAGCGGAATAGTAACATACTTTAGTAAACAGAAGGAAGAGAGAAAGCAAAGAGGGAATATTAACGTCTGTAGTAGTTGGAGAGATATATACTGAGTGAGTCAAAAAAACTTTACACCTAGGAAAATGTCAATAAAAAGAAAACCAAATTATAAACCCTAAATTATTTTACATATTCTGAAAGAGTAACTCCTCCCGCATCTCCTGGTACCATTTTTGTGTGGTATGTCTTTACGCTTTGATAAACACGACGCATTGTTTGCGAACATGCAAATTTTGAATTGTGCCAGGGTTGGGATGAAATTGAAACAACAAAAGCTGAAAAAAGCAACTCCATCATGAATAAAATAGCATAACTTTTTAACGAAAATGTCTTCCGCTTAATAACTTTGCAGGGGTGTTGTTACACATATCGACTACATGTTGTATGAAAATTAGATAGACTCGTCAAGTAATGCACGAATGAGTACACATCAAAGAGTAAATTGCCACTGACAGACCTAAAAAGGCCTCCTAATACTTTTGAAAAGAGATTATTTTGTCTTTGACATGTGCTCACTCATGCCTGACTTTACAAATTTATCTCATTTTCATACAAAATGTAGTCAATATGTGTAACAACACCCCTGCAAAGTTATTAAGCGGAAGACATTTTCGTTAAAAAGTTATGCTATTTTATTCACGATGGAGTTGCTTTTTTTGTCAGCTTTTGTTGTTTCAATTTCATCCCAACCCTGGCACAATTCGAAATTTGCATGTTCGCAAACAATGCGTCGTGTTCATCCAAGCGTAAAGATATACCACACAAAAATTGTACCAGGAGATGCGGGAGGAGTTACTTTTTCAGAATATGTAAAATAATGTAGGGTTTACAAATTGGTTTTTCTTTTTATTGACATTTTTCTAGGTGTAAAGTTTTTTTTGACTCACTCGGTAGAAGCAAGATGGAATATACGAACATGGGTAGTTGAGGCGAGAAAGAAAGAGTGGATACTTTAGTAACATTGGTAGTTGAGAGATAGAAGGGAGAGAGAATGTAAGATGGGATAGTAACATTTCTATACTTCAAATTGTCATATTTATTTTTTAATTTTTTGCAATCTGTAAATCTCGGGCACGTGAAATCTCTAATAAAAGTGAATAAACTGTATAGTTCCAACCACAATGCGCAAAGTAATAATAGCTCCTTCTAAAATATCCGGACAAATAACCCCTTAGCTTTTTTCAGAGGAACAATGAATTCACCAGGGAAGGTTGCATCCACATCAATGTCGACATCGTTCACACTTGCTTCATGCGAATTCAGGGGAAACTGCTTGATGACGCTATTATACATTATATAGACAAGCCCTTGATGTATGGCTAAACCTCTTGTACCATGATACATTAGTTGGTAATGGTTTATCGGTGTAAACGATGCTGTGATTGATCCATCCGTTGATAACACTGGCAAGGACCACAAAATGTTCGCATTTCTCCCGACCCAGTAGATATTGTTACCTAAATATGAATAAAAAGTATTAAACTAATTCTATGCAACAGATATAGTGGCATGAATAAATTTCGGTTAAGAGCCCCCGCCCCTGTAAAGCCCCTTTCACAATTGGAGGTGCAACTGCTTACAACCGTTGCGATTGTGTGCAACATATTGTGACCAAATGATCGCAAAGATCGCAAAAGCAATTGCGAAAGCTCCTTTAGGTGAAGGGTAAAGTTATGCCCACATCGAGTTGAATCTTATTCTAATGTATAAAAAGTAACTAAAATCTATCTGCTGCTTATTTTCTTCATCATACCCTGGTATAAGGCGATTTCAAACTTCACATGTATTTCAATGTGAATAAAACAATGAACGTAATCAAGTGCATGGATGAAAAAGTAGGTGGCACTGTGCCCCCTGCCCCCTCCCCCGACCGCCTCTGCTCGAGAGGAATAAAGCGTCATAAAGATACTTATATTTGTATATCCAAAATTCGTTATAGAATGACCTACTTCGCACAATATGCAGAAACTAATGACAATGTAAAGAATAAAACCACGAACAAATAAAACATTCTATGAATAGGCCTACATATAGCGACCTCAGATCAGGAAAGACCATTTCACGTAATCAACAAAAAAAAAGAAAAGAAGCCTTATAATAACATGTAGGATTGTAGTAGACATATATTTTGCCTCTTTTCTAGCTTCACTAGCTTACCACTAAATTGAAAAAAAATGTTAAGCTTTAAAAATCGAGGGGGGGGGGTGACGATGCCCCCAGAAAAAAAAATTGAGGGGGGAATACGCCCCCCCCCCCCGGGATCGCCGCCAATGATGTTATGCCTACCAAGATAATCAAGATACATATACTCCACTTGATCCGTGGTTGCTGTTAACTGCACATTCCGTTGTCCGTCCAAAGATGCTCTGTAAATCTGTTTGTATCGGGCGACCCAATACAACCAACTGATGAAAGAAAGAAGAAGATCACTTCATGACGTTAATATTTTGAATGGCGGGGCAGTAAAAGCAAAAATAAAATATAATTACAACTACCCCAACTATACAACAAAACATACATGCACAAAAAAACAAACAAACACAAAATCTCACAACTTACACACAAACATGACCCAAACACACACATACACACTCCAAGCACATCCCACAAACGCACCTCACAAACACATACGAAAGACACCCTGCTAATAAACAATATCATTTTCTAAATATAGCCCCGATTTCTAAGCACAATTTACATTGCCTTTAGAAAAACATTTAATTCTTGTTTTTAATTCTATGACAGGTGATAATATTCTGACCCCCTCCCTCCCCTCAAATAAAGAAAGAAATATATATATTTCAAAAAATCCACCGTTAAACAAAAACTTAAAAAGGACTTCCCTGGAACTCCAACTCCAAACAGAAACACACACACACACACACACACACACACACACACACACACACATACATACAAGCCCACACACATACACACAAACAAGGCACATATACCTGTTCCAGATATCTACGACAATACTTGTAGGTGATTTGTTTATCCCAATCAGCTCTCGTGGTTCGGTTCCATCGAGGTATGACGTCATAATCACCTTATCCCCGGTCCAGAATAGATGCCGTTCCTTTGGATCCAATGCAAAGTCCAAAACACCTACCGAACATGTTATTTTTGAGATTAATGAAAGAAAGAAATGAAAAAAAAAAATGTTGACATTTTACCCTATTAACAGGTCATAGGTCAATGAAAACGAACATTTCCTGGTTCATTGGATCAAGCAGAATACATTAACAATGTCTAATAAAATATTGCAATTAATACGGCCCAATGAGACTAAGGTCAAGACCAAAACTCTGGCCAAAACATCTTTCTTGAAATTTTACCTTTGACCTATTGGTTGTATATGGCTAAACTATGTTTGCAACTAATACTTGATGCAATCAACCAAAAAATAGAGATTGTCCTATTTTAAGTTGACACAACTGACCTAGTAAAAAACCTCAATGGTCACAAAAAATTAGGTGTTTGCTAAAATGCTAAAAAAGATTCAAATTGACCTTTGACCTAATTTCAAGATCATAGGCTAAGGGTCATCAGAATGTGGCAACAATATCAGGCTAGTATGACCGATGTTGTATTGTTGGTTAGTAGTTATTAATATTGTATAGGCCTATGAATATGTTTTGTCTGATCGTCGTTAAGCTTGACTCCATTTTGCATTGAATTATGCGTAAATTGACTAATTTGCATATTGATCAAAACTGGCTGGTCGGGTGAAAAATGATAATAGACTTAAGGCCTCGTCACACCGAGTCCGGTCCGGGTCACGACACGGGCCCGTTCCGGTTCAACAATGGGCAAAAACGGTCGAAATGAATCGGCCGTGTATTATTGCAATGAGACTGGTCACAACAAACACGGGCTATGCCGTACTAGCCGGAACGGCAACCAGTACGGTTTTTATGGGATTGCTCATGGAGCGATTTGAGACGGTTTGCCGTACCGGTCACCGGACCGGACTCGGTGTGACGAGGCCTTTAGGCTAATTGCTAGTTATAAAATTACCTTTCAATTTGAGACCAAATTTGATACATTTTGAACAAAATTATATTTACATTAATGAAGCCTGACCTTTGACCTCCATTTTGTGTTACAAAACAAATATGGCGACATATATTTTCGGATTTGTGTGATCAAGTAGAACATATTTTTTTAGATGTTTCCAAACATTAATGACTTGCAAACGAAACTACATAGGATGCCCCACTAAAAGGCATATATACTTACTTGCATTTGAGACTACCTGTGATATTAATCGTGTTTCAACATCTACTCGGTTTATAGTCTTAGAATCAGACCAATATATCATTTCATCGACAGGGTCAAAATCTACAATAGTTGGTTCGCCTGGTGTGACACTGTATCCATTGTACTTTATGTTGTGGAGGGACTGACTGATGCCTGCTAATCCAAAGAAAATAAACCCGTCCTGACTTGATATGAGAACAGCTGTTCCTTTTTGATCGCCTAAACGAAAAACAAAACAAAACAAAACACAGTTAATATGATATTAAGCAGCCTTTAAGTCAACATCACAATAAAACATATTTGGGTATTTATGAACATTTCCTGAAAGAAAGAAACAAATCGGATTGAGAGCTTTATTCTATTTTCGGTAATCCTGTTTTATTCTGATGAACCCTTTTATTTCCTATGTGAGAACAAAGGTCATAAAAGAATGGAAATTAAGAAATAACTCACTTGCAGGGATTTCACATCGTTGTCCTGTGAATTGAGTCGTACATGAACAAGAGAATCCATCTATTTCTTCCATACATGTTCCTTCATTAGAACACGGATCACTTAGACATGCTGTACGATATACAAAATATTCAATTTTAATTCACTTAAATTCAAATTTATTGTCCAAATTGTGTTTGATCTATTATTCCGAACCCACAATTATAACTTGAATGAATGATACCAAAACAAAGGTTCAAACAGTGAAAATAGGTGAGGGATTGAAGAAGGTCTTAAGGGCCTGTCCCACAGACGGCGATCGTTGTGGCGACAACCTGATAATTTCATAATTATAAGGAGTTCGTCTTTAAAAAGGCGATTATAAACCTACATACGACTCTATCTAAGCTAGGCTACAACAACAACTTGCTACCACACTCACAACAGCAAGATCGCCAGTTGTCGCAACAACGATCGCCTCCAGTGGGACAGCCCCTTTACTCGGCAGCTAGACATGAGACAAGGGACCTTTTTTTTTTAACCCAAACTGTTTAGAATTAACATACGATGAAGAAGCTAATTAAGCTATAGAAATTTAATATAATGTCACAAACTTGACTGCTCTCGCAGACAAAATTGATAAAATATTACTACGGTACACTGGCGAAGAGCTGGACGCACTTTCTCTGGTGACCGGAAGGGGGGGGGGTCATGAATAGATCACCCCGGCATGCCCATATACAAAAAAAAAAAAAAAAAAAAAAAAAAAAAATGAATGAATGCGGGTTTACGCCCATGATGATAAATACAAAGAATGACACTTTACCGAATTCTTTGCAGACGAAGATATCGACATCATGACTTAGTTGGTCTCTGAATGACATATGCTGGAGGTCATCGTCAT
This sequence comes from Paracentrotus lividus, assembly GCA_940671915.1. Lineage (NCBI taxonomy): Eukaryota > Metazoa > Echinodermata > Echinoidea > Camarodonta > Echinidae > Paracentrotus > Paracentrotus lividus. The sequence continues at coordinate 2,534,604 of CALNVZ010003433.1, forward strand.
CTGCTCTCTTTAGCGTCAAGGACCTATCAGGACAAACCGGAGTGGGACAGTCTTTTGTGCAAAGAGCTAAAGATTGATTAAATTTATTATTCAATTTACCATCATTAACAACATCATTGTTTTTGGTTCTAAAATAAAGGCATTTGTGTGATTTAGTTTCCCGTGCCAGCTCCATGTTATATTAAATTAAAAAAATATTTGTTTCTTGTCACTCAACCGTGACAAACATTCAGGATTATTAATGGTATTGGACAGTAGGCCTATATCAATGCAGGAGGCGTACACTGTAAAACGCTGCCGTTTAAACTATTTAAAACAACTCAAAGTTTGTTTAAGTCGGTCACTCTAACAACTCCTGTTGAAAAATTTTAAACTACGATGTTTAAACAACCAAAGTTAGAAATTTACTTTGAAGTCCGATTTTCAACGGTGGCTGTTAAATTTCACCAACGTTGATTAAAATTTGAACAGCGTTGTTCACAAATTCAAACAGAAGTTGGTAGAGTGACCGGCTTAAACAAGAAATTTTATTGTTAAAAATAATTATTTTAAACGGCGTTTTTACATGTAAGACCTATATCAGGATTGTTAGAATAAATTAATAGAACATTATACTCACCAGCAGCTGACGTCAAGAGTATCATAATGATCCAAATTCCAATTCCAATCATGTTCTAATAGAAAATGAAAATAAATGGCAATTACTATATCAATATATAAACAAGTTATGTCAATAAAAGATAGACTCATTCTTTAAATTACATGATTAACACACTTCCGAAGGGTTATCATATAACATGACAACAAAAGCTCAATGATAACAGAGTAGGCCTACTCTTCCATATTACAATGTATTATAAATAAGTGTGCTATGATGTTTTTGTGATTTTTTTTTTTTATTTTTAGAGTGAAGATACTTACCATAACTGGTTAAAAAATACTGCTTAGAACTGTTGTCACTTTGAAAGTAGAAACATTTTCTTCACCGGAATTGTGTCAGTAGCAAGAGGAATATTTCTTCATATTTTCTAGGTTCTATCCTATTTGGTTTACTTATAATACTTTTTTTGTTGTTGAAGCCCAATTTCTGTTGTTCTGTTTTTGTATTACTTTATTTTATTTCTTCATTTGGGATCTGTTCTAATCTTTTTAAGCCAAATCTGATAGATCTGTGTCACAAAATTTGACAAATTGGTTGATATCGTGACACAATTCAGGTTTCAATTGGTGTACGATCACGAACTTTAAACATGTAAACGTTCGGACAGAAGACTGGACATCCACAATCACGAACTTATTAAACATGTAAACGTTCGGACAGGAGACTGGACATCCACACGCATTGCTCCTCTCAAATAATCATCCCTTCACGCCCCATCCTCCCCTCTCTCTTTCTTTTTTCCTCTTTTATTTTCTCTCCATTTCTCTCGTTCTCTCTCTCCCCCTCGTTCTCTCTCTCTCTCTCTCTATCTCTCTCTCTCTCTCTACCTTGTTCTCTCTCTCTTTTGAGGGGAAAGATTTTGTTTTATTTTATATTACATTTTTCAGTTTGTGCACCTCTTCTATGGAATTCACTTCCTACTCATGCTCAGGACTCACCTACCACAGAGATATTTAAAAAAAGACTCAAGATGTATTTGTTCACAACATAGTTGGGTTAGGTTATTTTTTTTTATTGATACTAAGTGTGTTATAATTATGCAAGATTTGTAATAATTATGTTATATTCATATATCTTTTGTAGTTTATCAACTTCATGTTTAAATGTTTGAATAATTATATATGTATGTAATAACACTTTGAAACTGTATTTTTGTGTAAAGCGCTTTATACGTTTTATCATTATTATTAATATTATAAAAACGTCATATTTTCTATAGATATAGCAAAAACATGATAAGCTATTTTACCGTTAGTCACGCTTCATTTTGTCTATTGGGCTTCCCCTCATTTCTACGGAGCCCCGGAAGGGACATGTGTAAAATATTTTTTATCTCATCAAAACGAGATATTATCTCAATACGTACAAATAAAATGTATCCTCCATTCATTATTTGCTCCCATAGGCGTTCCTTCAGCAAACATTTGAATGACAATAAAAACTTAATATGCAAATTGTTTACACTATTAAAATATCATGGTAATACAAATACACAATCTTACTTCAAGAGAGTAGCAATCAAATATGAATAGATAGATAGATAGATAGATAGATATAATTATAGATAGATAGATAGAGAGATCATGGTCTTTATTGGCAATATTCAAAATAGCAGCCAAAGGCTGAAACAAAATGAATTTACAAAGGTATAAAACATTCTTAAAAATACATAACAGCATTATAAAAATTCAGTCAACTTGAGAAATATACGATTTAACATTTACAAAGAATAATGAATTGATTAACAAATAAGATTATGGACATACAAGTCAAGGTAAATTATAATAGAGAATTCATGTTACGCTGTGCAGGTAAGTCACAAAGAAATACAACTTTCAAATATTATATATCATATACTTAAGTGTATGGTTACATGCATCAGCATTTACGTTCATATCAGATAGATGTGTGTGAAAATTGTTGTTTAAATTGGGTTTTGTAATTTAACTTACATCATTATAGAACGTATAGCTTTAAAATATTGAAGTTTAATGATATGTAATTTGTGTACACATTGACATTTACATTGAAAATATTCAGGTATATTGAAGGGAGGATTAAAACTAAAATTGAGTAATGATAATCCAACTGTCATCATTTATAAGTGGATATATAGTACATTATAATTAGAAAGGAAACTTGTCAAAGAAAACTATTATAATAATCATTAAATGTGATATTACAAGTGTTTCCGTAACAATACGTGAGTTATTTATGTTAAAGTGAAAACTTAGAGAAAAACAAACGAGGAAAGACTTTGAATATATATATATATATCATAAAAGACAAGATAATCAATTATTATTATGGGGGTTCGAATACTGATAAATTTCAAGCTTAAACAATGTATTGCATAAGAGAGAGAGAGAGGGGAAAAAACACGTTTTAGACTTTTACATGAATGTTCTAAGTTGAAAGTTTATAGTAGAAAATCAGAAAAAGCATTACTAAGAAGGGTAACATGCATGATGAATTAATTAATTTACGATTATTTCAACTCCGAATTCAACTGCCGCACAACAGAAGGGATAACAGATTGGCGGTAACGCGTGGTCCTACACAATGGAATCTGGAGAGTATTACTGTTACGCAATGTGCGATTGGTTGTTTGAGAGCGAAACTCGGGAAGGAGATCACGATGACGACGAGAGGAAAGGAGATCGCGGGGAAAAGAAGAGAGAAGGGTCTCTCTTCGTGACTTCAGTGAGGGAACACCTAGTTGGTCAAGGGCTTGACGATATGATACGTATCCTCCGAGGATTATCCGGCAAACCCTCTTCTGGATACGTTCAATGTCGTTGGACTGCTGCAAGGTAATCGCTGATGACCATATGGGGGCAGCATATTCGAGGACTGGTCGGATATACGTAACATAGATATAAATCAATTCAGATTGATGAAGGTTGCATTTTTTGAGCCGACACAAAATGTATAAGCGACGACTCGCTCTGGATACCATCGCGGAAACATTGGACTCCCACTTCAGATCGCGTTGAAGAATGACGCCTAGAATCTTAAGACATTCAACTTCCGGGAGTAGGGATTCACCGATTTCCAACACGGGGAAAATTGGTTGGCGTTTTGCAAATGAAAAATTCATGACGTTACACTTCACAGGATTCGGTTTCATGTCGTTTTGACGACACCATTGAAGAAGTACATCAATTTGTGATTGAAGGTATGATGGCTGATTGCAAGAGCGCACTTCCACTAAACTCAAATCATCGACATATTTCCAACGAGCATCAACGTCGATGACGGCATCATCAACGTCGATGACGGCATCATCAACGTCGATGACGGAACCATTCATGAATGAATGGTTCACTCCCTGTTATCATGGCTATTAGATATATTGCCCTATCGTACCGATTTGATTTCCCTGAGCAACATATGTTATTGTGTTTTTAGATGTGTCATTTTAGGAAATTGACAAAAGATAATCTCCTTATAATATTTGTTTCTTATTCATGGTTAATGCAAGATAAAGCAATATTTCCATTTTAACAAAGGTTTGATTATACAGCATAAGTAAGTTGATATAATTGCGATGAGGTTTACGTCTGAAGACTGTTTGATAGTGTAGAAGAAGAATGGGAATACAGTACCGTAGACCTCAGTATTAGCTAGTATCCACAATGCAAACTTCTACCTTCAAAAAAAAAAAAATGCACGATTAATATTCTTCTGAGAAAAATGCAATTTATAGAATTTCATATGAAATAGCTGCTCATAATTGATGTAACAAAATCAAAATTTTCAACATTCATAACCTCTTATTTCGTTCATGGCTTTTCTTCAAACCTCCACCCTCTTACTTTTCTTTTATTTTCTGCTATTTCAAAACCAAACTGAACTTCCTTGGGGAAGATTTCCCTTCAAAACCTTTGCTGAATTCATCGAGTGCACCAAAACCTTGCCATCAATGGCGCATCTATTGTTAATGTTGCAGATGCAGCCTTCTACAATGTCCGGACGAATAACCCTTTTGCATCTTCCAGGGGTGCCGTACCATCACTATCGGAGAAAGTTGCAACCACATTAATGGTGTATGCTGTCGAAATTGTATTAGTGCTGTCCCTTGTCGCATTCAAGTTATAATAACGGATAGTTTGGCCATGCAATATGTAGATGAGCCCTTGTCGTATTGCTAAACCTTTGGTGCCGTATAACTGTAGTTTGTATTCGACAGTGTCCATTGATGGCAGTAAGGACGACTTGATACCCTCATTTGTGTTGACCCAGTATATGACGTTTCCTAAGATCATATATAAAACAAATTTGAAAGATAAAATTATACAGTTATAGGAGCTATTGTTATTGTGCTCTCTCTCTCTCTCACTCTCTCTCTTCCTTGTCATATGTACATCGAACATGCATGTTTATATGCTTACGCCGCTTCTTTCTCCAAATTTGCTATAAGCTCATCTCCCGTCTTTTCCCAAATATTAAAAAAATAACCCATCTAACTATATCCCAACAGTTATGAATCAATGAATATTGATCTGCGAAACGCCCTAGGATAAAAAAAAAAGAAGAAAAAGACAAAGAAAAAGAAAACAAATAACCAAAAGACACCTGAAAATGAATCAAGGCTCAATGGCTCGTTTTCAACTCGTGGGTGTCTATATACTGTGCCAGTCCAATTAACATAAATAAGATCGGACTTTTCAACAAGCAACTTAAAAACTAGACTCCCTCATTAATGCTATAGAATCAGCTTGACATCCTCGAAAACAGGAGTCAACCAATATTACCTGGATAATCAAGAAACAGGTACTCAACGTGATCACTGGCCATGGTTAATAGCTTATGGTCTGTTCCATCCAGAGTTGATCTGTATATCGACCTTTTGCGGGCGACCCAATACATGCACCTGGAAAAAGAGAGGGAACAGAAATATTAACTCGGTAACGATAAATGCAAAAAACCAGGTCACGGAAAGGGAGTATATTCAAATATATATTCATCAGTTAAAATGAGGAAATGGCAAAGAGACCACGTCATACATGTATACAGCCATACATTCTATCATTCTATAAATGATATAAGTAAATCAACAGGAGAGGAGAGAGAAGAGAGAAAAAAAAAGGGGGGGGGGAGAGAGAGAAGAGAGAGAGAACATATCAATTCTACTCTATGTAAAATGTAAAGTTAACAGTATACCAAGTGTGCATTAAATCGTAATTAAACAAGGCGCGTCCATTATCTAAGAGGCCGAACGCAACAAAGTGACGTTGGAAATACGGCTGAGAAGCGCAGAAATCTATACAGCTGGCTGCAATAACAAAAACTCGCGTAAGAACTTCCCTGCTCGAATGGTATCGCCCGCTCCGTGATGGAGCAATATACTGCGCTGAGGTGAAGAAATTTATGAACTTTTCTCATGGTTTTAATTAGTAGATGATTCAGACCAGATGGAGGAAAAAGACATTTTAGAAAACCTATATCATGATTGTGCTGAGTTGTAATCAGAACCCTGTATTTTACATAGATTGATGCTCAAACCAAGAGATCTCGCCAACGCCGTTCGCATTATTTTCTATGCGATATGCATGTGATTTGCTAAACATTGCCAATCGAGAAAAAAATCTCTTATAATAGTTCAAAGTGACAGGACTTTTTTTTAACCATGAAATATATTATACCATTAATGGAAAGCTGAAATTCAACTTTTAAAACCGTGTGATCATTAAAGTGTAATATAATTAGGGTCATTGAGGAGCAAACTTTGAAGCGCATGAGCTGTCGGGCTCAAAATTGGCCATATTGTACAGAAATATGTTCTGACCAGGCTTTCGAATGATTCAAGTGACAGGACTTTTTTTTCCCGCTTTGCAATACGTTATCCCTATTTCTGAAAAATTCAGACTGTGAGCGTATCAATCAAATTGATCATTTCTTTTGAAAGGGTAGTTGCTCGCCATCAAAAAGACAAATAAAGTGCAAAAACGTGTCCAATAAACAAAAAAGTAAATGGGAGCGTTCGCTTTGAGTAGAATGGTAGCGCCCTCTATCTCTTAAGTTTACAACTAGAATTGATATGGAAACTTAAAACGGGGAAAAGATAGCAATAAAAGGAAATATACGATTTAAGTTATGTAGTCTGTAAGAGTAGTTAAAACCGCTGGGTTTAGCTAGTTTACTTCATATCCTCTACAATGTTCCAGATTTTTTTCTCTATTGAGCACATACCTGTTCCAGATATCTATGACGATCTGTGTTGGTGGTTTAGTTAAACAATCTAGCTCCCGTAGTTCGCTTCCATCAAGGTGTGACGTCATAATCACTTCATACCCAGTCCAGAATAGTTTCCGTTCCTTTTGATCCACTGCAAAATCCAGAATAGGCGTACCTATTGAATATTGATAATTAATGGCAAGGGAAAAATACATGAATTGCAAATCCAGGATTTTGGGGAGTGATACCTGCCTTTGATACCCTCAGCCCATTTTAAGTGCACCCTTTAAAGACCTATCTGTTATAACGTCAATTCAAAACCAACACGATTAATTAGTCCATTCTAACGTGAAGTTGGGTTTTAAATGTTTACAAAACTGATAGAAACTGTAATGATTGTTTGTTTCTTTGTATATTATTTATTTATATTTTTAATTTTGTGACGTCACCTGCGAGGTTCTCCCATTCTTTTCGTGCTTTAACTAAAAAATGCACGTCCTAATGGTTCTGAATGAATGCAAAAAAAAAAATAATCACAGAGTCGTATCTAAACATGTGTTAATAAATCACAAGTGCCAGTCAAATCTTCATTATTGTATACACTCTTTACCATTGGCCATGCCCTCTTAGATTTTTTTTTTTTTTGGCCTGCACTGTCGCATTTTCACCCGATTTTTATAAAATTGGTGGCATATTGATCAGGACAACGAGCTGCTTAAAATGAGCTAGGACAAACTTGGTTCTGAAAGTAAGTTGTAAGTAACGCAGTTCCCCCTTTTTTTAATTCTTTATTTTTTAAATAAAGATATGACATTACAAATATGGACAAATATGTACAATGGTACAAGAAAAAAAAAAAAAGATTTTAAGAGGGCATGGCCGAAAAATGCGGGCCATAGAATTTTACAGCACACAACGTCAAAGGCAACCTCGCGATCCACGTCAAAATATCTTACTGATTCTTGAGTACAGTTATACTTACTAGCATTATTGATGACCACGTAATTCGATTCTGTCTTCATGTCGAATCGGTTTATAGTCTCGGAATCAGACCAATATATCATTTCATCGCCGGGGTCAATATCTACAATAGTTGGTTCGCCTGGTGATACATTGTATCCGCGGTAGTTTAGGTTGTGGAGGGACTCGTTGATACCTGCTGATCCGAAGAAAATGTCCCCATTCTTACTTAACATAAGAACAAAAGTTCTTTGTGGATGAACTCCATTATCTGATAGATACATTTGTATGATAAAGAAAATTGGAAACTTTATCTTTCATTTGGGAGGCCTAATTACGATATGATAGGTACATAAAGATAAAAGTAATATGCTAGAAACATGTATGATAAATAGAACCTAACTAGGATATTAAGTTGACCTATTCAAGAGTATTTTACCTGTATAGGAGGCCTATAGCTTTTCTTTGAAACATTGAGAAGAAAAAGTGGGTACAAAAATGCTGTTATAGGTAAACAACTTATTTTCTTTGTACAGTACAGTATTGCTTTTCATGGTTGAATCAACTATAATTGAAAATTGAACTTCAAACGACTTTTTTTTCTTTAGTGAGAGCAAAAGTTGTAAAACATTGGATAAAAAAGACTCACTTGCAGGGATTTCACATCTTTGTCCTATGAATTGAGCCGTACATGAACAAGAGAATCCATCCATTTCTTCCATACATGTTCCTTCATTAGAACACGGATTACTCAGACACGCTGTACGATATACAATAACATGCAATTTAACTTTAACTCAATTAAAACTTAGTGCAGAAATTGTGTTTGATCCATTATTCGTAAGCCGCAATTACCGAAAAAGAGGTTTAAAAAGTAAAAATGAGTACGGACTTTATGAAAGTATGTAACCTTGAACTTATTTATCATTTGCCGATCGGCAGAAGATCGAATAAACAAGTTATTTGACAGACAAAAACAGTATTGTTGTTTTCAAATCATTCAGCATGCTTCTAATCAACATTAATGAGATTATCATAATAATTAAGCTAGTTAAGCTAAACAACTGTAATTGAGTTACAAAGTTGACCAAACCAGACAAATAATTAAAGTACAACAATAACATAATTAAAGACTGGCACTTTACCAATTTTTTTGCAGATGAAAACATCGATATCATGAGGTAGTTGATCTCTGAAAAAAATATGTTGAAGGTCATCATCATCTGCTCTCTTAGGCGTCAAGGACTCATCAGGACAGACCGGAGTGGGACAGTCTTTCGTGCAAAAAGCTATAAAGTGAGATATTAAGATTTTACTCAATAAAATTTATCATCATAACAATCATTGTTATCACAAATTTCATCTTTAAATGAATGAGTTTTCAATGAATTGGTTTTTGAGGGACAATATTCTGTGTATAACTCCAAATCGATGTTAATAGTCCCATAACTGGCAATCATGAAATCATTACCACAACCACCATTATCATCACCATCACCACCATCATCATCATCATCACAACCAACATCACCATCGTCATCGTCATCACCATCATCACCATTACCACTATCACCGTCATCATCATCCTCATCATCATCACCACCAACATTATCAGTAATAATACGATCATCGACATCGCTAACATCATTATCAACCATCATCATGATTATTATCAGAACCATTCTCATCATCATAATCATCTTCATAATCAACATCAGTAAAATACAAAAACATCGTTATGATCACCAGTTTCCAGTGAAGGAAAGCTAGCTTTGATTTTGTTAATATTGTTAATTGATGTCGCTATTAGCTCGCTCAGCACCTCACCTTCACCTGTAGATGATATTCAAAGTTAGGACTGGAATGTTTTCAAATGTCTCACCTATGGCCGAAGTCCAGAGTACCATAGTTAGCCAAATCGAGATGATATTCTAGAAAAAAAGAATATTATATATAAAAATAAAAGTTTAATTAAGCGTCCATCATTTCTTTGAAGCAGCCATTCAAAACCGTTTTTTTCTTACACCTGCTATGGATGTTGAGCTTCATCATTTTCATGAGAGGATATTAAAGACAAACCTTTATAGTAACTCCAAAAATATGGGTGTTGGATAGGATGCTTAATGGGTGTTTTGATTGAGGGGGGGGGGGGCTATACCGGCTATCAACATGTTTGAACAATAGTTAGAAGAGCAAAAGTGCAAGATGTTTGGTAAAATGAAGTAAATCATGCAGGTCGATCGTCATACATTTTTATTTTCACTTTTTAAATGTGTAACAATAACATTGTTTATGTTTCTAATTTTCTTTTGTATGTACCTCTTTATGCAGGGCAACCAAGTGAAACAGTGTGTAATCGACTGACGGGGCTACCCTCCAGGAAGAAAACAAAATAAATTAATCAATTAATACTTTAAATTTTCCTGAAATACTTACCATGTTAACACTGTTTGATGATGTGCAAAGAATAGAAGTTTGATTCCATTGTAACTATATCAGGGGCACTAAGTTTTCTCTCTTGGAGATCTAATTCTCTCTCTAGTCCATTTCGCTATTTCTCTTTAAGGGCACTATCTTCATTATTCTCTGAGGGATAATGATCTTATAATAGTATCCAACGAGAAACCGGGTTTTTGTTCTTTTTAAAGATTGGAGTTCTAATTCTTCTTTCTTGTTTCAAATCTGCAAGATACGTGTCTTTATTGGATAGTCGATTGGGGTCTTGATATCGTGATATATTCCACTTTTCAACCTGCTGTACAGTCACGAACTTATTAAACATGCAGTTGTTAGGATAGAAACATATGATTTGGAATAGGCCTCAAAGAGAAATAAAGGATACCTCATACCGCAGGCATAATTCCGGGGTAACCACATTTTACTTTAAAAGTGTCGAACATCAAAACACTACAGTTTAATATGGTAAGTCTCTTAAGCCTAAAACTACCCTAACAAAAAAAAAAAAAAAATAAAATAAAAGTATAAAGGTGAGCTGTTTTTTCCCCTATTATCATTGTCATTATTTTTATCTTTCTAGATATATATCTATTTATATAACATGGAATTTGACTAATTTATTTTTTTGCTATCTTATTCGAAGTATCATATGAAATGCAAAAGAATCTCAATTTTCTTTTCAAATGATAATTTGTGGGCCTATTAATTTTCAAGGCAATCATTCATTTTGTAAACATGCGTCGCAAATGTGTAATTTCACACAAAATTAAACTGTAGAAATAATGTTAATAATATTCGGATTTATAATGCTTGTTTCCATAGGATACAAAGCGTTGCACAGCTCCCTCAAGGAATTTAAAATAAAAGATAATGGGTATGAAAGATAGAGATATGATTTTACATTGGCTTTGAATAATTAATTTCAGTCTGTCCAAGATAGATTTTGGAGGTTTGTTTATCATGCTCATGTGATTGTCTTACTTTGTGTTTTAGAATACAAAGGCGATTTGGATCTTTGTGTTAGTTTCGACTCAAGCGTCAGGTGAGATATGAATTCGAATACCAACTATCCATTACTTCAACATGTTTCAAATATCACCTATATACAAAGAGATTTGGTAATCATTGATTACATTGTTTTGAATACAAATGATGTTAGTTTTGATTGATTTAAATGCTGATTTACACGTAAGTATACAGCCACTTGCATTGAAAAAAAAATTATCTGTTAATTGATGACGGTTGCAATTATGGTCCATTTAATCGATTGAACTGTTAACATTCATGTTTAGCTTGTTGCACAAAAGACTGTCCCACTCCGGTCTGTCCTGATGAGTCCTTGACGCCTAAGAGAGCGGATGATGATGATCTCCAGCATCTGTTTATCGGAGACCACCTTCCTCGTGATTTTGAAAACTTTGTCTGCAAAGAATTCGGTAAGGTCGTAGTATTCAACCCATGTCCACGTGTTTTTAATTTGCGCACGGTAGGCCTTTTCTTCTATATTAAGGTGGGGGAGGGGGTGGAGGAGGGGGTAATTAAGTATTTTCGTTTTTCATGGTCAGTCATTCATCACTTATTATAAAATATCTAGTATTATTACCTTTATAGAGATACTCGAAGGGGGGCCCTAAAACACGTGTTCCTGTATTTTGGCAGTGACCCTTAATTTTTTTTCACTCGAAATGGGGCGCCTTGTTAGAGAGCCAGTTTACTTCTTTTTAATTTGTCACTGTTAAATTTAGAAGGTAAAGAATATGCATATACCCCCTTCGCTTCTTAATGGCCTATGATTTTCATCTGTTAATACGCGGCATCGTTAATAATTTTGTTATAAGCCCTATCCATGAAAGACAATGATTCATTTAGTCCCATGTTCTAATCTATTCGTGTACCGTACATGTACAAAATATAAAATTTGGATTGAAGTTTAATAGAAAAGGAGTTGAAATTTAATTCAATTCAACTGAAATTGAATTAAAATAGAATTTTTTTTTCTGTATATCGCACAGTGTGTCTGAGTAATCCGTGTTCTAATGAAGGAACATGTGTGGAAGAAATGGATGGATTCTCTTGTTCATGTACGACTCAATTCACAGGACAACGATGTGAGATCCCTGCAAGTGAGTCTTTTTATCCAATTTTTTTACAACTTTTACTATCATTATTTGAAGTTTATTTTCCATTTCAATTTATTCAACCATAAAATAAAAAACAAACATTTACAAAGAAATATCCATAATACAAGTTGTTTACCTATAACGTCTTTGTTGCCACCATCTTTTTGTTTTCAACGTTTTAAAGTAAAAGCTGTACTAAAACAGGCAAAATATATACGCTGTTACCATTCAACTTATGTCATAGCTATCATGTAGAATACATTTTTCTGAGAAATGATATTTACCTTAATGTACCCTTTATATTGTAATTAGGCCTCCCTGATATGAGATAAAGTTTCTTTTTATCTATTATACACATGTATCTATCAGATATTGGAGGCTATCCACAAAGAACTGATGTTCTTATGTCAAGTCTAAATGGGGATATTTTCTTTGGTTCAGCACACGTCAACAAGTCCATCCATAACATTAACTATAGAGGATACAATGTCTGGCCAGGCAAACCAACTATTTTAGATATTGACCACGTCGATGAAATGATATATTGGTCTGATTCCAAGACTATAAATCGAATAGATCTTGAAACAGAATTGAATTCCGTGGTCATTTCCAATGCAAGTAAGTATGAATTTTGTGCACGTGAATTAGATATTTTGACATCACTCGGCAGTATGTTGTCCATGGCTTTGTGCACTGTATTGTCAATAAAAAAAAAAATAATAATAATAAATTATATTACCTGGGATTTTGATCTACCATCGGACAAGTATTTTTCCATGCGGATTTGTTAAATGATTTTTTAATTCATTAAAAGGCACGGGGTCGGGCATTTTTTGTACAGCTAACGAAACGTATGTGAGAAAATATAACAAATGACGTCACAAAATTCAATGAAGCATATTGTGAGGTGTTGGACCGGGTTGTTATGTTATTTATGAATTTAATTTAATTTCATGTTATGCTTTTAACCATGCAATTATGTTCATGTATGTTTACCTTTAGTGTATTATTCTAATTAATTTACTTTCTTAGTTTAAATAACCTGTTTGTTTATTATTATAAAGCGCATAGAGATTTTAGTATTATGCACTATTTAAGCCGAAGTTATTATTATTATTGCTACAAATAATAATATCGAAATAAAACGTATATCGTAGTACCGGATTCGCAATTAATTAATTTATAACAGGTGTTCTGGATTTTGCTGTGGATCAAAGGGAGCGGAAATTATTCTGGACTGGGGATAATGTTATTATGATGTCATACCTTGATGGAAGTGAGGTACGAGAGATGAATTGTTTAGGTAAACCAGTGACACAGATCATCGTAGACATCTGGAACAGGTAGGTAAACTTTCGAATTATTGCATTGGTTTTCTCTCCATGCATATTTTCTTTTTCTTTTTATATTTACCAATTATATCTACAATTGGGCTCATTCTGTACACTGTAAAAAAAATATTTGTATTTTTACGGCAACTCTGCTGTCAGCAGAGTCGCCATAAAAAAAAAACGTATTATAAAAAAACAGTTTTGTTGTAAATTTCTCCTGCAAATAATTACATGAAAAATACAAAATATACATCAGGACTAACACATTTGTTCCGTTTCAATCAACTGTGTAAGCTATAGAACTCTAATGATTTTTTTTCTTCACTTTCATTAACTATTAGAGGAGAAATTTACAGCAAAACTGTTTTTTTTAAATTACATTTTTATGCCTCCGCCACCGAAGGTGGTGCCGGAGGCATTATGTTTTCGGGTTGTCCGTCCGTCCGTCCGTACGTCCGTCCCGTTTTCGTTCTCGCGATAACTTAAGAACCGTTTGACGGATCACTTTCAAACTTGGATCATGTATGCATATGGTAGGGACAATGATCTGATTAGACTTTGGGGTCATAAGGTCAAAGGTCAAAGGTCACAGAGGTCATTGTATGCATGAAAATGGCTCGTTCTCGCCATAACTTAAAAACCGTTTGACGGGTCAACTTCAAACTTGGGTAATGTGTGCCTATGGGAGGGGCAATAAACTGATTAGATTTTAGGGTCATGAGGTTAAAGGTCAAAGGTCACAGATGTCATTTTATACATGAAAATGGTTCGTTCTCGCAATAACTTAAGAACTGTGTGACGGGTCAACTTCAAACTTGAGTAATGTGTGCGTCTGGGAGGGGCAATGAACTGATTAGATTTTGGGGTCAAAGGTCAAAGGTCACAGAGGTCATTGTGTACATGAAAATGGCTCGTTCTTGCCATAACTTAAAGAACCGTTTGAGGATAAACTTGAAACTTGGTCATATTGCATATATGAGGTCAATAAACTTATTAATTTGGGGTCATGAGGTAAAGGTCACAGGTCATTGTGTACGTGAAAAATGGCTCCGTTCTTGCGATAACTTAAGAACCGTTTGAGGATCAACTTCAAACTTGGATCATATTTACATATGGGAGGACAATGAACTTATAGATTTTGGGGTCATGAGTCAAAGTCACAGAGGTCATTGTGTACTGAAAATGCTTGTTTCTCGCAATAAACTTAAAAAACCGTTCGACGGTCAAATTTAAACTTGGGTCATATGTGCATATGGGACGGACAATAACGATTAGAATTTAGAGTCATGAGGTCAAAGTTCAAAGGCACAAGAGGACATGTGTACGTGAATAACGGCTTGTTCCTGCGATAACTTAAGAACAAGTTTGATGGATGAACATCAAACTTGGGTCATGTGTGCATATGGTAGGGCGAATGAATTTTATATATTTGAGGTCATAAGTCAAAGGTCAAGGGTCACAGACGTCATTGTATACATGAAATGGGGCACGTTTCTTGCTGTAACTTCTGAACCGTTTATGGTCAACTTCAAACTTGGTCAGTGTGGGAAAGTGAACTGATTAGATTTTTGAGGTCAGGACACAAGGTCACTGGTATTTATGTAAATGACTCGTTTGTGCCAATTTCTGAAGGACCTTTGACAGATCAACTTAAACATGTTTATCCTTTTTATATACACAGTAGCCATCCTCTCTGAGTTGAATAATTCTGACTGATACAACTTTAATAGATTTGGGGTCAATATCTCAAAGATGTCATGGTATAAATGGATGTAAAATACTCAACATGCGCATGCCTTTTTTTCCGATGGGGCAATACGGAAGCATGCCTTCCGACCGTGCGCGGTCGAAGATTCATCTAGTTTGTATGGCGACTCTGCTGACATCACTTTGCTGTATTATTTTTTTTACAGTGTAGGTCTATGGCTATTTTTTAAACATTATTTTTTTAAATCTTTTTAGTTTGTTCCTCTTCTCTCTCTCCGTCTCTCCCCCCCCCCCCCCCCTCTCCCCTTTCTCTCCTTCTCCTTTATCATTATGTAGGTGTATGTCCCTGTCTCTTTGTCTCGCCCTCTCGGACTGGTTAATATGGTTACATCTGAATGAATTTTTTTCAGGTACTTGTATTGGGTGGCCCGTAAAAAGCAGATATACAGAGTATCTTTAGGAGCAGAAGAAGACAATGAGCTAATAAGAGTAGCAGATGAACCTGTGGAATTCATGTTTGTAGATTACCCAGGTAATAATTATAGACCCCCATTGGACTCATTCATACAAATATTATGCATACATAAATAAAAATGTATAGTGTGTGTGTATGTGTGTGTGTATGTGTGAGGGCGTGTGGGTGAGAGGATGTATGTGTGTGTGTTTACATACTTACGATGGTTGACTTCTTGTTTTGAGGATATGTAGCCGTTTTTCTACATTCATGTAGAAATGATGAGGGAGTTTGTTGTTTATGCTGATTGCTGAAAAGTCATCTCTTATGCCTTAATACTAATAGTAACATCAAAATGTATGTTCAATACATCATGAAAAAAGGGGGCCTGTGATTTATTCATTAGTTTTGTGTTTCATACATATCTTAGGAAACGTCATATATTGGGTCAACAGACATACGGGTATCCTGCGGTCCTTACGTCCACCAGAAGACACTGTCTTTACATACAAACTACAGTTATACGGCACCAACGGTTTGGCGATTCGACAAGGGCTTATCTACATATTGCATGGTCAAAGTATCCTTTATTATATGATGAATGCGACAATAGACCACGGGAATATTATTTCGACATCACGCAGCATTGATGTGTTTGCAACTTTCTCCAGTAGAGCTGGTACCATTCACCTTCAAGATGCAATCGGGTTCTTTGTCCGGACATTGTAGAAGGCTGCATCTGCAACATTTATGCTACAGTCACACAGACATTTACGTATAGTTACGGTTTTGTTGTTTTAATCTTTTTTCATCTTCTTCGATCATTTCTTATGTATTTCTTTGTTTTATTGGATGAACGAAATTATCACTATTTCTAATCCTGACTATGACGTGAAGGCATTCGTGGGGATCCGCAGAAAAGAAAATAATTTGTTGACGCAACCGGACGTAACTATACGTAAGTGTCTGTGTGACTGTAGCATTACAATAGATGCGCCATTGATGGCAAGGTTTAAATGCACTCGATGAATTCAACAGCGATTCTTAAAAGGGGAAAATAACCCAGGAACTCAATTTCTTTTGCAAATAGCAGAACAAAATTAGTAAAAAACAAGAATGGTGGTTCGAATAAAGAGTGCACAAAATAATTAAAAAGTTAGGAATGTTTAAAGCTTCGATTTTGTTACATTAATTGCGAGTTGCTTTCCATGTGTTGTGTTAAGCAACTTCCATAAATTTTTGCTCACAAATATATCAATTATATGTTTTTTGGAGGTAGAGGTTTGCATGGTGGATTCGAATACTGTGATGAGCATGGGTGTCGATTGTGGGGGGGGGGATGGGGGGATGCATCCCCCCCCCCAATAATTTCGGTGGGGGGGGGGATGGTGTGTACAATCATCCCCCCCTCAATATTTTGATATCAAGAAAATAAAAAATATTATATTATGTCCATATAAACATGATAAATCTATCTATTACAAATTCGTTATCATATAAAACAGTTTTATGACATTATTACAGTATTTTGCAGTCTAAAATGCATATTTCTGACATTCAAAAATTCAAAATTTTCTCACTCTTTCGTTAATCTTCCTCGTGTGTGTCTGATATACTTTACACAATACACCGTGTAGATAACATGGATAATGGAAGCGCAGATTTTACTATTCACAATTAAAAAACAAACAAACATTCTAATCGATGTAATCAGGGGCACCGATCCCAGGGTGCATAGGGACAGGTGCCTCGATAAGTAAAACTGAAAGCATAAGTATTCCCCCTCAAAAAATCCACGATGGTTTTGATAAAAGTAATGAATATTGAAGAGTCTGTAACACTATCTCGGCACCCGCTGATCTCGGCTTTCATCGACAAGGTAACATTTTTGGACTTGGACCATTGATTATATAATAAACTTCCAGTATTCTCCGGGGGTAAATGCCCTCTTTTCAAATTAGTCGCTACTTTGCTCTCAATTTAACTGTTAAAAATTGCCTGAAAATTTTTCAGCTCGCGCTTCGCGCTCGCATAATATAAGATAGTGCAAACTGAACTTGTCTTTGTTCATCTTTTATGCATGTATTAACGTCACGATGGTACGTTTAAAACACCAACTCCCTCCCCTTTTCGTGCTCCCATGAAGTTGCAAGTGTCTTGTTTCATCAGGTCATTATTATTGAGAAAATTTTCAGCTCGCGCTCGCACAATATTACCCTAACTGGAATTCGTCCATATTTATATAGATTTGCGTTTGTTGGCATTACGTCATGATGTTCCGCTTCCAATCACCAGTTAAAGCCCCCTAGCCCTCCATCAATTACGCGTTTATAGTCATGTAACGCTACAAATACCATGTTTCAGTTCAATATTATTGAGAAAATTTAAGCTCGCGCTTCGCGCTCGCATTACAGCCCTATTAATCCAACAATATACTAGTACTCATATGCATATGTATATATGTGTATATCTGTAGACATTACATCATGATGGCCTGCTTTAATAAACCAGATAAAGCTCCTTCCTCGTTTCGCGTTTGCATTATTGTATAATATATATATGTCCCATTTTATGTCACTAATATTGAGAAAATTTTCAGCTCGCGCTTCGCGCTCGCATAATGAATTTGAATGTATGTATTAGTAAATACTCACATGCATGCATGTGTGTATTATCTATAGCCATTACATCCTCATGGTCCCCGTTTACCAAACCAGTTAAAGCCCCTTCCTCGTTTCGCGCTCAAATTATGCTACACTGCCCCATTTTATGTCACTATTAATGAGAAAATTTTCAGCTCGCGCTTCGCGCTCGCATTATACAATACCTTTTTTCATATTTATATGCATGTGTGTATACAAGCATTACCCAACCCCCATCAAATGGACACTGCGATCATATACCATCGTATGTGTCACATTGAGGAAAAAGGGGAACATCGACGATCATCCCCCCCCCCCAATCGCCAAAACAAATCGACACCGTTGGTGATGAGGTTAACGCTCCTCCATTTCTTTTCTCTTATATTTTCGATCAAAAAGACCTTTTCAGGACTAACCACAAGGTGAACCGTTAACCTCATCTCAACATCAATCATTTTACTTATGCTGTCGATATACATGTGTAATAAAATCCATGTTGGTATATATGCCTCTGTGAGATATTCCTTCATAATGAATCATGAAAAAAAAACCTGTCCATTCCTTATAACCAGACTATCTTCTGTCAATTCCTTATTATATTAATGATGCATCTAAATGTACAATAAGATAAGTTGATTAGACAAAATAGGGGTATGATCATGATGACAGGGCAAAAGTTAAAAGCAGGGAGCGATCCATACAAATCATGTTTATGTGTTTTTTTTTTCTCTTGAAGCAAGATTGTGTGTTTGTTTCATCATGAAACTTTAGTTGTGTATATCCTTGCATATAATTCTTATTGTCATTTAAATGTTGGCCGGTAAAATGTCTATTTAAATAGGAGCCGGATTTAAAAAAAATTAATAAAGATAAAAATGGAAAATTTGATGTGAAACTTTGCTGATTGCTACATTTAGATATGAATATTTTTGGTCTTAAAATGATCTTACAAGTTCTTGTGATATACAGTCTGTGTCAAACAAAATGGTACAAGTGGAATTTTTGTTTTAAAGTATGAAAATTAATCACATTCTAAAAGTGTTTGATATTTCCATAAAGTAGGAGAATCAGGCTTTCTTCTGCAATTTTTTTTCATCCCATTTGGTGCTGTAGATCTTGAGATATGACCAGTTTCCTATAATCAAGAAAAAATGTTTTATGCGCATGCTATTCTATGGGTTTCGCACATAATTAATAGCCATAGCGCACCGAAACAATAGATATGTGTAATTTCCATTAGCTCATCGCCGCACAAAATTTGGCATAACTTTTGTTTTAAAAAAGCAAATTATACAAAACAAAGTGCATCAGCAAGTAGAATCTTTTGGCTTTAAGTTGGTATCACATCCATTCATCATTTGAGAAGATTTCATCCCTAAACAATTTTTTCCCGACTGTACCATTTTTTACACAGACTGTATACCTGTAGGCCTACCTATCATGATTGTAAGTACGGCATGGTTACATTCATGATGAGCCGAGAATTGAAATGACCCCGGCAGTCCAATGGACAAAATTAAGAGCAACTAAACATAACATAACTAGACATGTCTTTGTTATTTATAGAAAAAATATGAAGCTATTCATGATAATGTAATATTTTATATGAAATAACTTGCCAACTTATCAGCAGTCACATAAGTGTCAGAGTTTGTTATAGTTAAACCTATACTTTGCGGAAACTTTAAGGACAAATATGTCCTCCATTCGGAAAGAAATCACACCAACCAACAAACAAACAAACAAACATGTCCACTTTTTGTAACGCATTAAGCAAGAATTAAGTTCCTGTTATCACTTACTGATGCATGTCTCTTGGTTTTATTTGATGGTGTGAAGTAGTTTCTATCTATATATATACATTGATACTACAAAAGGTGAAAAATATTATTCAAAGCTTCTTCATGTGAAAGCCAACCCTAGAATAAAAATGACCATAAATTGTAACGAAAATAATCTTGGAATTGTCCATTTGATTCTCCCGGTGCACTATTTTCGAGGTCTACAGCGCTCTGGCATATTCCAACGAATTCTAATCACTGAATATATACTGTAAATAATAAAGGCTTAATGTTTTTGGGGGAGATACGCATCGGGAATATGCAATGTAACATTCAATTTTTCAAAAGTTCACAATGTTTCGAAAATATGTGTGCAGTAATAACTGTATGTATAAAAGTAACTCAAAGTTGCGAAAAGTTCTGTAAGGCAAAACTTAGTTACCCAAAGTTTAGCAAAGTTGCGAAACGTTCTGTAAAGTTATTCCTAAATTACCTAGCTTTTACGCAATGTTAGAAATTCTTTGAGTATACCTTTTTTGCAACGCAACATTTTGTGAGAGAGGGAGACAGAGAGTGAGAAAGAGAGATAGGAGAGATATATATATAGAACGAGGGAGAGAGAGAGAGAGAGAGAGAGAGAGAGGGAGAGAGGGAGAGAGAGAGAAAGAGATAGAAAAGAAGAAGAAGAAGATAGAGAAAAAAGGGAGAAAGAAAGAGCGGTGGGGCGTGTATAGGGATGATCTATACATGTAGAGAGACAACCGTGTCGGGGTCCAGTGCGCTGTCCGAACGTATGCATGTTTAATACGTTCGTGTTCGTACACCAGAATGGAAACTGAATTGTGTCACGATATCAACAATTTGATAGGATTCGCGACACTGATCTATCAGATTTGGCACAAAGACGAACTAGAACAGATTACCTATTACAAGAAAGAATAAAAAAGCAATACAAAATCAAAACAAAACAAAACTAAAAAGTCAATCAAATTTATCGTGAGATATAACGTAATATGATAAATACAACTCAGAAATCTATGAATAAATTCGTTCAATTCCGGGGAAGAAACATATCTACACTGTTCGTCATAAAGGTGGAATATTTTTTTCTGGCTCAAGCGACATTATGTTGCTCCGTTATCAATTTCTTGAATGTATTTGTCACCGCTTTCACTTTCTGGGATCCTGGGTATATCTTGGATGTTCCCTCAACCCTTCCCGGGGATTTTTCTTCAAAAAAGTTTGTCACCCCCAGAAGATGGCCATTTTCGTCATTTTTTCTTATTTTTGGGGCCCTTTTTTGTTCACGCGACCCACCAAGGCCCTCTCAGTCCTATCCCAAGGAAACACGTCTGAGGTGGAGATTTGTTATTGTTCTTTAAATTAAATCTACATTTATGGTTACAGGCTCGACTCTTTTGTCTAGGGGAGGGGTCAAAATTTATTTTGATTGGGGTTCAACATTCATTTTATTCATTTTTACACCATGGAAATTTCTATCTTCCCTAAATTGTATTGTAAAATCTCAACCAAATATAAATCAATATAAAATATTATCAATAATGACTATTTACAGCCTTGTCATCAAGGCTAAACAAATTTTAAGGGGAAAATGATGATATTTTAGGGTTAAAGGTGGTTTTTCATTTCTTTTGTTTTCAGCATAAAGATGGAATAAAATATTCCGAATTTTCACCAATCTCGTTTTTTACTTCAACCCCTCCCCTAGACAAGAGACCTTAGCCTGTTCCCAGAAATATAGATTTAACTTAAAGAACAATATAAAACAATACACCTCAGTCGCATTTCCTGGGGGTAGGAATGAGGGGGGGGGGCTTGATCGGCCGGGAAAACAAAAAGGGGCCCCAAAATGAGAAAAAAATGACAAAAATGGGCATTACGGGGGTTGACAAAACTTTTTTGGAAAAAGGTCCATGTGAAGGGTTGGGAGAATGTCCAAGATATAACTAGGGTCCCAAAATGTAAAAGCAGGGACAAACATATTAAAAAAAACTATGGTCAGAGCAAAATCATGTCGCTATAGCGGCAAAAAAATATTCCACCTTTATGACGGACAGTGTAGTTCCAAAGTGATCAATATCTTTTAACAAGCCATGGTAAGTTTCTTCATTCTACAGCAAAAGTTTTTTATCAAACAAAGATATCAGAACGAACTTGTTTAATATTACATTTTATTATAATGCAAAGTTACTCTATTATGCTATTGTTCTCGTGCAAAAAGCAAGGAAGCATTATGATTATACAAATAACCCTTTGGAATTGTGTTGATTATATAATTTCAAAATGCGTTATTTTTTTTTATATACAAGTCTTTTTATATGTCGATATAGTTAATTGCTATTTATTGTCATTTTCTTCTAGAACATTGGAATTGGAATTAGAATATGAATCATTATGATACTGTGGACCTCAGCATCTGGTGAGATAAATCATTTTATTAATTCGTTTTAAATTCGGTATTAATCCTGATATAACAGTATAAGTCTTACGCCTCTTGCAGTGATAAAATGTCATACGTGGCAAATAAATATTCCTGAATGTTTGTAACGGTTGAGAAAGAAAGAAATAGATTTGCATTACTCTAAACATAACTTTGGAGCTGTCTACAAGGAAACTGACTCACGAAAATGTCTTTATTTGAAAACAAAAGCAATGATGTTGATTATGATGGTGTAAATTATATTGAATGCTTTCTGTTTAGCTTTTTGCACAAAAGACTGTCCCACTCCGGTCTGTCCTGATGAGTCTTTGACGCTTAAGAGAGCAGATGATGACGACCTTCAGCATATGTTTTTCAGAGACCAACTAGCTCTAGATTTAGATGTTTTTGTCTGCAAAGAATTTGGTTAGGTTTCAGTCTTTAGTCATATAATATATATTTGCATTTCATTATTTATCTGTTGAGTAATCCGTTATTCAATCTCTCACTTATTTTCACTGTTTAACCCTCTCTTTCGGTATCATTCATCCAAGAAGTTACAATTGTGGGATAGAAGTAATGGATCAAACACACTTTTACACTAAATTTGAAATGAGTTGAAATAAAATTAAATGCTATTGTATATCGTACAGCGTGTCTGAGTAATCCGTGTTCTAATGAAGGAACATGTATGGAAGAAATGGATGGATTCTCTTGTTCATGTACGACTCAATTCACAGGACAACGATGTGAGATCCCTGCAAGTGAGTTGTTTCATTCTATTCAATTATATACTGAATTGTGTTATCACAATTAGCATGCGATTTCAAAATAGACAGCTATAGGGCCTAAATGTTTATTTTTATTATGCGTGTTATTGGTATTACCGCATGGGAGAATGTGTTTTTCCGAACCGACATTCATCCTTTTAAAACTCATTTTCAAATCGATACTGTTTACCGTGACGTAATATAACGAAGTTTGTTCTTGACAATCCAAAAGCATGCCCAATAGTGTATGCAAACTGGATTACAAATATTGTAGTTCATTTTCCAAATACAGATTGATTAAATTCTATCTCCCCATAAAAGAACCATTTATAAATTAAAGAAAACGAATAATGTATAGGACTGTTTACACTACAACAGTAATATACATTTATTAATCCATAGCAGTATACCAATACCTGTAACTGTAGATTCCTAGCTTTACTTTATTCTCTCAAGTTTGAACATTACAATCTGCCTATCAACAAGACAAAATGCAATCAAAATTATTATTAATTGACTTGAACAATATAGATATTGGGATTTCGAAAAACATTTATTGTATTATATTCCAGCTTGATACAATCGGGGTTTGGTGTGGTGATACATAATAATTTGATATTGATCGTGGAAAAAAGGTAAAAAGTTTATGAACATTCTTAATCTTAAGGAAAGTATCATCCTACTAACTTTGAAGAAATATAATTATCCATGATATGATATGCAGGTTTGGTTTCAATTACATTTAAAAATCTGTTAAACTGAAATGAGTGCTGCCCGTTGTTCCGAAGGTTCGTTTGTCCGAACATGAAATCGGGTTCCTTCGCCAAAAAATAAAATCAAAATCATTCGTCCAAAATTAAATGATGTTCGTTTGTCCGAAAGTGTAAGATTGTCAGAAGGTTCGAAAACGAGATGAGAACCCTACTTTCAAACGATTGAACTCTATTACATGTATTTCTTTTCGGAGGAATGAACACGATTTCATTTTCGGAGGAAAGAAAATGTGGATTATCGTATAAAATGTTTGGTCAAACCAACCCTTTTTTCATGTTCGTACAAGTGAACATGTACACATAGGATATTTACGTGTTTGGACGAAACGAACCTTTGGAACAACGAACCCTGTTTCATTTTCGGACAAACGAACCTCCTGAACAACGAGCTGTCACCATTACATGTTTTTATATCATAACCAGGCGATGGAGACGATCAACAAAGAACTGTTGTTCTTATTTCAAGTGAAAATGGGCATATTTTCTTTGGGTCAGCAGGCGTTACAGAGAGTCTGGACGACATACAATATAGAGTTTACGATGTCACGCCAGATAAACCATCTATAATAGATATTGACCCCGTCGATGAAATGATATATTGGTCTGATTCAAAGACTATAAACCGAATAGACGTTGAAACGGAATCAAGGTCTGTCGTCATTTCTAATGCTAGTAAGTATACAATGTGCAATAAAACAAATCCGGTAGTTTATGCGCTATTAGGCCTAGACATTTTTTAAGATGTATCTTTTTTAGGGGAGGGGAGGTGACCTGCATATTCCGAAATCTAATCAGATCGTCTTTCTATTGTCATACGTACTAAATGTCAAGTGGTCCTGATAGATGTTGGAGTACGAAGAGCGAGATTCACAAACGTCAACTCAGGAACTTTTACATGACTTTCAAGCTTGTTATCGCGATATATCAAGAACCACTCAAGATATAAAACTTCAAACCCGATGATAGTATGCATCACGATCTAAGTAGATTCTGCAGTACATTATTTGGGTAAACGTATTAAATTATTGCCTATAAGGGCGGGCCATGAAATAGTTTGCGGATTCAATAAAAAAAAGTTATTAAAAAATCTATGACCCCCACACAGGGAATCAATTAAATTATATAACTGATATTGCTTCCATACATAGGCCTGAGTTATATAAATTATTTGATGTAATGATTTGACTTGATTTTATTTATTCATCATCGATAACATCAGTCATTAAAATATGTGAGATACAGCATGAATGATACATAAATTAATACAGGTTGTGAAAAGGAGCCATATCACATGTGCTAGTCGGGTCTTTAGCTTTTCGATTATATCAATTTCTATTATACAATAGATGTTCTGGATTTTGCAATCGATCCAAGGGTGCGAAGACTATTCTGGGCTGGTTATAATGTTATTATGACGTCAGACCTTGATGAAAGTAATCAGCATGCTCTCTCTTGTTTAAATAAACAATCTACAAGCATCGTCATTGATATCTGGCATGGGTGAGTGATAACACACCCTAAATGTAACGATTTAGAGTGGTCAGTACCCGAGGGTCACTTTCGAAGGCAAATTTGTCACCCCGAGAAAAAAATAAACAATCAAAATGTAGTACCCTTTAACGGCAATTCAAGCTGAAGACACCCCTATTTCAACATTTAAAAAAAAAAAAGGAAGAAGAAAAAAGAAAAGCACATGATGTTGAAGCTGAAACCCCCTGGGCCGTATCAGAAAATACAATGCACCACGTAATTTTATATTCTGGATTAATAATACAGTGAATAGGGAGACCGGGGATGGACGTTACAAAATTCACATTTTGGGCCAGATAATTCTAATGAAAGTACTCACACAACTCCATCTTGGGTCTGTAGTTAGCCTATTATGTTTGCTAAAACCTGAGGCATAAAAACTTGAAAACATGTAAACACTAATTAACTACAGCGTGGTTAATGAAGACATTTTTTTTGTAACAACCTACCCCGTATACGGGTAGGTTGTTACACCATACGGGGTAAATTGTTACAATATGTAAACATACGGGGTAAGTGTAAATGTGTAAATCTCTTATACCATACTTTTGTTTCAACTTTCCAGTTTCTTGGTATCGTTAACAGTAGATCAAGTAGAGCTCTAGAAAAGACTAAAGTAATAATAGAAATATCAAAATATTAACACTGAAAATTGAAACAAAATTACTTTACATGTGTAATGTAATTGGGGTAGGTTGTTACATCGACATGGGGTGGGTTGTTGTAACAACCTACCCCATGGGCGATTTTACACATAAAATCAACTGTAGCAAAGCCATTAGGCAGAATATTACAGGGCATGGCTCAGAGTATATTAGTGACATACATGTACTATATTCACAATACCAGACTATCATCATGTGCTTCAGTTGTAAGAACTATTACAAATTTTAATTTTGTCAAAAATTCACTTGGAACTGTAAAAAATGTTTTTTGTTGATTAACTTTTTAATAAAACAACGGAGAACCCACGACGGCAGTTCATCACAGCTATGTGTAGGCTGTATATAATGCCAATTAGCAGTTAGCACTAACTCTCTTGTTCCAACTTAGCACACTGAGAACTGTAACAACTGACCCGTGTAACTTCCATCCCCGGTCTCCCCTACTATCTTAAACATAATTCTTTTTTATAATGTTTTTCTTGTCTCTTTTATCGTTCCAAATCTAGCTCTTTCTTTTCCCTTTTCTCATTCATTACATTCTTATTCTCCTCTGTCGGGCTAAAGGTTCTTTATAGATGTTCCCCATGAATAAATGTCAGAATTTTCCGTGCCCCTGTTTGATTTGGGATTGTATTTTTCTTCCTTAGATGCATGTATTGGGTGGCAAGTAACAAGGAGATATACAGAGCAACTTTAGATGGCACCAATCATTCCTTATTAACATTAAGTACAGATCATGTGCAGTCACTGGTTATTGATGATCTTGGTAAGAAATAAAACTGTGTGTAATGTGCAAACAATAGCCATCTAAGGAGAGTCTGAAATAGTCCAGTCATGTTTTTTTTTCCGATTTGCTTTGATAACTTAGGGCTTAAATATACCCCTCTTCAAAATACTCATTAAACAAAGGCCACAAAGATTTTTTTCATAAATAAAAACTAAACTCAATGTATACAATGTTATTATGTCAAAGCGAAATAAATTATGAAAGCTTGGGAATGATGATTTTTTTATAAATTTAATTTATTTTTTTTAAATCTTGACGGACTGGA
Source organism: Paracentrotus lividus (assembly GCA_940671915.1). Classification (NCBI taxonomy): domain Eukaryota; kingdom Metazoa; phylum Echinodermata; class Echinoidea; order Camarodonta; family Echinidae; genus Paracentrotus; species Paracentrotus lividus. Next base: position 2,562,127 of record CALNVZ010003433.1, read on the forward strand.
TGCCTATCCTTCTGAGTGCATCTACTAAATGGGGCGCGTACGTCAAATTCCTTAAATGCAGTTAACCAAAAAACAAAGTCAGAAGGAGATAGGTCCAGTTACCTTATGCACTTCCTGGATCCCTTAAAGTGATCACTGTATGAACATTTATAAACAATTAATCCTTTACTAACGTCATTGTAGAAAAATTATATTGAAGGAATCTTGTTTAGGGTTTTTTGTGTGTGTCTTTTCAAAAAGTGACCCCTCGCTTTTTTTATTGGGAGAGTGGTATGAGACCTGAGCAATACCTGTGGTCTTTGCGTCTTTCACCCTTGGCTTGCGGGGCGAGGAAGCATTACAAACTACCCCTATCCAGCTCCCAGAGAGGTCTAGCCGTACGGCAAGGGATCGTCTACGTGTTATATGGCTACTTCTTCGACTAGTATATGCTGAATTCTTCGATGACATTCGAACCCAGCTTTAGTGTGTCTAGGACCATGACCAATACAACCACTACCAAGCGACTTATGATGGCAACAGGACTCTTTGTCCGGACATTTTACAAGGCTTAATTATCATCAATTCACAATTTTCTTTTCTCTAGGTCTTCTCTTAGGCGTCTTCTCCAATCAAAAGGCTTCAGTTTCCCGCGGTTTTTATCTACATTCGGCTTTCAGCTTTTTAACATGTTTAACGTGTTTAAGCCGTATTAAGATTTCGGGATTCTATTCACAAGCCGATAAATCGTCTTTTGGAACAAAAGACGCGGGAAACTAACACCTTTTGATTGGAGAAGGCGCCTTAATAATTGTCTTTATTTAAGCAATTGAGTACGACGTTAAAACATGTAACAAAAAGTAAACAAGCAAACCTGAACAAACCCCCCAAATAAAACAAATGAAAAAATAAATAAAGTTTTCGATGTAATAAAGTAACTCCATGCACTAATAAAAAAAAGAAATGGAGTCGCTGTTTATGACTTCTCTCTGTTCATATTTCAATTAACTGGTTATGTTGAACTAATTTCGATATAAATCATGTACTTGGCGGGAACACCATATGGTAGTCCTGAAAAGGGCTGTTGTTGATTCTTTCTTGGTGGCGTTCCCGCCAAACTTACTATACTTTATCTACTTTCACCATACAAACTCCATCCTTCAAAGATCATATAAATCATGTAGGCATACACGATAACGCCATGATTACTTGTCTTATCTTACCTATATTCTGTACAATGTATTATCCTCTTATACCCTTTTCAGACTGCAGTTAAAATCCTTAGCCCCAGGAAATTGGTGGTGCTAAGGGGGGGGGGGGGCCTTAGTACCACCTATTTCCCGGGGTTAAGCTTAGCACGCTTCGGTTTCAGACTGCGTTTTACCAAAGTAGGCTAGCACGGTAAATAGTACGGTACTATCTGGCCCTGCTAAATAGCAGGGTTAGCCGGGTAATTGCGGAGTTAGCCGGGCAATTGCGGTGCTAAGAGTTGCAGTCTGAAACCAAACCGTGCTAAGGAAAAGCGGGGCTAAGCATTAGCCAATCAATGAAAATGTGGTCATGAATATGCATAATTATTCGTAAACTTCATAACACAAGTAAAGAGAAACACAATGAATAACATAAGGAAAAAGAGAAAAACAATGAATAACATATAAGGAAAAGGTCTGAGAAAAACAATGAATTACATAAGGAAAAAGAGAAAAACAATGAATAACAAAGAAAAAGAGAAAAACAATGAATTACATAAGGAAAAAGAGAAAAACAATGAATAACAAAGAAAAAGAGAAAAACAATGAATAACATAAGAAAAAGAGAAAAGCAATGAATAACATAAGGAAAGAAAGAAAAACAAAGAATTGAATTGAATTGAATTGAATTTTATTATTTTCCATATCATCATCTATTCTATTCTATTGTAGTGCCGTATCACTTGACTTTGGCGATCATGTTTTTCCACAACACTCTGTCTCTAGCCTTCTGCATATGAGTTGTATATCTATAACCTCTAAGCTTCCCTTCCTCCAGCCATTTCTTCAAAACTATCCATCCACAATTATTCTTTTCTTCCTCTACTTCTCTTCCCTCGATCTTTCCTGTCAATGACAAATTCTCCAAACCTTCTTTACGTATTAAATGTCCGCAGAATATCTCAACTGTCTAATTCTTATATTGCAGAGCAATTTGGGTTTATCTATTCGCTCTCTGAGTACATTTTCATTGCTTACTCTACTGTCCATTTTTGAATTTTAAACATTGGTTCTGAGAACCACATTTCGCAGCTGTCCAGACGTTTCTTCATATCTGATTGTTATTGTCCAAGCTTCGCTTCCATACATCAAAACAGGATGGACATACAGGCAGCACCCGTATTCTGTTCTCATGCTTAGTGAGTGATTCTTGAGTATCGTTCGCAGCTTTGAGAAAGCAGACTTCGCAAGTGCTATTCGTCTTTTGATCTCTTTCTCGCATCTGGCATCTTCTGTAATAATGCTTCCAAGGTAATTGAAGGACTGTACTTGTTGATGTTCGTCTCCCAGTTTGAGTTGCATCTAGGGCTGTCCTTCTTTTCAACAGCTAAGCTTTCTGTCTTTTGTAGTTAATGCTCAGTCCGATGCTTTCACTTTCTCTAAACTATTATGTCAAGAGCTTTTGTAATCCTTCTGCAGATTCTGCTAATAATACTGTCGGTCAGCGTATCTATATTTGTATAGTGTCCTCAACACTTGGATACCCTTTTCGCCCTCTAGATTTCTAAGGATGATCTGCTGTACAGATTAAACAGATCTGGAGACATTACGCACCCCTGTCTCACTCCTCTCTGATTTCTGTATACTCGCTGTATTCTCCATCAACTCGTATACAGGCGGACTGATTCCAGTAGAGGCTTCTGTAACAAATAAAGGTCTCATCATATATATCCAGTTTTCGTAACTCCTGGAATAATTTTCATGACGAACTTTGTCAAGGCCTTGGAATATAATCAATAAAACACTATACACTCTTTTCGCATTTCTACAGCTCTTTCAGTTATATCCTAATTATGAAGATAGCGTTTCTGGTGCCAGCGTCTTCCACAAAGCCAAATTGTTCTAATCCAATTTTCACGGTTATCCTACTCTTTGCTCTTAATATTAGATATCTTAATATTATCTGTGACATGACAATGAGGCTAATTTTCTATACTTTTCACCGTCTACAGCCCCTGCTTTCTTTGGTAGTGCAAACGAAATAGATTTAGTCAGTTCTCCGGAAACCTTCCTCTTCGTAAATGATATTGATGATTTTTGTCAATTTTTCAATTCCAAATCTCTCTAACGCTTCTATCTTTTCTGTAATATTCATATGGCCAGCTGATTGTTCTAATTACATCATTGGCTACTGCCTTCTGTACTCAGACTTTGAGATTTTTGCTCCTTCGGCGCGCTAGAGAAAGTCTGTGCAGGCATTTCTTTCAACTTTCGAACAAGTCCCCAATGTACTGCGTATCCATTATTCATGATGTCACTTCTTTTCAAAGCTAGTTCCATAACTGTTTGCTTTGATGCAACCAGAGTTTGAAAGAGAAGGTTTTCTGTAGTGAGATCATTTATCTCTGGTGCTTATGGTTCTTTCATACTGTTTTGCCGATTTCAATGCACACTTCTATTTAACCACTCTCCTTGTGCCATTTTTGCAGATTTGTCTGATTTTCTGTCAATATCTCTGTACTTGCCTTTTCTGTCTTTATTTTTTCTCTTCTCCATCATCAATATCCCCTTTGTAATCATCCACTTTTGGCGTCTTTTCTTTCTCTTTGGCAAGTTCTCTCAGCAGCTTACAGGTTGTTCTCATTGTTCCATGTACGTCTTCTCCTTCACTTTTCAGTTCATCAAACTATCTTATTGTATGGAGTATTGAATGCGAATTCAGGTTTCTTTAACTGTTCAAATCCATCTTTCCTCATACACTTAGCTTTTTTATTTTAAGTTTTGCATTGAGCGTACAGAATCACGGGTACATGATCGGCTCCCGCAATCACCTGGATATGTTTTAGCTGTTTATTGCTCTTTTAAACCTGTTTATTTATTGTAAATGTATCTATCTGTTTCCTTCACCTGGTCACCCGGACTCATCATGGTAAGGTTCGTCTCGGGTGTTGCTTAACATTATTTGTAAGACCATATTCTGTCTTGCCACATTGTACCATCTGTCTCAACGATCATTTCTACTGCTAATCATGATGACCAACTGTCTCCTTCTCTCCCTCGGCCTACCTTGCATAAGATCGCCATGACATAGATATTTCATTTGTTTTGCACTGCGATTTTGCTTCATCTAAAGTCTCGTACGAACATATCAATTCTTCATCGTACTTTCTGATGTGGGAGCATAAACACGAAATTGACATAGTTCAATGGTACCATGGTAGTATTTGGAACCATAAGAACTCGATCACGTCAATCCCCAATAGCCCAAGATGCTTTTCAGAAATGCTGGGTCCATCAAAAATCACTCTCCTCTCAATTCTTCACACTCCTGCATATATCATTTGTAATCGATCATTGTAAATTCTCCGTTGTTTTATCCTATCTGTTTTCATAACCTATATGTTATTAACCTGTCCATCTCCTTGTTACATCTCTGCTTCACCTGATGGCGTTCCACATTCAATCCAACGATCTTAACCTTGGTTCGGGCACGAGTAACAGACTGACGGTCTGGGTCCACCTGTCGCCCATGGAAACCCCTACAGGGCGAGACGCTTACCCAAGATGTTGATGGGTTAGCCCCCTTTACGCCATTATCTCTGATCTTACAGGTGTTGTGCTTCATCATGATTGTTCTTGGAAAATAGTAGTGAAGTGGTTTTCCGTTGCCTTCTTCACCGCAGTGTGTCTGCCATATTTGGGGTCGCCAGTATGCCAGACATTTTATAGGAGCTCACCGTTGTCCGTAATCTCAGGATCCTCCGCCGAAACATCCTTACTGCATCGCTGCTGCCCAATGCAGGGCAAACTAGGCTTATTTAAAGGCGGCCTACTTTCTCCTTCTCATTGCAGTTTCGTAAGGGTTAATTGCTAGCTTTTTGTTACCATCATTGCCACATGACAGTAACCCAGCCCCCTGATGCTGTAATGGTCCTCTATTAGTCGCCTTTTACGACACGCCAAGGAATGCGTGGGGGTATTCTTAAAGGCCCAACCCCCAGCCCCCCATCACATCAGATAATTTCAGATACAATTTCACATATACATATATAGTAATTCATACAAAAGATATATCAAATCAACATGAAATGTAGTCCATTGTAAGATAAGGATAAATGATTACAGAAGAACATGCTAAAAAGCAATGCTTGTATTTTGCATGCCCCAAGTAAAATAATAACTAGTACAATGATTCGTATGTTTGTGCAAACAACAAAGTTACACATAGGGTAACCGTAGGGAATACCGGACAGTAGGGAATACCGGACGGTCACCTTATGTCCAGCCCTAGCTGCCAACATGAGATCAACTGAGTTGAAATACCGGCATCTATTGGTCAGGTGGTCTGTCTGGGAAGGTTGAATGCTGTATTCGACAACAACAAGTGAGAAATCTCCGAGAAAACTACCACAATCTGTCAAGGTAGGAAAATTTGCAGCCTGAACAATGGCCTGATGTAACAAAATTGACATTTTAAAGAATGTGATGGTATAAAAATAGAATTGGGGCATGACCTCTATTTCATGCATTATGGACATGTGTGGAGGGTGGGCCAAACGTGTATGGAGTGTATGCACTATACAAAGCCTGTGTATTGGGGTGGTAGTGTGTTGAAAAGTGCTCGTCAGTCATTTTTTGTGTAGGGAATACCGGACACCACATGGACGGTTGTTTGTTTTACTTCCGGGTAAGTTGAATATATAATGTATTATATTTATTTATTAAATTGTTTGACAAATTTTGAAATGTCTATTTCTCTTTATTATTACTGTGATATGTCATGATCTACATGAGATATGGAGTTATTCTGAGTGTTTTGAAATTTTGTAGTAAAATGCATATAATCTTCTAAAAATGAATAATGTTATAAAGAATCAATACAAACATGTTAAGTTGATGGTTTACATTCAAATCAGTGCTTCCAGACAGATCTTTATACCAAAAAAAGGGTAAAAACATACTGTCTGGTATTTCCTACACTGTAGGGAATACCGGACAAATTACGATGACGTGATTATTTGCATATAACTGCCTCACCAAATATTTGATTACCTCAATTTTGGGGGAAAATAAAGTTGAATGATGTAGCTAAGCAATGAGAATCTTTTTTTTATTTTTTTTATTTTATTGTTTTCATGTGCTAATTAAGCAAATGAGCTTAAGTGGCCGGTATTCCCTACATCTACCCTAATCAATATAAGTACACATTTTAATGATAGATTGTATCTGCAATATTAGGATAGGGAAAATAAAGGACAAAAGGATATGTATATATATATATATATTTTTTTTTTGTTGTTGGTAGAAGTAGACGTTAATGAAATAGGGAAGAAATAATGAAAAGGTGGAATTAAAGAGAATGAAATGAAGCGAAATTGAAAAAGAGGGAGAAAGAGAGAGAGAGAGAGAGAGAGAAAGAGAGAGAGAAAGAAAGAGAGAGAGAGAGAGAGAGAGAGAGAGAGAGAGAAGGGGGTTGGGTCCAGCTAGTTCACTAGGGGTTGTTTGAATATTGCAAGAGGATTTGTTTTTTTTTCAGTTTAATTTTAAAACATGTAAGACTTGGAGTATCTTTAATGTCTCTGCTGAGCGAATTCCAGTATTTAGGTCCGTAAAATGAGACTGTCTTTGAAGCAAGGAGAGTTCGTGTGCGAGGAAGATGGAATGAGTTTGCTTGTCTAGTAGAATAATGGTGAAATGAGCTATTTTTTGAAAACATTGTGGTAAATGAGGCAGGAAGTTCTTTTTTCGTTAGATTGTACATAAATTGACCCGTCTGGAAGAGGAATAAATCTGGGAATTTCAAGATTTTTGATTCAAGGAATAAGGGGTCGCTGTGTGTACGCATATGAACAGTATGAATTATTCTTACGGCTTTCTTTTGTAATATGATGATCTTATTACTTAAACATTTACTCGAGTTTCCCCATGCCATGATTCCGTAATTGAGAATAACACAAGGGAAAAGAGGAAACAATGAATTAAAACAATAAATAACATAAGAAAAAGAGAAAAACAATGAATAACATAAGGAAAAAGAGAAAAACAATGAATAACATAATAAAAGAGAGATGAAACAATGAATAACATCAGGAAAGAGAGATAAAATAATGAATAACATGAGGAAAGATAAAAAACAATGAATAACATAATGAAAGATAGAAAAACAAGGAATAACATAAGGAAAAAGAGAAAAAACAAGGAATAAGATAAGAAAAAAAAACAGGGAATAACTAACATAAGGAAAAAGAGAAAAACAGTGAATAACAAAAGGAAAGACAGAAAACATAGAATAACATGAAGAGAGAGATAAAAACAATGAAAAAAATAAAGAAAGAGAATGAAAACATTAATATTCATGATCCAGCAAATAGTCTGGGTTTAAGGAATACCCAGTGTGGAAAGCATTGAATTTCTTAACCCCGGCTAAGCAAATAGTATGGGGTTAAGAAACACAGTCTGAAAGTAAAAAAAAAATATATATAATAATACGGGGTTAAAGATAGTATGGGGTTATGCTACAGTCACACAGACACTTACGTATAGATACGTTTGTGTTGTTTTAAATTTATATTGATTATTCTTCTATTCTATCATTTCTTATGTATTTCTTTGTTTCTACTGGATGAACGAAATTATCAATATATCACAACTGCTGACTATTGATGGGTAGGCATCCGTGGAATCGCAGAAAAGAAAATAATTTTTGGACGCACCGGACGTAACTCGTAAGTGTCTGTGTGACTGTAGCAAAAGGATAGTAGGGGTTTAAGAAAATAGCAGTCTGAAAAGGGTATTACAGATCTGGGCCCATATTCATAAAACCTCTCATAAGTAGTTGCCAACTAGGCCTTAGCTAAAAGATAATCCCCTTCTTTCAAACTAGGCTATCAAGTAACTTCTCTCATTTGATGATGCAGTCACCGCTCGAAAATGAGAGGACTAAATCGCGAATTTTTTGAAATTCCATTTTGATTTTGATATTATCATTGAATCCTTGGATTAACTCTCGCTTGTATTGATATATTAACCCGTATCTGTGAAAGAGTAACTAAGAAGACTGTGAGTATTAGCCTCTGAACGGGCCAGAAGGAGAAATTGTGTCTCTTGGAAATCAAAAATCAAGAGAAAGCAACGTCTTCGAATTCTGACTTCGTTTGAACTCCGCGCTAGGAAAAATAAGAAACATGTTGTGCACACCGTTGTACTCACCGCAGGCGAAAATGCCCTAGCGAACCACTTGTTTACAGAAGGTGAAAACGAGTTGACCCAATGGGCAGGCTGCCATCAGGTATAACACCAACACACCAGAGAAACAATCTCGTCGCGACGTATCACGCACTGGATCTGAGGGCAAAGGATCGATGTTGTCTAACAATAACGATGATCAGTCTTCATCAATAGAAAAAAACGAAGTGAGATGTTGGTTAGAATTGTTTTTATATCTTGCATTCAAATAGAATAAAAATCGTTCACTGCTACTTTCTGTATTGCTTTAAGAAAAAGTCGCTCTTTTAAGAAGATGGTTTACCCAGATCCTGGCGGCTAATTAGTATTGAACTAAAACTATTTTCAAAGCCTATTTTGGGGTGATTTTATTCCGTGTTTGACGTGCGTTTTCTTTGAATGCCCAATCAGCGTATACTCTTATCTCATAGATCGAGTAATGACAGGTCTATCTGCTTTTCGATACTGGGAACTCTGTTGGAAATATGTTGAACATGAAGCTATGGGGTACTATATAGATCTAACGTTATTCTTGTACGGGGCCTTCATGATTTTGTGTTATACTTTCTTGTGAATAGTACTACAGACAGAGGATTGAGCATACTCAAAACATGTTGTTAATAATAATATTGCGCTCGAGACATGTATTAGCAATTTCTCTGATACACGTGTTCTATGCAGTGGTGCTGCGTGCTTACACGACAAATGTAATAATACACAAACCGTAATAATGATTTGCCATCCGATTCGTGCTTTTAATATGATGCACAACATTGTTTTACACGCTTGTAATAAAGGAAGACGTATTTGAATAATTTGTTAGGAGAATGCAATGGTATTTTAACGACGTAACGCTCGGTATTGGTTGTGTTACGTTCGATGCTTTAGTAAGACCACCTAACATTTCTTATAAACCGCTTACTCCAATTAAGTAAATGAACTGCAGAAAGATTTAACCTAAATACTCCTGCATCAGAAGTATTATCTCACGTCACCCTTCGATATTTGTAGTCTATGTTTCATCTGATGCGAACCAGCATCCTCGCTCTATAATAGGGGGGGTTTTAAGTTCCGCATCACGGCCCCAACAGCTAATCGGCGGACGCCCTGTAAAATAAATGCTGAACATTAACAGGTCATAATTGAGCGGAGATTAGCTAATCGATCAAGACATAAGTAGCATTTGTGTTCCTACCGCACATATCCACCCCCTCTACTCCCCCACTGCGATTGTATTAGCACTTTCGGAGCATTCCGTCATTTGCATGACATCCGCCTATCCGGATGAAACCGCCTTTGATTCCCGAAAGCAGTGTTCTGGCATCGACGCAAACCAATCTCTGAGTGCAAGCTAAGCTAAACGAGAGATTTGAAGGTTTGCGCTATTCGCTCACGAAAAACGGAGAGCAAGAAAAGCCAGGTCATGAAATCACACAACGAGTCACATACGTCCCGTCCGATACGTCGCAGATAAGCAAAACATCGCGTTGCTAAGCGGGCGGAGCATAACGGAGAGGGAGAATGAGCCGTGGAGTTCGCCTGTACATGTCCGGAAAAAAAAAATTTAATGAACGCGAAAAACACTCGCGCGAAAAACTGGCTGTTTCTCATACCTACTATTCCCAGTTATCATTTTCACAAGCATATTTTTTAACACAGAAGCAAGCAGATGAAGGCATGGTAAGAAGAACCAGAAACCAGTCAAAAAAAATGTTACTTTTTTCCCCAGTCAAAATTTTGAGTTTTTTATTAGTTTGTCAATTTACTCGGATCTTTGATCTGCGACTTCTCTCTCATTTCGACAAGACGTATCACATTTGATATAAAGGCAACAACACAATACATCATAATTTGCATGACTAACTACAGCCATACTGCAGGTGTTATTCTATAGGCACTCATATGACCAAAACATGTGAACTGCACTAGAAATATGCAAACCCCTCCCGAACACGGACACACAAACACAATACATTGCAATTTCTTTGTTCATGCATACTATCCTGCATAAATAATGAGGGTTTGTCTAGCAACATGTTTGCTCCCATTAATTACCCATTCATTCATAATTATCTTCAGTGGTCCATCCTTATCGGGGAGGGGGGGGGGGGGGGGGGAAGCAAGCATTGGACTTCTGCTTTTCTATTTATTTTTCATTTGTCAAAATTTCAGATTTTTTTTAATTTTGTTTGCTTCTCGGATATATTTTTGGCGAAAGAAATATTTTTTCAAAACCTATATCTTTGAAAAAGTTCTTCATCTTTATATAACTCAAATACATTTCTCCTATCCCTGAAGATTCTTTCCCTTCTTAACCCTCTACGTAGCTCTTCTAGCTCCAAAACCCTTCTCGCCATCATTGAATCATGGAAAAATAACAAGTCCAAAGTCAACAAGTAGCATACACCTAAATTGTTATTCACAAAACCTTACTAAGAACCCCAATAAGTAGTTGATATTTCATATTGGTCATATGCATAACAATAGTGAAAAATACAATAAAAGAATGTGAATATAATATATTGAATACAGATACATAGAATAGAGACATCTGTTTTAGTCTTATGCAATGTGCAGTCTTGAGGAGTCAGGCCACCAAACTTTTCCACATATAGGTTTTGTCTTGCTAGTCTCATCCTTCAGACCTCATGGCATAATCAGGTTAACTTACCATAAATTGTCATTGATTTTGAAAAATGTGATATCTTAGAAAATGACAATATTGAAATACAAATTTAGTGGTTTGTTCATTTGACATTATAAATAAACTAACATAAAAACTGAAAATCTCGCCAATATCGCTTTAGAAACTCAAATTTGAGGGTAAAATAAGTTACACCATAAAACGCTATAGGTGCTCATGATCAACTATATCTTTTTGAAGGAAACTGTGTGACAACTAAGGCAATTAAAGTTTTGTGAATAACAATTTTTAGTTGCTAAGTAGAGCCGGTTGGCAGCTTTGAAGGAATGTATCTGGCAACAATGGAATCATGAATGTTGTCACCATCTACATTTTTCAACTGGAGCTTCTTTTATTGACATTTGTTGAGGTTGAATAAGCTCATACCAAGCATGAGAAAGAAAATACCTTTATACTAATGAGCTTGAAAACATTGACACACCAGAAAAACTTATGAGGGTTTTGTGAATAACAAATTTGACTTAGTGTGGAACTTCGGTCAATTTAGTTGCTAACTAGGCTTATGAGGGTTTTATGAATACAGCCCCTGAACCTTAGGGGAGACCGGGTATGGACGTTACAAAATTCACATTTTGGGCCAGATAATTCTAATGAAAGAACTCACGCACTCCATCTTGGGTCTGTAGTTAGCCTATTATGTGTGCTAATACCTGAGGCATATAAAACTTGAAAACATGTAAACACTAATTAACTACAGCTTAATTAGTAAAGACATTTTTTGTACCAACCTACCCCGTATACGGGGTAGGTTGTTACACCATACGGGGTAAATTGTTACATTATATAAACATACGGGGTAAGTTGTAAATCTCTTATACCATACTTTTGTTTCAACTTTCCGGTTTCTTGCCATCGTTAACAGTAGATCAAGTAAAGCTCTAAGATAGACAAAGGTAATAATAGAAACATAAAGATATTAACACCTGAAAATTGAGACAAAATATAATTTTACATATGTAATGTAATTGGGGTAAGTTGTTACATCGACATGAGGTAGGTTGTTGTAACAACCTACCCCATGTGTGATTTTTCACAAAAAAAATCAACTCTAGCACAGCCATTAGGCAGAATTACAGGGCATGGCTAGGGGGTATATTAGTGACATACATGTACTATATTTACAATACCAGACTATCACCATGTACCTTCATGTGTAATGCGGCGGTCACAACTCGTCGTAGGCTACGGGGGAGGTAGTCCATTTGAAGCTCCTATACCTTGTGTAGAGAACCTAGAAAAGTTGTTTCCACTGAAGTTTTTTGCTGATTTGTGATCTCATGTGATATTACAACAATTTTAGCTTGGTTGCCAACCGGGCAACCTTGGGCAATTTGCATAATTAGCATAAATTCAAAATGGCCGCCATGCTATATGGTGAAACTTAACTTTTGAACTATAGATCTTATTTTGAAGTATAAAACATGCATTTAGGGGTTACTTTATGCAAAGAATCCATTGCAAATGTTGCTTGTATGATTCGATGTCAATTTTACGAGCTAAAGGTCAAATAAAGGTCAAATATAGGAAAATTCATTATATTTTGATTATGCTGAGAATATAAGAATTTGAAGGGCTAATTTCATGTAGATAAGAGCAGGCGACATCTCTTGTGGTTCTAAAATAATTTTAGCTTGGTTGCCAAATGGACAACTTTGAGCAATAATTGCATAATTAACATAAATTCAAAATGGCCGCCATGCTATATGTTAACTGTTGAACTATAGATCAGTAGCATGCGCAGAATCCATTGCAAATGTTGCTTTTATGACTCGATGTAAATTTTATGTGATAAAGGTCAAATAAAGGTCAAATATAGGGAATTATTATATTTTTTATTAGTAAGACTGTGAATATAAAATTTTGAAAAGCTGAATATCTTGGTTTGGGATGTGCAGGAGCATTTCCGTGCACTATCTCTTCAATTTTACAAACCATATCATCAATACTGGTCATCTAAGGTCAACTTTCTGGAAAATAGTGATTAACAGTACGATTGCCATCTCATTAAACGAAAACACTATAATCAATGATCAAGTATAATAGTAGATAGAGTGAGAGGAGGGAGAAGATGGAGAGAAAGATACAAACAGACAGAGGGGGGATCCGGTCGGTGGTCGCCTCTGGGTTTTTGACCTTTATGACGTTCCTAGAAATAGAGACATCTAAATGATTAGATGTTAGTGGAGGAGTCTGAGACTCTGTTCTCTCCATCTCCAGCTTCCTCACACCACACAGGATTCCGGAGGATTCCTGGTCAGTGGCGAGAAGTCCGAGATCATCCCCACTCGTATCTCATCCAGACGCAAAGTTGGACGTTAATCATCAACTAGAATGACTAAGCAGCATGGACGGTCCCTAAGAAGTTCATGATGCGGGAGCTAAACGTTGGCTTCGATCACAACAGGAGAGCATTCCATCAAAGGACTTGTCGGACGTTTTATCCGACAAGCTGTTATAAGCTACTGAAATGCTTGCATCTGATCGGCTGAGAGCAAATTTGTCGGATAAAATGTCCGACAAGTCCTTTGATGAAATGCCC
>CALNVZ010003433.1:2575909-2589998 GCA_940671915.1 Paracentrotus lividus
CCGCCCTCCAGATCGTCCATTTTCAGTCGAGCTTTGCCCACGATACTGACTGCATGCAATGGATGAAGACATTTCCATCAACTCCGGTCTTTGGGGTTTTACAAGCCGAGAGTACCAGATGAGCTATTGCACACCATGATCCCTCTGCTCTTGGTTGGATCAAAGTGTCTGCTATCTTTCTTTGACTTTGGTTAGCTGCTTTCTTATCTAAGGCAAACCCTAACAGAATTCCCTATAACTTCCAAGAACTGTCCCCATGGACGTGGTGGTTCTATGTTTTGGGGTGGGTTACTTGTCATAGACAGTGTAGTTTAAGCCGCAGCTGGGTCGTGCGCATGTTCGAGTCTCATCGTTATGTTGGTCACGCGCCCTGGATATGCTACTCTGGTCTTTTCTGATCGAGCGGAGATACATCGGCCTGGCCCGTTAAACCCAAACAGGATGCACTAATTCAATTGTTGCGTGAACGCAGAACGTGCCATCAAACCGACAATTGATGAGGCTCGGAAGACATTTTTCTAAAATAAGCTTCACACATCCCGGGTCAATGAATTATACCTCTCCAGGGAGAAAGTGTCTACCCTCGGAGTCGACTCTCTGTCTGGTTGTGTTTCAGACACGCTAATTAGGATTTTTGGTATCGACGTTTGACACGCGGGGTTTGCGTGTACAAGCCGAGAGGGATCAATGGTGTGCTCAATAGTCACCTCCTCTGTTTCTGTTCATGGGTCTCAAGATCGGAGGGAATTTGCTCTGATGCGCTTCGCAATCGCAGTGGAGAAAGTTGCATGGGGAGAACTCTCCGTCTCCTCTGCTGATGTCCTCAGGTTCACAGCGGAGAATATCAAGAGAATCGGTGGCGTTAGTTTTGATACCTCGACGTTTGGTTTCCAGAACCTTTGGAACGTCTGATGTGGTTTCCGTAGAGTCCGGATCTTGATGTTCAGCCCCCATTGGGGAACTCTAAACTGTTCGCTTTGCCACTCATCATGAGAGAGAGAGCCTTCGATCGTCGAGCTTCTCTGAGACGAGCGCCACGCACCCGGTTGCACGTCTTTTTAGGTATCCAGCAGTAGGAGGAACGTCTTAAATAGAACAGCCGTATACCGACTACGTCATAGGTCTGGAAGTCACTGTGTCGGTTCGGTGGCACGACGGGAGCTCCGGTAGTTGGCTCCTAAAGGAGGGTACTACTGTTTACCAATGCCATTCGCATAACCTTTACTGATCTGTCTTTCTTCGATCTCAACAATGTATCCGAGATAACAATAGTGGTCTAGTGGTTCGTCGCTCTTTGCTCAGCTACTCTCTCGATCCGTTAGGGCTGTTCCAGTATTTATATGCGTTTCTAGAAAGAGACCTCTCATGTCTCCTGAGACTTGGGCTTCCGGACGCTCCCGATCCGTGGCCCTTAGCGCTGTATAGGTCCAAGGATGCCTTGGTGGCGTTCCGCTCATCGATTCGTCGTGCGCTTTTCATGTGTCGAGCACATTCGCTATAGACAGGTCTTCCTCAATTAGCCAATTGCTTTTGGTAGCACACGTAAGTGGTTTTCGTTGACTGCCCTCCTAATCTGGCTACGCCAGCGTATAAACATAGTCAACTCTTGGGAAGACAGGGAGTTCGCCAGGCTGTCCATGCAGCAATCCTTACATAGAGAACAAAGCTAAACTTCTTCTGGCGGTCATTCTGATGGTTGTCCTTATCATTCTGTACAGTGTTTACTCTGGCTAGTCACATTAGCGGAAAGAGCTTCTGGTACGCCTTATCATGCCGATGTACATAATCAAGATATTGATACTGGAAAAGAGAAAAAAAAGAAAGGCTTCCTGTTTCGCCCACCGTAGGTTAAACCTTCTGTTCTGCACTTAATTGTTGTAGGATATCTTCGCTAATCATTCTGTCTGCTCTCTAGGAGAATGACGGCAGGCTGACCATGGATAGCGCACACGTCAAGATGGCTCACTGACGGCAATAGATGCCTGATACAGACCGGCCAATTCACACATTTAGTGCGTTCTTTGGGCTTTTTTTCTTTCAATCGGGGTGCTCTATGTTTTATACTTTAATATGCGATCTATAGTTGAAAAGTTAAGTTTCATCATATAGCATGGCGGCCATTTTGAATTTATGTTAATTATGCAATTATTGCTCAAAGTTGTCCATTTGGTAACCAAGCTAAAATTATTTGAGAACCGCAGGAGATGTCGCCTGCTCTTATCTACATGAAATTAGCTCTTCAAATTCTTATATTCTCAGCATAATCAAAATGTAATGAATTTTCCTATATTTGACCTTTATTTGACCTTTAGCTCGTGAAATTGACATCGAATCAGAAGTTACATGGGTCAGTTGTTACAGTTCTCAGTGTGCTAAGCTGGAACAAGAGAGGATGTGTTAACTGGCATCTATATACAGCCTACAAATATCTGTGATGAATTGCCGGTCGTGAGGTTTCTCCGTTGTTTTTTAAAAAGTAAATCAACAAAAACCATTTTTACAGTTCAAAGTAAATTTTTGACAAAAATTGAGAAAATTGTAATAGGCGGTAAGCTCTTATGCGGCGGTCACAACTCGCCGTACCTTCGACGTGCAACTCCCTACGATGGATTTCGTAGAAAAATCGTGCAGCGCAGGTACCTCGGAGGCACGTTGCAAGTACGACGTGCAGGAAGTTTTTCCAATACCCTTACTACAGAAACGCAGGAATCGCAGAATAGACTAACGACCTGTGCATGCATTGCACATGCAACGCAGGCTACGTTGATGGCACCTCCCCCGTAGCCTACGACGAGTTGTGACCGCCGCATTACACATGAAGGTACATGGTGATAGTCTGGTATTGTAAATATAGTACATGTATGTCACTAATGTACCCCCTAGCCATGCACTGTAATTCTGCCTAATGGCTGTGCTAGAGTTGATTTTTTTGTGAAAAATCACACATGGGGTAGGTTGTTACAACAACCTACCTCATGTCGATGTAACAACTTACCCAATTACATTACATATGTAAAATTATATTTTGTCTCAATTTTCAGGTGTTAATATTCTTTATGTTTCTGTCATTACCTTTGTCTATCTTAAGCTTTACTTGATCTACTGTTAACGATGGCAAGAACCGGAAAGTTGAAACAAAAGTATGGTATAAGAGATTTACAACTTACCCCGTATGTTTATAATGTAACAATTTACCCCGTATGGTGTAACAACCTACCCCGTATACGCGGGTAGGTTGGTACAAAAAAATGTCTTCACTAATTAAGCTGTAGTTAATTAGTGTTTACATGTTTCAAGTTTTATATGCCTCAGGTATTAGCACACATAATAGGCTAACTACAGACCCAAGATGTGAGTGCGTGAGTTCTTCATTAGAATTATCTGGCCCAAAATGTGAATTTTGTAAGTCCATACCCGGTCTCCCCTAAGGTTCAGGGGCCGTATTCATAAAACCCTCATAAGCCTAGTTAGCAACTAAAATTGACCGAAGTTCACACTAAGTCAAATTGTTATTCACAAAAACCGCTCATAAGTTTTTCTGGTGTGTCAATGTTTTCAAGCTCATTAGTATATAGGTATTTTCTTTCTTCATGCTTGGTATGAGCTTATTCAACCTCACAAAATGTCAATAAAAGAAGCTCCAGTTTGAAAAATGTAGATGGTGACAACATTCATGAATTCTATTGTTGCCAGATACATTCCTTCAAAGCTGCCAACCGCGCTCTACTTAGCAACTAAAAATTGTTATTCACAAAACTTTAATTGCCTTAGTCAGGCGCGTATCAGGATTTCGCACCCCGGGGCCCGACGTGAATTTGGCGCCCCTGTGTACTTTTCAATATGGCGCCCCCCCCCCCCCCCCCCCCCGCGCCAGGCAAACATAGGCCTACGGCTTAAATGTATGTTGAAGGATTTGAATAACAATTTATTTGAAGTTTTTTTTTTTTCTTTTTTTTTTCTTTTTTTGAATACTTGCCAATGGTGAGTTCATGGAAAGAATTTCTAGTAATGATGTATTACCGCTATAGATGAGAAATACGAATATTTCTAAATACGAGCGCGAAGCGCGATCAGATTCCCCCCCCCCCCTCTACTTTACGATCAGAATTCTAAGCAATTAGGTATCAATTTTGTTTTAGCTCTCATCAGAATATCATATGAACGGGAGCTTTATGCATCAAAACGATTTGAAAGGCAAGCCATATAAAATCATGTGAAATTTGTCCATCAAGTAATGTGAAATAAACAAATGTTATATTGAGTTTTGTGTCACAATCCGCATAATCTGTTACAAGAAAGAAAAAATAGGCGAGCGTGAATCGCGAGCAGAAATTGATGTATCGGAATGATCTCTTGAAACGTGACATTTTATGCATTACTCATGTTACTCAGGAACACCATGTAATAACTCTTTGAAAACGAAGCGAGCGCGAAGCGCGCGATCGAAATTGCTCATGTATAGAGACCTAAAGTTTGATCAATTGGCCTCCATAATTTAAAGACCGTAGTTGCCCAGTAATTTTACATGATTATGAAGCAGAGATGAATATCTATCTATCTAGCTGCTTACCTATGCTTCTGCTTCCCTCCTACATGCCCTAAGTTTAAGATAATTTTTCGCCCCTAAGTTTAAGCTCAATTTGGCGGCAACTAATCATTTGTCGCCCACTAAATGTTAGTTTGAATTGGCGCCATACATGAACGATTTAGGTGATTTGATGCCCCTGAAAAAATGAAAAAATGAGTGAACGTGTATTCAAATAAATTTAAATGTCTTGATGATCAGTATCCTACAATGCAATTATGGTCAGAGGAAAAACACAGGCGAGAGCGGGAATTTGATGTCTTTGAATGATGAGAAAACATGGCATTGCATGCGTCCTCAGGAACACAATGTAAATAACTCATTGGAAAAAGAAATGATGCGACGCGTAGCGCGAGCCAAAAATTTGCTATGTATATACAGACCAGGAGGAATTATAAATTTAGAGACCATATTTCAAATACCAGTTGTTGCCCCTTAGTTTCAAGTAAATTCGGCACACCTCCCTAAGTTCAAAATAAAGTTTGAGCCCCTAAGTTTAAGATAAATTTGGCATCCTAAGTCCAGTCAATTTGACGCCCTTACGTTTAAAGCCCAAGTATAGTTTAGTAGAGAGAAATTGCTTTTTTATAAAATTGCTCAACTTGTCCTGATAGTGTTCTAATGACATATCAATATATGGAAAAAAGGATATAATCATGTTCCATGCATGTCTTTCTCATGACATTTAATAGTTTGCATGAGCACAGGGAGATGTTTGATCAAAATGAGCCATACTCTCTTCGCTCTCACCCCAGAACTCTGGCATGCCAACCAGCAGCTGATTGGTATAGCGTGAGTGAATTCTGTGTGTACAGTCTGTGTATGGAAGAGCTATACTTTGTACACAAACCGCTGTATGGGGCCATTGTGCCTGAGATCCTATCGATTGTGGCACTGTCAATTGAGTATATTTACACATTTTGTTGCTAAATTCAGGTGTTTAGAATGGATTTAATAACGATCTTTTTGTACACAGAGGTTAATTGAGGTATTCATTCATATTATTCTGCTTTGGAAGCAAACAAAAATCTATTCTCCCAATACTATACATGAGCTTTAAGCTCAATTTGGCGCCCCTAAGATTTAGGTCAATTGAAATGCAAAAATGAATGTAACGTGAAATCAAATAATTGAAATGTTTTGATGGGTAAGAATCCCAATAATGTAAATTTTGGTAAGAGGAAAAACACAGGCGAGCGCGAAGCATGAACGGAAGTTTGATGTATTCAAATGATTAGAACACAGGACATTTCATGCGTTCCTCAGGAACACAATGTAATAATTCATTGGGGGGGGGGAAATGACGCGAGCGCGAAGCGCGAGCGAAAATTTTGCTATGTATATACAGACCCGGATGCATGAATTTTGGAATTTTGCTCTATAAGAGACCATATTTTAAAAACCTATTTGTTGCCCCCTTGTTTCAGGTAAATTCGGCGCCCTTAGTTTCATATCATTTGGGCGCCCCATAAGTGTAAGTTCAATTTGGCGCCCCTAATTTTAAAATCGATTTGACATCCCCCTTAACTTCAATTCAGTGCCCCCATTAAGTTTCAGGTCATCTTGACGCCCGTACGTGTAAGCTCAATTTGACGCCGCTAATAAGTTGAACATAAATTTGAAATAGCAAAAAAAAAATAATAATATTTAAAAAAAATATAATAAATAAATAAAAAATGTAACATGAAAACAAGTAAATTTAAATTTTTGACGGTTAGAATCCCATAATGTAAATTCTGGTAAAAGAGGAAAACAGGCGCGTGCTAATAGGGAACGGAAATTTTGATGCATTCGAATGATTAGGAAAACAGGTCATTTTACGCGTTCCTCGACACATGTAATAAATACATGGAAAGATGATGCGAGCACCAAGCGCGAGCGAAAATTTGCTATGTCTATCAAACCAGGAGGCAAGGAATTTTAAATTTTGCTATTTCTAGATAGAGACCATTTAAAGACCCCTTCTGGTTTTTTTTTTTGTGTGTTTTTTGGGGGCCCGTAGTTTCAGATAAATAGGATATAGTTGGAGCCACTAAGTTTAAGATAAATTTGGCACCCCTAAGTCTCAGGTCAATTCGGCACCCCTACATTTGAGCTCAATCTGGCGTCCTTTAATTTAAGATCGATTTGGCACCCCCTTAACTTCGGTTAAATCAGCGCCCTTAAGTCTCAGGTCAATTCAGCGCCCCTTAAGTTTCAGCTCATTTCAGCTCAGTTGATCTAAGTTTGGCGCCTTTACGTTTAAGATCATTTTGCCACGCCTTCTAGGTTTAAGTTCGATTTGGCGCCCCCTAAATTTAAGTCGATTTGCCGCCCCTAAGTTTAAGGTCGATTTGCGCCCCTCCAAAATCTAAGGTCGATTAGGCCCTTAGTTACGGCGTTCGGGCTACTAAGTGGGTCAATTGGCGTCCCACAGCTGATTCGCTCAGGTTTGGCGCTAATTTTAGGTAGCATTTTACGTATGACCGCTATAGTTTAAGGTCGATTGTGTCTGTGCCACCTATTTGATATTTACCTATGTTTATTGGCGTTGCTTAGTTTACTGTCGAATTGGCGCCCCCTATTTTTTTAAGGGCGCCCCCTTCCCCTCCCCCTTTCTAAATTTGGCGCTCTTACTTAGTTTAAGATCGATTCGGCGCCCCTAAAGTTTAATATCAATTAGGCGCCCCCTCAGCTTCAGGTCAATTTGGCGCCCCATCTAAGTTTCGGTCAATTTGGCGCCCCTACGTTTTAAGCTCAATTTTGCTCCCCGTAGTTTAATGTCCATTTGGCGCCCCCCTAAATTTAAGTCGATTTGCGCCCCCTAAATTTAGGTCGATTAGGCGCCCTATAAGTTTAAGGTCAATTCGCGCCTTAGTTTTAATGTCGATTGGCGCCCCTAATTTAGGTCGATTTGGCGCCCCTAAGTTTAGGTCAATTTGGCACCCCTTAGTTTACTCTCGATTGGCGCCCCCCTAAATAAATGTCGATTTGGCGTCCGCCTAAATTTAAGGTCGATTTGGCGCCCCTTACAGTTTAAGGTCAATTTGGCGCCCCTTAGTTTACTGTCGATTGGCACCCCTTAATTAAGGTCGATTTGGCGCCCCTAAGTTTAAGGTCAATTTTGGCACCCCTTAGTTTACTGTCGATTTGGCGCCCCTAAATTAATGTCGATTTGGAGCCCCCAAATTTAAGGTCGATTTGGCGCCCCTATAAGTTTAAGGTCAATTTGGCGCCCCTTAGTTTACTGTCGATTGTGCGCCCTAAATTTAAGGTCGATTTGGCGCCCCTATAATTTAAGGTCAATTTGACGCCCCTTAGTTTACTGTCGATTCGGCGCCCCACATTTAAGGTCGATTTGGCGCCCCCTCCCTAATTTTAAGATCGATTTGGCGCCCCTAAGTTAAAGGTCAATTAGGCGCCCCTAGTTTACTGTCAATTTGGCGGCCCCCCCCCCATATTTTTAAGGGCCGCCCTTCCCCCTCTCCTTTTTCCCTTCCTTTCTCTCTCTCTCTCTCTCTCTCTCTCTCTTTTTTTTTTTTTTTTTTTTTCTTCCTTCCTCTTTCCCCCCTTTTTTCCCTTCTTCTTTCCCCTTTTTTCCTTTTCTCTTTTTTTTCTCCTTTTTTCTTTTTTTTTTTTCTTTCCTTTTCTCCCTTTTTCTTTCCTCTTTTCGGCGCCCCCCTGCGCGCCCCCCGGGGCCCGGGCCCGTAAAGCCCCCCCTCCAGAATACGGCGGGTGTTAGTTGTCACACAATTTCCTTCAAAAAGATATAGTTGATCATGAGCACCTATAGCGTTATGGTGTAACTTATTTTTACCCTCAAATTTGAGTTTCTAAAGCGATATTGGCGAGATTTTCAGTTTTTATGTTAGTTTATTTATAATGTCAAATGACAAACCACTAAATTTATTTCAATATTGTCATTTTTCTAAGATATCACATTTTTTTCAAAATCAATGACAATTTATGGTAAGTTATACCTGATATTGCCATGAGGTCTGAAGGATGAGACTATGCAAGACAAAACCTATATGTGGAAAAGTTTGGTGGGCTGACTCCTCAAGACTGCACATTGCATAAGACTAAAACAGATGTCTCTATTCTATGTATCTGTATTCATATATTATATTCACATTCTTTTATGTATTTTCACTATTGTATGCATATGACCAATATGAAATATTAACTACTTTTGGGGTTCTTAGTAAGGTTTGTGAATAAACAATTTAGGTGTATGCTACTTGTTGACTTGGACTTGTTATTTTCCATGATTTAATGATGGCGAGAAGGGTTTTGGAGCTAGAAGAGCTACGTAGAGGTTAGAAGGGAAAGAATCTTCAGGATAGGAGAAATGTACTGGAGTTATATAAAGATGAAGAAATTTTTCAAAGATATTAGGTTTTGAAAAAATATTTCTTTCGCCAAAAATATATCCGAGAAGCAAACAAAATAAAAAAATCTGAAATTTGACAAATAAAAATAAATAGAAAGCAGAAGTTCCAATGCTTGCTTCCCCCCCCTCCCCGATAGGATGCGACCACTGAGGATATATGTGCTGAATGAGGATGTAATTAATGGGAGCAAACATGTTGCTAGACAAACCCTCATTATTTATGCAGGATAGTATGCATGAACAAAGAAAGATAGCTGTATTAGTGTT
The DNA here is from genome assembly GCA_940671915.1 of Paracentrotus lividus. Lineage (NCBI taxonomy): Eukaryota > Metazoa > Echinodermata > Echinoidea > Camarodonta > Echinidae > Paracentrotus > Paracentrotus lividus. Next base: position 2,585,134 of record CALNVZ010003433.1, read on the forward strand.
TTGTGTCGATAGTCTGTATTGTGTTTCAGTTGTCGTTCGGGAGGGGTTTGCATATTTCTAGTGCAGTTCACATGTTTTGGTCATATGAGTGACTATAGATAACACCTGCAGTAGGCTGTAGTTAGTCATGCAAATTATGATCTATTGTGTTGTTGCCTTTATATCAAATGAGAAAGTTACTTGATAGCTAGTTTGAAGAAGGGGATTTATTCTTTTAAGCTAAGGCCTAGTTTGGCAACTACTTGGGTTTATGAATAGGGCCCAGATCTGTAATACCTTTTCAGACTGCTATTTCTTACCTCGTGTATGTTTTTTTGCTATCTTTACGTCACACAGACTTACGTTGAGTTCGCGTTGCGTCCAAAAATTATCTTTTCTACGGATTCCCACGGATGCCTACCCATCATAGTCAGCAGTTGAAATATTGATAATTCGTTCATCCAGTAAAACAAAGAATACATAAGAAAGATAGAATAGAAGTAAAATAAGATTAAAACAACACCAACGTATCTATACGTAAGTGTTGTGTGACTGTAGCATAACCCATACTACTCTTTAACCCCGTATTATTATTTTTTTTTTTTTTTGCTTTCAGACTGTGTGTTCTTATACCCTATCTATTTGCTTGCGCGGAGTAGAATTCAATGCTTTCACTGGGTATTCCTTAAACCAGACTATTTGCTGATCATGAGATATAAATGTTTTCATCTCTTTTTTTAATTTTCTTCATTGTTTTATCTCGTCCTCTTGTTATTGCTAGTTTTTCTGTCTTTCCTTTGTTATTCATTGTTTTTCTCTTTTCTCCTATGTTATGTTATCTGTTATTTTGTCTTATGTTATTCCCTCTTGTTTTCTGCTTGTTTCCTTTGTTTTTCTTGTTTTTCTTCATCTTTCATTATGTTATTCATTGTTTTATCTTTCTATATGTTATTTCATCTATTTTATCTCTCTTTCCTTAAGTTATTCATTGTTTCATCTCATTGCTACATATGTTATATAGTTTCTCTTTTTCCTTATGTTATTCATTGTTTTCTCTTTTTCTTAAATTGTTATCTAAATTTATTTTTCTCTTTGTTCTCCTAATGTTATCTCTATCCTGTTTTCAATTCGAGTGGTGGTTTCATCGTTAATTTCCCTGTGTTATTACTACAGATTACGGTATCTATGGTCTATGGGAGAATCGTCGGCCCTTGTGACAATGTCTTAAGTGATAAGCCGATTACATCACTATTATAGCAAACAGGAAGAGAGCCCGTAAGAATACGGTGCATATGTTTTTATAATGCGTACACCACAGCGACCCTTATTCCTTGAATCAAAATGCTTTGAGACTATTCCCAGATCTATGCCTCTTTTCCAGACTGGCGTCAACCGTTATGATAACAATCTGAGAAACGAAAAGACCCACTTGTACCTAACCTATATTTTTACTCACGATAATGTTTAATAAAAGTGAGCTCATTATGCATATGTCCATGGATGAATCTACTAGATAAGCTAATAGACTTATTCTAAATGTCTCTCTGTTGTCTCGCATCTCTTTATACGAACTCTCCTTGCTTCAAAATGTGACGTGTCTATTGTTTATCTGAACCTAAAATACTGGAATTCGCTTCAGCAGAGGACATTAAAGATACCCAAAAAATAAAAAGTCTTACATGCTTAAAATTAAACTGAAAAAAAACAATGTTCGCTCTGTAATATGTTCATTTACGAATCTGCCGCTTGTTGAACTAAGTCTGTGACCACACACTCTCTTGTTCCTCTCTGCTCTCCTAGCTTTGTCTCATCATCGTACATCTCTCATACTTTGCTTTCTCCTCTCTCTTTCTCCCTCTCTTTTCCAATTTGTGCTCGACTCATATGCATCTCTCCCCTTGTAATTCCCACCTTTATTTGCGTCTGTTACATTGAAAGATGCTTCCCGCTACTTATTCGATAGTTTAACGTCTTAACTTGTTCTATCCTAAGAAATAGACACAAAGTCAGAAACAGAGAACACGAAACGACCTACTCAATAATACTAAACTATACTAAATTTAAATGAAAATTTCCAATGATATGTATATATATATATATAAATGGTTTGTTGTTTGTAGTTGGTTTGAGGCGGTCTGGCGGTCTGTGCACTATAACATAGGACATTAGTACTGATCTTCAATTGCCCTGGCACGGGGCAATTGTAACTCGACCATCTTGGTTTTGAAATAGGTAATGCTTCAAATGCTTTGTTGTCTTAACCCACATTTCTATGTAGCTAAGATTATTTATTTCATTTTATTTGTTTTAGCAAGTATGAGCTTAATAGATTGATTGCAATTTGGGAAAAACTGTTAAATTGTCCGTCTAACTACCTCTTTACTCTTGTGGTTTTGAAGGGTGTTTCTTTTTCATTTCTTGAGAAATGAGCCAATAGAAGTTTGTAACAATTTGCTATAACCCCCCCCCCCTTAAACGCCGTGGAAGAAATATGAGGTCCCACCGAGATTTGAACTCGGATCGTGGGATTCAAGTCCGAGTTTGTACCATTACACCATTGGCCCCGCTGATCACGGACGACGACATTATTTGCGAGTGAAGTGTTTGTTGGTATGTATATGTACTTAGGGCTGAAGTAGAATGATTGTGGGGGGGGGGAGATTTCAGAGGAGGTGTACAATGTAACAGCTTTATTTTTAACTTGCTTCCTTTATTTCTTTCTTTTATGCTACTGTGTCCATTGTTTTATGATTTATCAAGTAATGTATATTATTGAATACTTATTTGCTGTTTTTACTATTGTTTTTGATTGGGATATGTAATAAAATGAACTGAACTGAACTTGAATTACTTCTTTATATTCGACAAATTATGGCACCACTATCAGCTCGATTACTTCTACATTATAAGATATTTTAACAAATAGAAAGATTATTTATTAAGTAGTTTCTGGTATTTCTTTCATAAAAAATAAATTGAATTAATAAAAATCAGCTTATTAAGAAATTAATAGGTTTTAAGTATTTTACTACTCGAAGAACATCGAAATTAACAAGCTGTGATTATAAGACTATTATAGTAAGTCTGAGCACAAAAAATGACTGTGTTTAACGTGCGTAGAAGAAAAGAGGGTCCGCCGAGACTTGAACTCGGGATCACGTGGATCAAGTCCATAGTGCTAACCTTACCTATTGTGGCCGGGATGTTGTTAGTAGTTTATACGCATTAACGATGAATATTATTGTTAACTTTGGGGGGAATGTATAGGTTTTAAAAAAAAAAAAAAAAAACTCTTCTGAGTATTCGAAAAAAGACGCATGTAGTGTGATTATGTTCATAACAATCATAACACAAAATAGCAAAAAAAAATTGTTTTAAGATTATAATGATTGTATTTTGTCTCAGAGTGTACAAATAAATTTTCAGATGTAATTAGATCAATAGGGGCAGAATTATGCGGGCGGATTTTTTTTGTTTCATGAATTCGTTTGAATTATTTGCCCCCTTTTTAACACGTCATTGAACGTACATATTATCATCAGACACTTTTCTCGGCAGGCGGCGCCCCTTTCATTTTTTCAATTTTTGGGGCTGCCGCCACCAGTTCTCAAATCTGAACCCGTCGTAGATTCGATGGAATCATTGATTTTGAGAACAGAGCGAAGTCCTTTGCCGTTGTAAGATTTACGAAGAGTTATATTGATTTACATCACACATCTGTGGCCCCATGTGTATGTTTAGCACTCTGGACTTGATCCGCGATCCGGTTCAATCTCGGTGGGGAACCTCCAACAACATTTTTTTTGCCTCAACTATTTTTGTTTTGATCAATCTGTCTTATGTTGATGTTTTATTCATAGTTTTTCGGGACGGTTTAAATGTGTAATTATTCATTGACGTAGGCACACGAATTGATGCTAGGTCTATATTTAGAGCTAGAGCAGAGTATTTGACCATTAAACACTTACCTTTATTCATAGTATTCAATTTGTACCAATAATTGTATCAACAAATTTTTCATGCATTTAAAAAATGATTTGTACAAGGGGTTTAATTTTTCATCTTTATCTCAAAATTAAATAGTTATTTTTTGATTTATTCTTCTTCCTCCTTCCAATTACCTGCTTCAGTCTTTTTTCATTGCTCGCTTATTTAGGACTTCGCGGGCCCCATGGTTGTAATGGTTGCACTTGGACTTTGAATCCAAGCGATCGGTCAAATCTCGGTGGGACCTCTTTTTCTCCTCCAATAAATGAATTTTTGATATATTTAATGTTCTAATAGACCAGTTTCTGCAGATTCATTTTTATGCATCTTTTTTTTTTTTACAGGGTTGTTTTTTGACAATTGAAAGCATGTATGTAGTCATTCTTTTATTACAGGTTGTTGTGCCTTGTTTACTATGTTGCCGTGGAAAAAGTATGCATCAAATTTGAATTGTATAAACTGTCTATTAGGTGATTATTTTCTCTCTCCTCTCCTCCTTCTCTCTCTATCTACTCTCTCTACTGTATCCTCTCCGCTAACTATATATTTTCCAGAATGTATTTACTGGTTGTGGTATTCACGATTTATGAATAAATGTCAATTAAATAAGGAAGTTGATTAATTAGTTTTTTGGTAGTGCTTTTTAATAATGTCATAAATGTTATTGTTATTTGTTCTTTTTAAGTGTAAATGTGCTGATAAATGACATTTCGTGGGATGTTGTGTATTTTATTCTTTTTGGTAGGCCCTGGTAGTTGTTTTTTTTTTGTGTGTGTGTGTGTGTGTGTGTGTGTGGGTGTGTGTGTGTTGTTGTGTGTGGGTGCGTTGTGTGTGTGTGTGTGTGGGTGTGGGTGTGTGTGTGTGTGTGTGTGTGTGTGTTGATTTTGTTTTTGCGTTAT
>CALNVZ010003433.1:2590023-2610558 GCA_940671915.1 Paracentrotus lividus
GTAACTTCCATACCCGGTCTCCCCTACATTGACCATATTTGTCTACTTGGATATTGTATCAACAAATCATTCTAATATATGTGTTGTGATTGCTGGAGATTTTAATGATTTGGATCTTATTTTAAGTACTTTTATTAGCATGATTAGATAATTAAATAAACGTTATCAAGGAACCTATGAGGGGTTATAATATCTTAAACTTTGTTATGCTTGTGATCCTGTACAAATCACATGCCCTCTTGAAATCATCATTTTGTTATTTTTGCCTTGACATAAAATAACATCACTTATTTCCCTCTATTTATAAGGTGCCCATCATAACAGTATCGTAATTTGGGGGATCTAAGTAAATTTGGTGTCACTGAGTTACTCTTTAAAATGAAAAAAAAAAATAATGTCGCATGAGTTATATAATTTTTATAGGAGGCTGTCAAATTTGGGTGTTTTTCCGGGGGGCACTGTAGATGAGTGATTACCTATTAAAGAAAATATAATTTTGAAATTAAGTCATATTATTAACACGAATTAATTTTCTTTTTTTTATCACTATGTTGATGAGTCTAGTATTTAAAATCAACCATCTGAAATATACCAATATCTTGGTCTGATGTTAATGATATGGAACTGAATCGGAGATGCCAACCCTATGGAATGATTAGAACATTAAAAAATAAGAACGTGAATAGCTAAAATACTTGAAAAAGCTGAACCAAATGACTTCCTATATGAGAGAAATCAGAATAATAACATTTTGCAATGTTATTCAATTTTGGAATGCATTCAGATCAATAAATTTCTTTCTCTTGTGACCATAAGATTCATTTCAACTTTTTGAACTATTTGCGTTATTCACGTTCTAATTGTTATTGTTCTAATTATTCCGTAGGGTTGGTATCTTTGCTAAATCCTAAAAAAATGTATTTACATTTCATTTCCTTGTATGAAACAGCTAGTTGGGCCTATGTTTCAATATGCCTGCATGTAAATGTGAGACCAATTCTACAAATTTATGTTCTACCTTTTTACCCAAATATTACATTTATAAAAACGTAAATACAATGATGTCATAAAAGACATACAAAAGCGTGCTTTTAAGGATGTAGTAGACTTCCTTACAATAATGCATTAGAATAAGATGTAAGTTTTTATCTTCGAAGGATAAGTAAGGATTTCTGAATTTAGAAGAGCACCCCTTTTACTCATCATGGTTGTCTGTTCACAGGGGATGTAAATTTAAATTTAAGAAATGTCTTTTAAGAAATACCCTTATTTACTTTGCACGAAAAACAGGTTAAAAAGGTGCAATTGAGCTCTTTGATTTTGATTTTTCGTTTTCCAAAACTTAAAAAGTGTTAATTCATTAGTTCGAATGTAGTAGTGTGTCCGAAGACAAAGATTTGCTATACCAGAATGTTCCTTTTCATATTTTTGCAGATGGTTCGCTTATCCCTGCATTTTGATATCAGAAAGTTATCCGAAGGTTCGATTTTCTGGAAACAAAATGTTATTTAAAAGTTCATTTCCTTATTAAAAGTTTATTTTTTAACCCAAAACTGGAATAAGGCTCGTTGATAAAAAAAATAATAACTAAAAATCCTATCGCACCCATGGTTCATTAATCCGAAATAAAACAAGGTTAATTCATCTTAAAAAGAATTGGCCTAAGGTTATGTAATCTCGGGGTTGATTGTAATTTTTTGATGAACGACCCCTTTTTTTCAGTTTCGGATAAACGAATATAGTTTATTTTTAGGATTATCGAACCCTACTTTTTTAAATTCAATCAGTCAATATGTACTAGCGAACCTTCGGACTAACGGGGTGTATTCCGCCCAAATTATGATGAATAAACAAAGTGCATGCGAGCAATTTTATGAATAATTATTCTTTGGCTATATCATTTCTCATCATCGTTGGCCCTGGTATAGAATCGGGGCTTTACACCGGATTAGCACCGCAGGACAGACTATTGTAGTGGTGTAAGCCATACAAAGACACGACACATGTCGCACTTTATTCAGACTTGGACAAATAGATACAATTCTCTTCAGAACAGTTTCGGTTGGGTAGTTAGTGTAAATACAAATCAGGAATGTAACCGGGTTACACCGCGAAACAGACTGAGAAGAGACGATATTCGCCCCTTGTTGGATAAAAACTATTTTAGGATAGGATCTTTTGTCGGTCTGGTATTGACCTCATCAGTCTGCCTGGGTCTGCCTTTTGTAGATATTCATGTATTCGATATTAGTAAACGCATTGATAATAATTGTTTACTAATGCCTTTTTCGCCCTGTGACCCCTATACCATCAAGTAGGTCCATGCAACTGCCGTGTCAGATCATCTTGCTTACCGGATCAGCATAACTTTCCTGAAGTTTTACTTACCATTTATAGGCTAATAATCTATCTCATTCCATCTGTTAAGAATGGGATATCGTCGGAGCTTCCTGACGTGCATTATATAACCTCAGTTTAGAAAGGCTATCACGCTTTCAAGATTATGACAATGTTATGTGTTCTGAACGGGTACACCTTGGACTTTATTAATTTCCTTTGAATAAGCGAGAATAGGCCTACGGTTCTCTGGAGATCGGATTAGGTGCGCTGCGCACGGAATCTTCAGGTTACCCTCCTAATACAAATGCTCTTCTCATGTGAGATCTTATCAAACGACTTGATGTACCCAGCTTTTTTAGTCGCATTAAAAAAAAACATATCCTGATTTGTACACAAGCCAAGACCATCTCCGAAACTCTTGTAAAAGCAAAAGCCACTTCATCACGATGAGGAGTTACTTTGGAGTGAAGTCGACTACTATCACTGTAGCTCTACTGCTCTTCCTGACCATGTTTATAATTATTGGAACGAGTAAATACTTTGATATCTACCTGGATGGTACGACCGATGAAAGTCTCAATAAAATTCTTTTCCAAGCGTTCACCTACCTATCAGGTAAGATATTAATTTATAGCGTTTCTTCTTAAAGGAAAATCCAAGACATCCTGATGACAACAAATTCGATATGTCTGGCATTTTATTTTGTGTTGTTTTATGATTTGTTGATCTCCGTGATTACTAAAATATAAAAGTAAATTATACCAAAAGTTATCTTGTCGACAAATTTTAGATCCCACAAATCCACAATGTATTGTTTTCATAAAGCTCTCAATGAGCATGGTGAGTACATAATTCTGTTTTGTCAATTTATTATAAATAGTCAATAATTTATTGTGAAACGATTCATTATTAATGTCACTTACACATGTCAGCTTTTTAACTTTAATTTATGTTATTTTATTTTCTGTTATGTATTCATATGCATATTGACCTTTCTATATTTTACTGTAACTACGAGCATTCTAATAGACCGGTTTACTAAAATATTGAAATTTTATGAATACCTTTTAAACGGTTGTTCTTTTACAACCTGAAAACTTACCGGAGGCTTGCCTTAATGTGCGACATAGCAATAACTAATTTATGCAAACAGGATTCTAATGTGATAATTCATATTCTTTAATAACAGACTGTTTGCATACCTGGTTATGTCTTGAGGAAAGAAAATTAATATCCAGAATTCTCTACGAAAACCCTCCTTTTCTGATTATGAAAAGATTTACTATAAGTTATCATAATTTATCCATATTTCTTTCCTGGTGACATAGTAACAAGCTGTAATAAAAAGAATGTTTACACACATTAGTTGTTGCTATGTCAGGCAAGGCTCAGACAAGCTTTAAGGTTGTCAAGAACATTTGTTTAAAAAGTAAGCATAACATTAGTAAACTGGTCTATTAGTTGGAATCTTCTTCTATATGCAGCTCCTGTCGTAGCGGCCCTATACCTCAATTGCTCATACCGTCGTGTTATTCTCATATGTGGATCATGCTTGGCTTCCATTGGTATTATGATGACGTCACTAGAAACAAGCAAAGCTCCAATCGGCATCTTTCTCTCCATTTCTGGTAAGAATACGAAAAAATTTTTGGAGGAAATCTCAGTGGTGGATCTAATTATAGAAATAAATAGACAAAGATTATATTTTCTAGCTATAAAGCCAACATAAAAGCAAAATCCCGCCTTGATTAAAGTTGCAAGATCGATGTGGGGTTTCTGCCAAAGACGTAGGCCCTAAAGGGGTAGGCCTAAGGCGTTTTCTTTTGTTATTTGTCTTCCGGACAAAGGGTATGAAAAAAAAAATGCAGGGAACTTCTCAAATGAATGGAGTCGACATACAGGAATTCTTTTTATCCTGCATTGGCGCATGAAGCGATTGTTTTTGGTTTAAACCACATTCCTTTCGATAAGCCGGGATTTTCCATTGAAAATAATTCGCCAAAAAGTTTTGAACATGTTCAAAATTTCTAGGCGAATTTATTTATGTCAAAGGTTGCAAGTGCATAATTCTGTGTGTAAAAATGTTGAATATACATATAAATAGGTTTACTGATATTACTAAAATATATATGGAAAGGGTCAACATAAATTTGAATCGGATAAGAATTACTCGATGAAAAAAATATAATTACTCAAAATAAGTTTGAAAATAATAATAATCATCCAGCGTATATGAGTGTCTTTGATCATGTTGATTGGTATTGTCATTAACAATAAACGCAAATAAAACATTCAGATTTCACTTCAGGCGTGGCTGGGCGTTGGGGGTAATTGAGCTGGTAGTCATTTTCTTTTTCAATTATCATAACTATTATCATTTCCGTACTATTGTTATCATTTTGTTTTTTTTTTCCTTTCTGCACCCATGACTACATAACTGACAATCAATATCTCACTTTTGGCTATAATAATGTGCAGTCACACACACACACACACGCACCCATCGTCTTACCATGAACTCAAAACGAAGCAAAATGATCAATTTCATTGATATGTGTTACACAATCTCAGTGAAGTTGTACCCCCCTTCGAAGGGGCTGGAGAAGCCGGGTCTTCTGGCGGGTGGGGGTGTCTTCAGCCCCACTTTCAGGTTGCTCAGCACACGTAGTACAAAATTGACGTAAAATCATGACCATCATCTTGGTCCCTTTTGTTCAGCTCTTCAGCCCCCCCCCCCCCCTTCGCTCAGACCTCTTCTATTTTCAAAAACGCTCCACTACCCCTGCTTTGTGATTGCATAAAAAAAAAACAGTACAAAAGAAAACATGCCAATATCATACAATATAATCCATCTGTACTTGCCTAACAAGGCAGTAGGCCTACAAAAGAAAAAATGCCATGATCGTTCAGTACATCCCCTTTGTCCTTGCCTAACAAGGCAGTACAAAAGAAAACATGCCATGTTGATAAAGTTAGATAACCCTATTGAGCTTGCCTAACTAAGCAGCACAAAAGAAAATATGCCTTGAATTCTTATACAACGAGATAACCCCTTTGAGCTTGGCTTACAAAGCATCGCTAAAGAAAACATGCCATTCTGATACAACGAGATAACCCCTTTATGCTTGTCTAACAAAGCAGCACAAAAGAACGTTGGTAGATCCTCTCTATATATAACACTCTGTAAATTCGCCTGGGTTCGCAACCAGTGAGATACCAGGGTGTTTTCGGTGGACTACGGAGGACCTTATCTAGAACGTTAGCATGGCGAAGAGCTATATTTTCAAAAGAGCCCAAAACCCCAAACCCTGCATACTGATAGTACGGCGAAAAGAGGGCATGAAACTGGTATTTGCTTGAAACAACTGGGAAAGCGTTTAAATTTCGAGAAACCGTGTGCAAAATCGAGCGTTTCCCATAGTTACCGGTGTAAGGTCTCCCGTTCTCAAATCTAGGACGTTAACTTAGGGTGGAATTAAGTTCTCGTTGAATCTAGAACGTTAATCTGGTGTGGACTTACGTTCTCAATGACCAGCCAATCAGAGAGGACTTTAATAGGAATGTAAACATTCCCACGTGTGGTTTGTCGATGTCGCCAGCTCGTGCACCCAGGCCAGCGCTTTTCACTTGCTTAATGTATGCTGTGTAAGTTACAAGTGACATAGATTTTACGAGATCAAATCTTGATTTGTGGACGATGGAGGAGGAGACAGTTTTCAAGGGGTCGATGATAAGTTATTTCACGTTCTTTTCGTATAATAGCGGTGATGTTTAGGATCAATTTAGGCATTAATTAGGATGTTATTTTATGACAGAAATCGAAAGAAGTGAAATGTGGCTTGGTTGGTCGTTGAGCGAAAGTACTCCGCTGCATTTCACGTATGGTGTTGTCTATAGAACGAAAAGATAACATTGCATTGATCATGTTGATTATGCAAATTACTGTATTGTTATGGCCATGCTGGGACCATGTAGGTTATGTTATCAAAATTTTAATCCTTAGGGGGCTCGGTTGAATACTGCTCGACATTCTATGGTAGATGGTACCAAAATGAACTAAATTTAAAAATGAATTGTATAGTTATGGGCGTATTCTTGAGGGCCCACTGGGCAATGGTCGAAGGGGGCGCCGAGAAGATAAGGTGGGGGTGGGGGCCGGAGAGAAAGAGAAATAAAATCAAGTAAAAGAAAAGGAACGGAAAAAAACACAGAAAGGGAAACAAAATGGGAGAGAGGAGAAAAGAAAGGGAGAGAAAGACAGGGGAAAGGGGTGGAGAGAAAAGGGGGAAGGCATCATCAATTCGACCTTTAACTTAGGGGCGCCAACTTGATCTTAAAAGTAGGGGGCACCAAATTAAAGTTAAACATAGGGGGACCAATAGGATTTCAAATTTAAGGGGCGCCGAAATGACCTTAAACTAAGGGCGCGCAAACTGGATCTTAAACTTAGAGGGCTTTACATTAATGTAAGCCAAAATAGGGGCTCCGATTCTATCTTAAATTTTGGGGTCGTAAAATTGATCTTAGCCACATAGGGTTCCCAAAGCGACCTAGAACATAGGGGCGCCAAATTGACCAGCAACACAGGTGCACATAATATGTGATCGCAAACTTGGTCGGGGGGGGGGTCTAACAGTAGAGGGACCAATCAAATTTCTGATTGTTTAATACCAGATTGACGCAAACCATTTGGTCTTAACAAGTTGTTCTAATTTCCCATTAGACAAATTCATAATTGATCTAATTCCCACTTTGTAAAATGACCATTTGGTCTAATTTCCGATTCATCTAATTAGTTTCATTATTATTGTATACAATACCCATTGTTTCAGGATTTGATATAAAAATAGATGTTCAGATAGAAACTCTAGATAAGCTCCACTTTATGACTTAATGCGTGGTTCAATCAAAATGAGATTCCACCGGACATTCTGTTTCACGCTGCGGGGTTATTCTCCCAATGAATATCAATGTCCGCCTACGGAATAATCGTATTGTGTCAGAGTTTAAAGTATCACAGCCCATGCCAGAGGCATGTTCCATAAAGCGGTCTAAAAAATCTGCTAAAAGACTATTAACTCCATATAAGAATCTAATATGGCAGATATACCAAGATTTATTCTAACTCATATAGTCATACAATTCTCAAGATTCTCACCTCACTATTTGCAGAATACACCTCCATCAACCTATACGTCTCGTGTAGAATGTCGTCTAAGATCGAATATATCCCTCATTTGAAATTGAGGTGCTAGGTGCATTCTATCCATAAGGAGGAGTAGTTTCTTCCAGTTCGCTTGCGGAAAGTATATTCCTGTACATCATTGTAAATTCGCCATTAATTGACACGTGGAATGAGGCTGTGGGGTACTACCCCCCCTTCCAGCAAGAAAAACGTGCACACAACACAAGCCACAAAAAAAAATATGCGAGTGAGAGAGAGTGTGAGCGCACATTGCCTCCTCACCCCACAAAAGTATAAAAACATTACCGATAAGAGATCCCTATCCAAACTAGATGTATTTTTAAAAGTCAAATATGGTTCACGCCGCTCTCAACAGTCTTAAAAATAGGGAAGTCACCCCCTTCCCCCCCATTCTAGCTCTTCCTTAACGTAAATTCCTCATCCAAACTCTCCCCATCGATATTTTGTACTAGTAATCATAGTCAAACACTATTTGAAACTTACAATCCGGACGATATGATTTTAACTCCTTATACCCTCCCCCCTCTCCGGAGAGATGGGCTGACGTGAGGAGAGAAAACAAAACGAGAGCGATTGACGAGCTTTTGCTCTGCCGGGTTTACATAACAAGAAAGAATAAAAGAAAACAACCACAACAACAACCACCCCCCCACTACCCGTCACATTCTCCCCCAAAAAAAAACAAAAAAAAAATAAAAAGATATAAATCAATATACATAAAATTTGTGTCCCCTCCCCCCTCTGTTCCCCGGTATGAACCGATTTGCTTCGTAGAATCCCGCAGGGATGGAAAAGTGCACTGCTAGGGATTCCCAAGTTGTACACCAGGGGATGCGGAATCTCGTTAATTTTCGTTAGTAGCCAGAAGTACCACTATGTTCTTGAGACTATTTTGAAAATATAGCCCTTCATATGGCTAACGTTCTAGATTCCACCTCCCGTAGTCCAGCGAAAACACGCTACCCCCTTAATATACTAGGAACTTTGAGAAGTGCTTCTAATTGTGCTAAAAACCTAGCCCGTCCCGGTTAAACTGCAAGAATCTTCAGAATTAAAGGAGGCAGTAAATAATATTAAGAAGAAAAAGAAGAATTCTCTATAAATATGAATTCTCAGTTATGATGAAAAAAAAAAGGAAAAAAAGGACCCCCCCCTCAAAAAAAAAACCCCCAAAACAAAAACAAAAAACCTCCGTAGCTTCTTTTCAGCAATCAAGTGCCACTTGGCCAGTAGCAAGAAACGAAATGGCCTCACCATTGTGCATAATGCAAGTAAGAGACTAGGGCCCGTATTCTGCTACGCTGACTAGAGTTGTGCTGTGGCACTAACTTAGCACGCTTTTGAAACGAGAAGAACAATACCACTGTGCTTTCCAGCTAAAAATGTAGTTTTATCAATGTCACTCAGTATTCAGTGCAAGCAAAAGGTCCTGCTACTAACAAATGATTGTTGTGTCATATTATTTCAATGGATTTCAGGTTTAATATCCTGTGCGTTTCATCGTAAACTTGCTCCAGCGCAAAAGTTGTGCCGTGCGCCATCTTAAGGGTGCTATCTCACTTCGCGGAGACGTCTCCACGACAGAATAAAAATCCGTCTCCGCGACTGATAAAAAGTATTAGAGACGTCTCCCAGACGTCTCCGCGACTATTTATGAAAAAAAGTATGAAGTAGTCCCAAATCCGTCTTCGAAAATCAGGAGACGTCTTCGAGACGGATTTGGGACTACTTAGATTTTTTTTTCTCATCAGTTGTCGCGGAGACGTCTCGGGGACGTCTCCTGAATATCGGAGACGGATTTGGGACTACTTCAGATTTATTTTATATATAAATTGTCGCGGAGACGTCTTGGAGACGTCTCCTGATTTTCGGAGACGGATTTTGCCCTACTTCAGACTGTTCTCATAAACTGTCGCGGACACGTCTCAGAGACGTCTCGGAGACGTCTCTAATACTTTTTATCCGTCGCGGAGACGGATTTTTATTCTATCGCGGAGACGTCTCCGCGAAGTGAGATAGCACCCTATGGCCCGTATTCTGTTATGAAGACTAAGTTTGTATGCGTCGCAATCTTGTACAACTCTATTGTGTGACCCGCATCAGACAAAAGGATCGAAGTTCATTGCACAATAGATTTTACGAACTTGCGACGCATACAAACTCAGTCTTCGTAACAGAATATGGGCCTAAGGGTTAGGTTGTGTTGGAAGTCTTTTGTTATTGTCCGATCCTATTGTTTAAAACAACTCTATAGTCTTCAAAACAGAATATGGGCCCAAATGTTCAGTGGCCACTGGAACCTAGTCTCAACCCTATAGGCATGGCATAATAGTGATTATAACTGTGATTGCAGACTAACAAGAAGTCACCCCTTCTTTTTATTTCACGATACAGGTCTTGGAAACTGTATGCTCCTGACATCATCCTGTATCGCATTGAGTGACTTCAACAGCCCACATTTCAATCTGATCTTTAGTTTGGCTATGAGTGGGCACGGCGTAGGATTGGTGGTGATGCCCTACCTGGCAGAATCACTAAGTCATCTCTACGGTTGGAGAGGTGGACGTCTTCTCCTTGGAGCCCTCATGGCTAATGTCATCCCTTGTGCAGTTGCCGTAACAGCGCCCTCAACGTCAACTCAGAACCGCACAGCATCCCAAAGTTCAGGTCATGATACAGTTTCAGATGGCACTCTGAGTAGCATGCTACCCAATGGATCGAATAATACACCTTCTCATTATAGACGAAAGACAGAAGATGAAACAGAGTCAGAGAGTGACGACAGTCCTCCTTCAATGAGGGAAACTTCTCCATTAGTGACTAGCCACTCTGGATCAGTCAGTGACGTAAGCCAAGAACATGATAAACCATCGGACAGTTTGCTCCAGAGGCTACTGACCAGTGTCCGGGAATCGGATTTTTATTTAGATCCAGCCTTCAACTTTTACTTTCTAGCAATGATTTTCGTTTCTCTCGGCTATATAGGATGGCATGCTTTTCTCATCCCGAGTGCATTGAATAGAGGATTTTCTATCAACGAGATTCTTTTATTCACTATATCTGCCTCAGTTGGTAGCATCGGGGGAAGGATACTAGTCGGTTTGCTATGTGATAATCGCTTCAGTCCAGGCAGGATATACCTTATATGCACTCTTCTAGATATAGCAGCACTAATATGTGATGTGTTAATCCCATACATGTATGTTATTATTGTGACGTCATGCATCAGAT
This sequence comes from Paracentrotus lividus, assembly GCA_940671915.1. Lineage (NCBI taxonomy): Eukaryota > Metazoa > Echinodermata > Echinoidea > Camarodonta > Echinidae > Paracentrotus > Paracentrotus lividus. Next base: position 2,600,801 of record CALNVZ010003433.1, read on the forward strand.
CAGGAACAATAGGCGGCAGAACTATCCTTGGAACGTTGGCAGCCCTTGAGAGGGCGTCTGTCGGAAAGAAGTATCTGGTATTTGCCCTAGGTTTCTTGTGCGTTGGCGTTGGCAATCTACTTGGCATCTATTATGCAGGTAAATTAATTTGTGAAGAGCATATATTTATTAAGGAATACCAGAATCTAGAAATATTATTTGATGGCGGAGGCTAGTCTTGTAGAGGTCTTCATGTCCTTCGTTAAAGGTATATTCACGGGCGTAGACACACATTAGTTTTTATTTTTACCGGAGGGAGGGAGATGTGATCTATTCACATTCCCACCAGTAACAAAAGAAAGTGCGTCCAGCTCTAGACCAGTACTAGTGGCTTTATATCGACATGATAGATTCTCGTTCTCAAGAGTTTTTCCCGGAGTTGCTTCTGGTTTTAATTACACAAGAAGTTTTAAATTTGGTTATTAGGCCTATATATTGTTGTTTGTTGCCTGCAATTCCCTTTATGTTTAATTGGAAATGGTATCAATGAGTAACTGGCTAAATATTTCATAAATATCTTCAATCTTTTTCCTAGGTGCCATAGCAGACGTGTCTTCTTCGAACAGCACAACATGGTGGTTAGTGGCTGGTATATGTCTCGAGGTCGCCATCTTCGTGAGTGTGTCCGTACCTCTACTAATCAAACCGACGAGAAGGTAGCAAGTCTCAGGCCCGTATTCTGTTACGTGGTTTAGAGTTGTACGGCAATTGACAATAGAATCGAACAATAGCACCGTACGAGAAAAAACTCCACAGCACGAAAAAAACTCCCACCCTGTACAACTTCCGTAAAGCTGGAAGTTTCCTCGTGCACCTGAAAATGAATCAACATTAACGGAAATCCATTGAAATAACTGACGCAACATCATGGTAGTTTGTATTGTGAAGTCTGCCGCTCCTCGTATCCTTTGAACATAACCGTGAGTTGTGTGCATGCATGGTCGGTTCGTATGCATTTTTAAAAATCACGTCACATAATGTGATTAACTTCAGTTGTCCTGAGGACGAAGGGAACAATATTAACCATGCGAGGGGAAGGGGATGTTTTATTCTTTTAATTAATCTTCCTTAATATCTAGTCTGCACGAATTATTTCTGTATTCACACAATGTGAAGTCGTCCAGTGATGTGTGGCCAAAAACCAATGAAACGTTTCGAATTCAGATTCCAGATATCACGCTACAATGCTATCGCGCTTAAAAGTCTTCAGTTAGGTAGCATGCGCAATCTTCCTTTTATTAACTATTTTGTATTTTTGTTGTGTCTCTTTTTTTTTGTTTCTTCTATCTTGGGGAGTGCACAGAGTAAATATGTAATAATGGGAGGAAAGTTGAAAAAATTGTATGATTTTTCCCGAAACTATCTTAAAATATATTCAAGTCTCTCTGTATAGAAGCCCACCATGATAAACAATAAAAATACCTCATAAGTTCTGTCCACTAATGCCATTTATATTCCCAGTCGTAAATTCAACCACGGGATTGACAAGTCCAAAACGCGTTTAGCCCTTCAGGGCGTCGAAATCTACCTCTCCTACATCAGTTCCACATCAGATAAGCTAAAGTTATAAGAGCGCTTTATATAAATGGGGTCCCATCTGTGTTGTGAAAAATATGTGATCATTCGTTTCCATTCTTCTTTACGTATGATGATGCTCGCTTATTTGAAATAGAGAATGAATTCCTTTCTATTGATACTGAATGTAAACTCTCATGCTTACAAGTATATATTATCAAGCACGGATTATCTTTTTATTGAGATGCTTTAGTTCGTGTTTACCAGTTTATGCTTGACATGGCACAAATACCATGGACGGACAAAGTATTCAGATCAGGCGGAATCCATTGGCCGATTGAGTAATATGAATCATAGCTCGCTCTATTTGTACTTTTGATCCAAGTTGCAAATGTTGTTTAGCTTAGTTCATGACCACGCATTACAGCGTGTTGCGGACTGGCTCACATGGATAGCAAAACCGACACTTAGATATACTGCGAACAAAAGAAGAAATCAGTGAGTGGGCCTATTTTATGTTTCACAGTGCCATGACATAAATAGTAGATCTTGGAAGAAAACATATTAGATTTTACATATTTCGTGAATTATAATTAAATTTGAGGTGCTTTTTCTCTCTGTAGACATCATTATGAGACTGTATTAGTGGCTATCTGACGTGTCCAGCGAAGTATTTGCTCTGAGACTCTCGAACACGTCTCGGATCCGTTCTCCATAATTCTTTAGTGTAGCTATCCATAATCGAATTCCACGACATAGAAAAAAATAAAAACACCCACAGAGATTAATTCGATGTCATGAAAAGTGAATGTAATCGTATTTTTCTCTCGACTTTCATGTAGATTCGCGCGAGCATCTATATTTTGATGACGTCTGTGCGACACTTTCATTCATTAAGACTCTATTACCCCGTGTACATGACAAATGCATAATCTCTTTCTTGTATTACAAAACTCGTGGATACACAAATCGATGTACTCAAATCTTGTAGTCTCATCCGGCAAAACTTGAGATACCACATAAAGTGTGTGCAACTTTGTTGTCGCCCTGCGATCTTGTGTACTCCATGACCCTCTCCGATATAATATATTTTTTCTGACGAAGAGTACTCATCGCTGCAATCCCGGGGAGACTGTCTTGGGAGTGACGTGTGATCCTCCCTCTCCATCATTTATAGGATCGTCCTCCCTCTTTCGTTTCTTAAATACCAATGAACAATTTGTATGTTTTAGTGATAGCTTTGCAGCTATAAAGCAGTGTAACATGTGGTAATTCAAATATAACAACTGCTATAAGTTATTATCAAGGCATATTTTTGAGCTAAGCGCTATCTCGCATTCCGCCATCAATATTCATTAGTTTTCATGCTAATGTCGCGAAGTATGAATAAAATTGAGCTGGTATTATTTTCATTTAATCATTGTGTTTGGTTACCAGTATGTATTGTCCCCAAACACCTCCCCCGGCCTCACCCGTCTCACATCCAAATTCGCTCTGCCGGCTGGTCTCTTAGACACAGGAAATGCGTGTATACGGAATATTCTCGGTCGACCGTCTCTGAGACAGTCTGGCCGACCAAAAAAATCATCTGACAACAATTTCAAACCATTTCCTCAAGATTAGTATCAAAGCTAGTTCAAATCTGTTGGTGTCATTCCCATAGGTTTTACGACACATAACAAGATGCTTGTCGTTTGCTCGAGATTAAAAAGTATTTGTTGTATTTTTGCTAAGTCAAGTTGTCATTTTCTACAAAATTCAGTCTCAAACTGATACTATCTACTTGCTCTCGGACATAGATGTTCATCTTTTTGAATGTTAAAATGCAAATTAATCTATTCGAAATGTTACATTACGTAGTTCTATAATTGCTCACTACCATTTAACCAAAGTTCATATTTTCAACATATATATTTAACTTCATGTTAACGAAAATTAGTATATAATGATTACAGTCTTTCTCGCGACATAAACCGACAGGTAGCCCATTATCAAATTTCAATACACACCTTATACACCTAGTTTAATAATAATTTCTTATAGTAAAAAATGTGTTACATATATCGGTCTCCTGTCAAAATGAGAACGTTCATTTCATACTGAACTCTCACTTATTCGTTCGCATAGGAGCGGTACGCCTTTACACTGAGTGCTTCAAAGAGAAGGACGTGCGCAAACATGGCGCTATTGTACAATCTTGTCCGTCTCATACCCTTACTATTTTAATCTGTGCGAACAGCATCAACTCTAAACACCCGCAAGAGATGACGGCCAGATTGTCTGTAGCTGTACTTCAAGATCGCCATTTTGCCACCTGGTGTGTCCGTACCTCCACCTATCAAACAGACAATCAAAACTATCAATGGACAACCGAACCGAATATTATCAACTGAACCCTACCCCACCCTATTCATCTATACTTTGATTGAACTTTATGAATGGACCAGAAGCCGAGAAATTGTTTAAAAACCTCTTACCCCCCCACCCCTGCTCTTTATCGCACGTGCCAGCGATGACGTTGAAAAAAAAAAAGCATGAACTTTTTGATTGCCTGGTATGTTGGAACCGGGCGAAAAATTTTGGGTGGTACTCGCAAAAATGCTTAAATAATTTCCGTTAATTTGCACCCACTCCCCCCCCCATCTTAATAATATGAAATCTGACTCCGCCGACTGATAGCTCATAGACTACTCATACCAAAACAGAATGAAGAATGCGATAGCAGGCTCTAAGGTTGGACTCGAAACATCTTACTTACCTTTTGTCATATTGCAGTGTTCGGCTGTGTAATAAAGTTACATACTCATATAAAAAAAAAAAAAAAAAAAAAAACAAGAGAGTAGCAAGGCTATAGGATCTGGACTCCGGAGATCACTACCTTTATTAGTGTATACCAGCTTCGTCTCTACTCATCGAAAAAAAAACATGAAGATAGCAAGGTTTGGAGTTCGAGTCACTACGACGTTTTGTTTAGAGTACACGCTTGCAATGGACTTTTAGTAGATACACCTTGGGTAAAGGCCCGATGAAAACAGTTTCTTGACAGATAAAAGGAACTTTATGATAGAATGATATAGAAACGAACTACTACTGCTGCACAGCATTACATTCCAGTGATTGCGCTGCAAATTCGTCACATTGATCAGCTATTTTAGCATCAGAAAACATTTTAATGACAAATACTTTTTTAATGGTAGTTTGATTTCCCTCATAACTTTTGTGTTGTTGAGGATAATTTCTTTAACTTTAATCTGTTTTTTATAAAACCAATTTGAAGAGAACGGGAACATCATTATGGAATCAATTGGTTAAAAAAGCAGAAAATGAAATTAAAAATATCTATTAAGATTTAAAGTTCAACGGAGTTATGAATAATTATTACGATTTTAATAATTTGACGTCACTTGATGCGAACTTCTGTTAAAGAAGGTTGTGTAATGTAACATTCTTGAATATGTCAAGAACATCACTTATTTCACCTGTTCATTTGAAAACATAAGCTTCATGTTTATAATATGCTTAATTACTTTATTAAGAACCCTAAAATTTTTGGAAGTATCCTGGATTGGTTTCCTGCAAACCTTTACTCATATTTTTCTTTCATTGTTTTAATTTTCATTTTGGCCAGGATGGACTTCTTTTAAATCAGGGTAGCATACGTAGACCTTTCGTTCATTTAGGATTGTAAATAAATTATTCATTATTGCAACAAAAAAAAATCAAACAAATGTCTCTTTTTTTTTTCTAATTTGGTTTAATTCCCCCAGGACTTTCCAGAGACTTGGGGGACGTCTCGCGGCCAGTGACAAACATTCAAATAAAACACCAGTAATTTGAATCTCTTGCAAATAACCAATACAATGACTTATTTTTGTATTGATTGCTTTGATTTATGTATTTATCAGCCTCATAAAAGAAAAACTGAATCATCATTTAGACATAAGGGAAACAAAGGAAAGACGTTTTGGAAAATCGATGGGCTGAAGCCGAAAGTGGGAAATAGGGGGGGGGGGGGGGGGGGGCTGAAGCACCACGCCCCTACCAACTTTGGCTCGTTGGCCCCTTTTAAATATCCTGTATGGTTTTCCTTCGGCCTTTTTATACTCTCCTCACTTTCTTTCCATCTAAACATCTTGTGTAATCTCTTCCTCCTTTCCTTTAAGTTCTTCTTTCACCTCCCTGCGGGTGTTTCCATTACCTGCTACCCTGCTACACTTCCAATTTCTGCTATACACCTTTTTCAATTTGGACTCGACCATTTATCCCGTTTCTGTGATTGGCTATTTTGCTCATGAATATAGGCCTATCGCCACCTTTCCTGATAAATGTATTTGCATATTAAGAAGGAATGTAATAAATACGCACTATGTAACTCTATGGCGTGTACTCTGTGTGGCGCGCGATAAACGTCACGAAAAAAATACGATACGAACTCGTAGGATTTTTACTGCCAAATCCTTGATCTGTAAACGCTTTTCTTCTTCTTTATCTATAATTTATCATTTTCATCATTATCTGTTAATAATTAAGGGCCGTCTAGATGCTTTTCGATCGTTCTTAAATGTTGATTTCGGGAGACGTACAAATGCTACTACAAAATACCAAGACTTGTTGTCTGAGAAGCGACAGCGCAGTGAGCAGCGTCACGAGCTCTTCATTTGAAAGTCGTGGTTCAAATCGAAACGACGGATTTTTTTTTTCTTCTTCTTCTTCTTCTCTTGAGTTTGATTTCTGACAGTATGGACTGTCTATTCACTATGATAACAAAACAACACCTAAAATAGATTTTTTTCTATAAGATAATCAGTGTAGCCTAAAGGGCAGATACAGGATTTCTAGAGAGTTTAGCCCATGGAACCCACATTTTTTTTCTAAACACACCCTCCCCCCCCAACAAAAAAAGAAGAAATAAATTATTAAAAAAAAAAAAAATATACAGTTCACCACCATTCTAACTTTCCAGTGATTTTTTTTGGACACTCAAGTTAAAAAAGGTCACTCAAGTCACCACATTACGATACTTCTCATAAAAAAGCCATTATTTATATAACTAATATAAATTATTTATTATTGTAATTATTCATATTCATACACTCAATGATAGTAATTATCAACTTTGTTATGATATCGATATATTTTTTATTTTTTTCTTTTTTTTGGAGTGCAATCAATAATCAATTAATTATGCCTCGCTCAAATTCAATTGATGGCTCGAACTGTTCTTTAAACGTGTAGGATAACGAGTAATCAGTTACATTTTTTTTTAACTTGAGGTGTCCAAAAAAAATCCACTGAAAGTTAGAAATGGTGGTGTAAATTCTATTTTTTTTTTAATAATTTATTTCTTTCTTTTTTTTTTGGGGGGGGTGGTTGGAAAAAATAGTGGGTTCCCATAGGGCTAACTCTTCTGCAGAAACATCTCCTGTTAGTCGCCACTTATAGGATCAGCAGTGTCATGAGTTTTTAGAAATCTTATGCATGAAAAAAAATAAATTCTTCATACCCGGTCTTTATGAGTGTGTTTCCTATCGTCGTTCTAGGAAGATCTATTGATATTGGATATGATGGTCTAGCACCTGCGACGTCGAATCAAACTCAGAAGAATATGAAGAAAAGAGAAAGTCTCGCAGCTTCTGCTCGGTTTCGGATTACTGACCACTCTCAGATCGGTACCTTCACTGAATATTATATGAGCTAGCTGTGGAGCGTGCTAGCTCAATTTGCTGCTGTCCGCCCATCCCACTACGATACATAATCTGATGCTTGCTATCTTCTGTCTGCGTAGTGTATCGTTCGTCGAGTGGCTACTCATATGCTCTCGTCACTTCGCTCCCCTCAAAGCAATCAAGCATTTTATAATGAGATACCGATCGCAATAGTCACCCTCTAGACGGCCACCTTCACGTTCATTAAACGATAATGATGAAGAATGGAGAACCTACTATGGTAATTCAGCATATTAAGGAGATAGAGAAACGCTGCTTTAACAAGAGATTCAAGATAAATCTACTCGGCGGAGTTGATAAACTATCTACTGGATTGTTCGTATATCGACATGGCTCATGGAGCGTATGTATTTCTCGCCGTGACGTTACATTCATATATCGCTACTGCATACCGCGGACGCTCAGAACGTCAACCACTGCAACTAGTCAATAATTAATCGGATCGCGATGTGCATTACGCTCTAGTATGCTATATATACGTTATAGTGATCAGTAGAAAGGGGCTCTGCAGATTGAATTATCCGAAACTGTTGGCCTATATTCATGGCAAATAGGCAATCACAGAAACGGGATAATATGGTCGAGTCAATTGAAAGGTGCTATAGCCAGAAATTTGAAGTGTAGCAGGGTAGCAGGTTATGGAAACACCCCCTCCTGCCGTTATTTTGCTTTTACCCGTCTGCTCCCTCCGTTTCCTTCTGGACTCTTCTTTCTTGTCTCCATCCTTCACGCTCTTTTATCATTTTGTCTCTGCCCCCCCCCCCCGGCCCTTTATTCTCCTCTTGACTGTCTTCCACACCCAACCACAAACGCGCGCTCTCTCCCTCTTTATCTCCTCTTCTAACCGTTTTAGTACATTTACAAAGCTCTAACACCGTAGTGTCTCCTACGGTTAATATTCACTTAGTCTACCAGCAGTTGGCCCAGTTCTCTGATTGTCTAATGCCACATGGGCTAAACCAATTTGGTCTACTAGCAATTTAGTCTAATTTCCCCTTGGTCTAATACATACTTGGTCAAACTACAAATTCGTCTAATTAGATGTTGGTCTAATTGCTTTTTCGTCTACTTTCAAAGATAATATTTGGTTTGTTACCAGTTTGTTACAGGCATTGAGCAAGTGGTGTTAGATCAAATGGATGTTAGACGACGTGGACATAAACGAAATGGTAAATAGGCGAAGTGACATTTAGACCAAATGGCAATAAGTTGAACTGTTTGTAGATGAAATGGAATTAGATCATGTAGAATGAGACCAAACGGGCATTAGTCAAAGTGGGTTTAGATCTACTGGCAATTTACCTCTCCTACCGTCTAGCAATGAAATTTATTTCTTGAAATGAAATCAAATCTAATCCCACACAGTGTAACACGAGATCAACACTATATATTAGGTTAAAACGTCTTCAAACCAAATATCTTTCTTTGCAATTTATTTCAAATATTGTCTGTCCATTTGAAAGACTATTAAAACATCATAAAATCAATACAAATTCAAAGATAACAAAACGAGCATTTTAGCCAGCAAAAATGTTCACCTACAAAAAGAACCTAAAAAAAAGAAACTCGTAGAGTCTGGTCATTTTGCATGAAAATGTTATTTAGAGTACATAATAATCCTTGGTCTGTTAGAGATATTTGATAAAGCATTTATTGTAAAATTACACTAATCACAGGATATGAATGCTTTAGCTAAAAACAAATTGTTGTGACTCTCATATATTGTACAAATCATGGAGAGAAATACTACTTGGAAAGAAAAACAATATCATTTGATTGATCTTAAAAGTTTAAAATCTCATCGGGCTGAACCTTGATATCATAAATAAACTTTGGGATGAGAAATATTGTTGGTATAATTTTTAATGAAGTTTCTGCAAATGCCTTTTCTGAAAATATGATATGACTTTTTAGTCCAATATTCCTATCGTTACAATTTTGGAACCATAATCCCATAAATAGCACAACTTTAGTTAAATAACATTGAAATGATGAAGCATCATAAGTTCCAGGAAAATACCTTAAATCAATTGACAATGCCAATATCTCACCTTGATTGATAAAAAAGAAAGAAAGAAAGAAATAACAATAATAATAAAGCTAAAATTTTGGACTCATTATCAAATATATCCAATATTATTGTTTATTTTTAATAAACCTAATACATGTACAAAGCTAATAAAAGCTGCCCATTTATGTCTCTGTCTGTCACACACTATAACATGATCATTATGAATATGACAAAGGTAGCAAATTTTGAATTGGTAGAAATGACATTCATTTTCATTCACAAATATAAAGCAACAAGCATGCAGAAGACAATGATTAGGGGGAATCTATGGAGGGGGGCATTTCATGTGATACCCCCACACAATTTGTGAAGATAGCCTTCTTGCGCTGTAAAAGGCAAACACTTAAAAACCGACACCCCCTGCACTTGTCAACCTTCTGACCAGGCTTTTTCGTATTTCATTTATT
>CALNVZ010003433.1:2619373-2631024 GCA_940671915.1 Paracentrotus lividus
CCTTAAATTTAGGGGGGCGCCAAATCGACATTAAACTACGGGGGAGTCAAATTGAGCTTAAACGTAGGGGCGCCAAAATGAACTGAAACTTAGATGGGGGCGCCAAATTGACCTGAAGCTGAGGGGCGCCCAATTGATATTAAACTTAGGGGCGCCGAATCGACCTTAAACTAAGTAAGGGCGCCAAATTGAAAAAGGGGGAGGGGAAGGGGGCGCCCTTAAAAAAATTTAGGGGGCGCCAAATACACAGTAAACTAAGCAACGCCAATAAACTTAGGGGTGCCGAATTGACCTGAGACTTAGGGGTGCCAAATTTATCTTAAACTTAGTGGCTCCAACTATATCCCATTTACATGAAATTAAGGGGCCCCAAAAAACGGTAACCCAAAAAACACACAAAAAAAAAACCAGAAGGGGTCTTTAAAATGGTCTCTATCTAGAAATAGCAAAATTTTCGCTCGCGCTTCGCGCTCGCATCATCTTTTACCATTGATTTATTACACTGCATCAGTCCTTCGGACTGTTTTTTAACGAAGACTTTTTTGAATAAACCGAAATGAATCTGAATCTGAATCTGAATCTGAATCACTGTGTCGAGGAACGCGTAAAATGACCTGTTTTCTAATCATTCAAATATATCAAAATTTCCGTTCCCTATTCGCACACGCCTATGTTTTCCTCTTTTACCACAATTTTCATTATGGGATTCGAACCGTCAAAACATTTAAATTTACTTGTTTTCACGTTACATTTTTTATTTATTTGTGTCTTCTTTTTTTAATATTATTCTTTTTTTTTCATTTCAAATTTATGTTCAACATATTAGCGGCGTCAAATTGAGCTTACACGTACGGGCGCCAAGATGAATGGGGCACTGAATTGAAGTTTAGGGGATGTCAAATCGATTTTAAAATTAGGGGCGCCAAATTGAGCTTACACTTATAGGGCGCCCAAATGATCTCACCGGGATGATAATGAATGCGCTTCGCGCTCGCATCATTTTTTCCCCCCCAATGAATTATTACATTGTGTTCCTGAGGAATGCATGCAATTTCATGTTTTCTCATCATTCAAAGACAGCATCATCCCGCCTGTGTTTTTCCTCTGACCAAAATTTATTATGGGATTCTAAACATTTCAATTTATTTGATTTCACATTACATTTATTTTTGCATTTCAAATTGACCTAAATCTTAGGGGGCGCCAAATTGAGCTTATACGTAGGGGCGTCAAATTGACCTGAGACTTAGGGATGCCAAATTTATCTTAAACTTAGGGGCTCCAACTTTATTTTGAACTTAGGGAGGTGTGCCGAATTTACCTGAAACTAAGGGGCAACAAATTGGTATTTGAAATATGGTCTCTAAAATTTTTAATTCCTCCTGGTCTGTATATACATAGCAAAATTTTGGCTCGCGCTACGCGCTCGCATCATTTCTTTTCCCAATGAGTTATTACATTGTGTTCCTGAGGAATGCATAAAATGTCACGTTTTCAGAGATCATTCCGATACATCAAATTTCTGCTCGCGATTCACACTCGCCTATTTTTTCTTTCTTGTAACCAGATTATGAGGATTCTGAACAACAAAACATCAATAAACATTTGTTTGATTTCACATTACTTGATGGACAAATTTCACATGATTTTATATGGCTTTCTTTCAAATCGTTTTGATGCACAAATTACAGCTCCCGTTCATATGATATTCTGATGAAGAGCTAAACAAAATTGATACCCCTAATTGCTTAGAATTCTTTGCTTTGTGATCGTAAAGAAGAGGAAAAATATCTGATCGCGCTTCACGCTCGTATTTAGAAATATTCGTATTTTCATCTATAGCGGTAATACCTCATATACCTAGAAATTCTTTTCCACGAACTCACCATTAGCAAGTATTCAAAAAAAGAAAGAAAGAAAAAAAAAAAAAAACCTTCAATAAATTATTATCAAATTCCTTCAACACATTTAAGCCGAAGGCAATGTTGCCTGCGGGGGGAGGGGGGGGGGGGCGCCATATCTTTGAAATAAGTCACAGGGCGCAAATTCCACGTCGGGCCCCCCGGGCTGCGAAATCTAGGATCCGCGCCTCGGTAAGTGCGACTGGATCTGCTAGATCATTCAGCTGAGACACAGCGCGTCGCTTCATAGGGTGACGGGGATCACTATCGCCGAATTTCCAGCTGGCAGGAGACTTGAATTCATTCAGAGATCTCTGGAACAGCTCACAAAAAGGGATCGCCAGCTGACGAGCACAATTTTCCAAAAGTCTACCATTCATCCCGTCGGGTCCCATCGCTTCATTTATCTTTATGCGTTTGAAGAGCGTAGCGACTGTTTCCACGGCAATCAGGGGTGGGACACAATCATGTTCCCTCAAATCAGAACAGATGGATTCGACTTCTGATGAAAAGTCCATTGAATCAAATCTAGCATAGTTCATTCGCAGTTGCTATGGGGCAGTTCAAAACAAAAGCAGGAGTCTGTTTATATTGACGACCCGAACCGGTTAAGGTTTGCAAACTTTTTGTAATTCACTTAACATGATTTGGTCAAGTAATGCAAGTTCAAGTTCAAGTTCAAGTTTTTTTAAAACCAAAATCATATTGATATACATATGTGTATATAAAATATATAATGAGTACATTAGCACTTATCAATGCGAGAGCCGATCGGGAGCGAAAAACTACGCGTCCTGGCTTTATTTTCTTTTTTCTTTTTTTCTCCTGTTTTTACTTTTCATTTTTTCATTCCCCCCCCCCCCTCTCCTTCCCTTTCCCCCTTCTTATTCTTTTCTTTTTCTCCTTTTCCCCCTTTTTTCTTTGGCGCCGCCATTGTAGGAATTAAGGGGCGGCCCCTTGGCCCCCCTGGATCCGCCACTGCCTTTCGTAGGATTAAAGCAAATTTATAAAAGTTTAACTATTTTTCAAGTTAGTGATGATGTCCCAGTTCTCCAGTTTGATCCCGCTAGCGCTAGCGCGCGCTCTCATAAAAAAAAGGCAGCCTAAAAAAAACCACGCCCATTTGACCACGCCCCTCCGAAGACAGCACGATCGACATTTTTACACATGTCATGAGCTGAAAACTCGAAAAACGTGAGTATTCAGAAAAAGAATGCGAATGGTCTATAAGTAACTTTCATTAATCGTAATATTTGTACTTAGAATATATGCAATTTTTGAAACTCTTTATCGTTTACTATGTTGCTAACGCGTGATTAGAACCAAAACCTATTGTCAGTTTATTATAATAAATCAATTTCCGTTGTCCCACGCATGCATATTGATGTAGGGTATACTGCGTCGCTCGCGCAAATGAGGAAATACTCGCACATAAAAATAAAAAATGCCATAACAGTCTCAAGTCATACCTGAATATAATGTTGAACATCTCACTTTTAACATGAAATAATTTTGAACTTGTGGGGAAAAACAAAACTTGTGAAAAAGGAGCAAAACTGGTATAAATAATACACTCAAATTCGTGTAACGTTAGAACTGTTGATCACCAATTTAGATCTAACGTTAGATCTAACGTCAGATTTCTACTCTTTTCTTTTTCATTTCAGAGTGTAGCACGGAAAAAAGTCTACCATTCCGCTTTTACAGAAATAGAGAACAATGCATTTTGATTATTGGGCGCTCTGATTAGCTACTGGTAGCTAATCGCGAGGAGCTCCGCCTCCCGCGTTGCGTGATTGAGTGCGTCTGACCGTAACTGAACAACGCGATTTCAGCTGTTCCCGATAAAGACCGCTTTGTCGTCGCGCTGTCAATCATACCAAATTGGACCATTTCGCAAGAAAAAACTGCCAAGACGCCACTTCAAAAACGTTGGGCGTAACCCACTCTTCCAATATTTTTTAGAATAAAGAAGAGAAATATAAAAAAGGAACTTCAACGAATCCACTGTCGACTACGCCCAATATTCAAAACGCATAAAAGAAATGAGGACTTACCAAAAAAATAAATGACAAATCTTAAATTATCTGACTATTGTTCATTGGAAGCTCAATGGTAGTGTATTTCATATGTCTAATTCTGTGATCATTCGAGCGTCATGCATAAATTACTGTATAAGTGGTCTATTTTCGCGGTGACTTTATTTTCGCGAATTCGCGAGTACTTATCGCAAAAATTTCCACTTCATACAAGCTATTTAAAGTAATGAAACATCACCAAAATCGCCGAAATTTTGCTCTCGCGAATTTCACCAACTAGTCCAAAATCGCGAAAATTCTGGACGCGAAATATTGCTATACAAGTTACTAAATTATGGAGGACTTTCTCCGTGTGTAAGTATGTGAGAATAATCAACATTTTTACATTTTTTAGTTGAGTTGATTATTCCCAATGTATTAGTGTAAAAGTGTTCCTTCTTGAAGAGAAAATCCTGAAAAGGTAAATATTTACAGAAAATCTATGTTTTGCATTGCATTGGGGGGTACCTAACCGAGGGAGGTTAAAGTCAGGGAAGGGGCCACGAGCCCCTTAAAGTCAATAGTAAAGTATATAATTGACATCGTGCTATATGAGTGGTTTAATCATGAAGTAGAAAAGATCAAGTTTAGTCAGTAGTCTGTACCTTTATTATAATTGTAATGAATATCAAGACAATGTTCTTCATCCATGGTCGTGATTTGTTTCCTGTTGCTAGTCATGGATGACCATTATTCAACAAGATTGTGAAGATGAAATAACTCAAAATCAAAATCATGATAAATTGATGTCTATAATAATACTAGCCTATTAGATCTATTTATATATTTGGCTTTTCCCCTAGTTGCTAAAAGCAATTTAGATCTACAATATATTATACCCGTCAACTGGATTCAACTCCATACTTGAGCCATTAACAGCTCAATTCAATTTTATATGTCAATGCTCAATGTAATGTCTTGCTTATTAAAGGTAGTGTCATCCTTTTGCAGGCAAAAATATTACATTTCTAGTTTTTGAGAGGATATAGTAGTATATCAATGACTTTATCTTCCACAACATGATTAAGCTCAAATGTGTATGTTTGTCATTATATTGCGATTATCAAAATTCATTCCTTTCTTTTTAACTTCGAAAAATATACCGTACGGTGCGAACCGTTGACCGTTAGCGCAGAGAATAATGCACCGCTGATGCGCCGTGTGTATATTGCTGTGTGTGTGGTCGTGCTGCACGCACTGTAATATCAAGAATGTTGATGGAGAGCTGGTCTAGATTGGTAGTCACATTTTCGTTACTGATCTAGGCAACCTATGACAGTAAGATTGAATAGACAGTATAGGTTGATCATATTCTAAAGTTATGCCGAGTTACATTAGTTTTCGCAATTTGTGAAAAAGGATGACACTACCTTTAAGGACATAAGTGGCGGTGTCAGGAATCAAACTCACCACCTTTACATTTCCAGTCAAGTGATACGACCAATAGATTATAACACTTCTACATTTTCTCTCTCTTGAAAATCAAGCATGTTGGAAAGGATTAAGAAATAAATAATATGACTTATTATTGATCTAGTAATTCTAATTGCCTATACTTAAGGTATAGTATAGTATAAGGTTGATTGTATCATTGTGGACCCAATCGACCTTATTCTATGGGGGTGTATTTTGCACACTTGTCAGACTGTATAGTGTACCCATTAGAAAATATCTGTTTTAATGGTAAAACAAAAGATTTTCCCCTGAGTTCATAGTTCTGTATTTCAAAGTATGGTTTTATCATTTATATTTATGTTTGTATTTCTAGCTGTCAATATGGGAAGCAAGATGTCATGCACACCACAGGAGCTCCTGTTAATATGTGAAGATGGTAAAGGTGCTTTCTCATTCCCACCCGGTGATGTCAATGAAGTATATGAACGTGTCTACATCGGAGGCCGGTATGTTGTACAATACTAATATCAAAAATGGTTTTTATTTCTTCCTGTTTTAACCTCTGTAAGAGGAATTAGCAAAGCACAATTGTTGGGGGTCTCCTATCATATTTTTTTTGAAGGGTTATACCTTGTAGATGAATACTAAAATACAGTGAAACTAACAAGATCTAATATAACAAGGTAATTTTGCTGGTCCTAGCTCTTTGTATTTTTTTTCCATCCCTGATAGGTTACTCATGGTCCCAAGGACTTTGTTGGAACAAGTTTCCCTTGAATATATATTTTAATACTTTACCTATTAAAAGGCCTCTTCAACGACTAACTTATTTGGCCTTAAGCATATTTTTTTTTTCATTGTTACATGTCCATGTGTACATCATTTTATTAATGGAATATATGGGATTGCAAAGTTCCTTAGAACTATTTTTTAAATTTAACATATATTTGAAAATTGTCAATCCTTTTATTTCTTTTCAAACATTCTTACACAGACCCATAGCTCTGAACATTAACAAGCTTCAGAGCCTTGGTATCACGCACGTATTGAACTGTGCTGAGGGCACCGAGGTCTTCCATGTGGATACAGACCAAGCATTTTATCAAGTAAGTTAATGCAAATTAAATAAATGAATAAATGCCCCAAACTTTATTGTCCGAAACGGGTATTGTTTTGCCCCTTTTCTCGTGAGCCCGGCAGCCGATAAGCAGCGCCAGATGGACATTGCTCTATCCCCTTCTTGTTGAATGCCAAACAAGGAAGCAGTAACGAACCCACAACCTCCCGATTATGAGGCGGATGCTCAATCCACTGAGCCAACACATCGGTTATGAACAAATTTTATGAACATATTCCAAACAATAATTCTAATTTGTTTGATTCCCAATCTACCTGTATGTTAAATAGACTGAAGTGTCATGGTTTAGTGATTGTATCAAATGACTGGATTACTTTGGTCATGGATTTGATTCCCAGCAAGGCATTTTATCTACAATACGCATGTATGCCTCACCTCATCCAAAGTATTAAAATGAGTACCTGGTATTATTCTTTCACTATGAGCACATAAAATTCCTAGTCTCGATTTGAATCCAATGACCGAGATAATTAAGTGTTCTGATTAGTTACTTAACTGAAAAATGCTATAAAGCAAAATGAAATACAATGTACAGACATGATTTTACTATGGCCTTTCATTACCTGATGAATCAGGAGCAGATGTTATTCAATTCTTATGTCAAAACCATTGATAAGACTCATATTATTGTCTCTTCCTTTCTTCTTCTCTCTAGGATTCTAACATCACGTATTGTGGTCTCCCAGTATCTGACGAACCAGGAGCAAATATCAGGAAACATTTCAATAAAGCTGTTAAATTTATTGATCAAGCTCTCAAACAAGAAGATGGTAAATATTTTCAAAGTCTGTTTTTATTGGGGGGGGGGGGGGGGATGGAGGGAAGGTGTAGTAACTGCACATAAGGGACATAAGTTTGTGGATTCGGAGGCAATAGCCAGAGTAATATAATTCAAGCGATAGGAATTCAGATAAAGGATGCCAAATGAGCCCATTATTTAATTGGATACTATAATGTAGTGTTTGTGAAGTTTGCTTGCTTAGCTGTAACTGTTGGGTAGTTTATCTGTAGGATTTTATTTATCCATTGTTTTAAGTCAGAGTATAGTTTGTTATGTATATAAAGCTAAAATTGTCTTTAGTTAATAAAATTGTTATTTGATATTCATTAGGATAATGCTTATTTTGTATTCTCTCATTGTTTGCTATTCAGGTAAGGTCCTAATTCACTGTGTTGCTGGTTTCAGTCGTTCAGCGACGGTTGCCATTGCTTATCTTATGATTAGCCGTAAGATGACTGCTCAAGAAGCTACACGGACAGTGAGGAAACAGCGAGCTGTTGGACCGAACGAAGGTTTTCTAAAACAACTGTGTCAGCTCAATGCAAAAATCCATCCAAGATAGACTTTCATGCCACCTAGCAGCCCTGTTTTTGGATGGAATGGCATAGTAGCTATTGCTTGTTTAAAGATCAGAGTTGGAATGCTCGATCAGGATGCATGTGTAGTTGGAAAGAAAAGAGCTGTCAAACCTGTTTCTGAGAGGGATGAATCAGCTAGAGAAGAATACTTCATCATCGTTGTTGTCGTAATCATCGTCTGAATGGGTGTGTATGATGATCCTGTAGGTCTCCTAGTCGTCTCGCCTGGTACATCCAATAAGAACTATGATAGATCATCTATAGATGTTAATGATTCTGGGAGAGACATCTGATGGAATGTGATATTAACATCCTCATCTTCAGAATAAAAGCTCAATGAAGAATTTTGAAGGTTGAAGCCATCAGTTCATTTGTGCCCTTTCCAACTACAATCTTGATAAGGTTTTCTGGGGAGACTCGTGTCACAAAGTCAGTTTACCGGGTTGTCATCAAGTTCTTCTGGGCCATGAGGAGCCTGTACTTGTAGATATTGAAGTGGGGATAAATTAAGGTTTACAGAAACACCTCTCTACTGAATAAAGGCCTTCGTCCAAATGGACTTCACTGTGAGGCAGGAAATGGAATGGTACTGGTATCACTGGACACAAACCCAGAATATAAATGGCTCAAGATCTGCTGCATGCCTAAGGTATTGACTGATAAACCCCATTAACCCATTGGGGACTGAGCCCGAATATATTAGGGTTGAGGTCTATGGGAAATGTGTGTTGTAGCCAAATCAGCTAGTCTCCAACAGGTTAAAGTCTTCCATTAAAAGTGTTCCCCAAAAGTTAAAAAAGGGTTCATTGTATTAAATGATGATTATGTCAGTGCAGCATTTTTTTAATGGTACAAAGCTATGCATTATTATTTTTTTTAATAAAAACATTCTCTAGTCTTTCGGTGCATGTGTATTTTATTGAGCACCTGTTGTTATCTGAAAAATCAGATGGTCCTAGCAGGTTAAGATCACTTAGAACGACCATGAATTTTTGATGGTGGTACTAAAACTATGCATTGCAGTTGTAGCACTTAAGGACAAAATGGAATTGCCTTGCAAGTCTTCCAGGGGATGTGCGGTTGTTTTTTCTAGAATAAAGTGTAGACCGACATGTATTTCCCAGTATTCATTCAGATCTAAGGGTATTATGTTACCAAAGTTGTTGATGGAAAGAGGAAAATGTTGCACGTGGCTGTCTTTTTTGTTTTGTTTTGTGAAAGGAAGTTTATACAATTAATCAATGTCTTCCATAAGAGTGGAATGTGTGCTACATGTGTCTGTTTTCTACTAGTAGGTGAATAATCAATATTTTAATTGCATTGTCTTTATTCAGGTCATTGAATCATTCATCCTCAAAATAATGTGCTATCTTATTTCTACCAAGAGGACAAATCAATGATGTAATGTAAATTATTTTAGTGATACTGACAAAAAAATTTCGCTTCATTTTCCAAATATATTGACAACAATTGTATTTGTATAAAGTTACTTATATCAATTTTAATGACAAATTATTAATGTTAGCTACAAATTCATGTGTGAAAATGTCAATTCTCAATTTTCGAAAATCATGACGTGTTTAACCCTGAAAAGACTTGGCGGGGGGGGGGGTAATTATAATAGCCCCAAGATGTTTACAACAAATACAATTCAGGCATTCGCAACGATAATTCAATGGGGGATCGTTGCGAATGCCTGCATGATCCCCCATTGAATTGAATTTAAATAAATTCAATTCAATTCAATGGGGGATCATTGCGAATGCCTGAATATACAAGGACTATGATTTGGTATCACATTGAATAATTTAGGCCTAGATGTATCTTAACAAATCTATGTATACTGGAGAATACCTCCTTCTATGATACAGGCTGATTGAGACAAACTTTCATAAGAATGTAGTAAGAAGTCTATATATTATCTGAACAACAGAGCCTGTTGAAAATATGCCAGATGTTTGCAATTCATTGTTTTAAGTCTTTCAAGTGAAAATAAATGAGTATTTATAGAATTGTAATCATTGAAATTATTGTTGTTGTTATGTATATTTCTTTTTGGAGGGAAAGAGAGGAGAGACAACATGCATGTACGCATATCCAAGAATTTATATACCAGGTGCCCGAATAGCAACCGCCCATAGCATAGAAATCATGTTTTCAAAAAAAGAAAAAAAAAGAAGAAGCTTGTTTTGGACTTTTTTTTAAAAACTTCTATTCTTGTAGGCCACCTTGAAAATATATTTGAACATCGACATATAGGCCCTTTCCTTCACCAAAGGCATTTTTTCCCTTTCTTTTCCTCTTTTAAGGTACTTTATTGCACTTAAGGCCACCGCACACCTTACGATTGGTCTGCGACCCGATTGTGGAATAAAACGTCATAACATTGATGGGGATAATTTAGAAATATAACATCATACTGTGCAGAGTCCTAAATCATCTCAGGAATACTAATATGTTCAAATCAGTAATTATGTAACCTCCTTATTAGAATAAAAGCGAATTCAATACCTAATCGTAATGACGTCACAGCAATCGCACGACTGGCTACGATTTCAAACCAATTTGCCCTTTACTCCTAAATAGAGACTTGCAATTTTCCGAAATTCGATATCAGTATTCTTATGGTTAATTTAAACCTCTAATGATAAGATCCTATTCATTCATACTTTCGGAAAATAAGCAAAATGCGATTTGTTCCAAAATCGGATCGTAGACCAGTCGTAAGGTGTGCGGTGGCCTTTAGTCTTTGCGGTATAATTTGTTTAAAAGTCAATATTTACATTAGTGGGATTTAAAGAGAGAGAGAGAAAGATACGTGGGAGAGGGATATAGGAGGAAAGAGAGAGAGAGAGAGAGAGAGAGAGAGATAGAGAGAGAGAGAGAGAGAAAAGATGAAGTAAAGAAAACATAAGGGATTATACTATTTGAATTTTATATTTGATTCAACACAATGATTCTAAATTACGCGTAAGGCCTATTAATAAGAACTGATCCAATCAATTATGTTTTAATTGTTTTTCAAAAATAGTGTAAATATGTGAAAATATTAAAAGAGGAATAAATAAATGAATAGCGAAATATCAAAATAATTTCTATTCATTCCAAAACAACTTTCATAAAATTATGCGAGCGCGAAGTATGAGTAGATAAGTCTTTTTTTCTCATGATAATTATGGCGACCTGATAAATCCCATTTTATAAATCTATGTGGGGCTATAATACGAAAGCTGTTTATAGAAAAAGGCATTTATTATTATATTTGTAAAAATTGTTACTAGTTCGTCAGATTGCAAAAGAGTTAACCTGCAATGCCGCCTTTCACTTATTTCCACCAATGTGGCACAGGATTTATAACCTTCATATTTGTGTATTGATCAATTTGTGCCCCCCCCCCACCGATCCGTTCTAGCTTTCAGTTTGTAATTAATTTTGCTTCCCATTAATCAACACCCTTTTTTTCTGATCCTTCTCTTAATCCCTTTTACCATTTTAAAATGCTTGTTTTCCCCCACTTTTTATTAAATATCTATAGCCTATAGGCCTAGCTAGCAAGGGGCCTACGGCCGGTATCTTTTCCTTAAATTCCAATTCCTCTTTTTGTCCTCCTGTTTCCTTTCATCTCCTCCCATCATAGCTTCAAATTTCTATCTTGCTTCAATCTCTTTTTCGGCGTACTAAGGCCAAAACAAAAAATTGTTTGGTTGTCCAATGAATGCCTTTTTTCAAAAATCGGGTCGGTCGGTCGGGTTTTTTTTTTTTTTTTTTTTTTTTTTTTTT
>CALNVZ010003433.1:2631934-2655917 GCA_940671915.1 Paracentrotus lividus
GGGCCGGGGCCGCCGGCCCGGGGCTGATTGATCGATCGATGACGAATTGCATTGTGGGAAGATCGGCAATAACAACCGTCCAAACAATATGGCGCTGTGCAGTGCAGAATTTTTCTTCGTGCCAAATCAACTGTGGTGACAAATTATTTCATTTCATCTTGAGACGAATTTCAGTTCAAATCTTTGGTACCGTAAGTTATCTGTTAATTAGAAGATTTGGTCGTGTTCAAAATAACGTTTGAATGTAAGTAGAAAATCGCAACGCTGTCGAGCTGTCGTAATTCTGTTTTCTATTTCAGCTCATGAGCTCGTATTAGTATACTCGCGCTGCTTGCACGATCGGTCGCTGTACCGTGCCCGGGCGTGAGTCGGCGTATGAAGGAAGTGCCTATGTCTGCGCACCTAAAATTTGATCTCGATTTTATTACAAAGTAAAATATTATTTTGAGAATCATCAAAGTTATTTCGTTCTTCATATTCTAATGATCAATGAAACAAAAAATTTCAAGAAATTATTCTCAAGAACAATGTTTTTTTTTAACGATTTTCAGACGGGCTTGTCATTTTGTGTAGCAAAAGTCAAAACTGAATTGAATAGATCTAACGTTAGTAACGTTATCTTCCTAATTGTCAGTTAGAATCTAACATTAGATCTAACTGTTAGTGCCCATGTCTGCGCACTCACTCATTTTGCACGCAATTTCAAGCGCAGTGAAGTTTCGGACTTTTCTTTTTTTACAATGACAATGTTATGATTGAAATTTTCAGGGTAGCAAATGAAGCTAACGTTAGATCTAGCTGAAACTCATTTTTAATCAATTATTTTCCATATTTTGGTTTCAAAATGGATTGTTGAGGTTATGGTTAAGATTGAAAATTGGTGTCGCTTTGATGTTTTGACTTTTGTTCTATGAAGATCGCGCATTTACGTGGGTGCGCAGACATAACCTCTATGCAGACTTGGGCACTCTTAGTCTTACCATACATGTAAAAGTTAGAGTATACCCGGTTGTTGTATGTCCGGACGGGTTGTTTGTCCGGACAAAGATGGCAATTTTAGGAGTTTTGTGATCAATATTTCATTAATTGATTGAAAATAATATTAGACAATATAACAAAGCACTTGTTTATTCACAAATATTTTTGCTATTCACTGCTCAAATTTTGAAAAAATTGAGAGCAAAAGATGATGTTTTTATCTGCTTAAGTGTCCGGACAACGGACCCCCCATCATATAGGAAGTGCCGGTTTCGGTTTCATGGTTTCACGGTTGGTCCTGTTGACAAGCTCCTACTGGAACATCACTCAACTTGTGTGTGGCAGAGGTCTTGCTGAAAGGATTTCTATTGAGTTTGAAGGTTGAGGGGTTATTAATGGAAGTAATGTTGTATGGTACTGTATAGAAGTGGTTATTTTCGCGGTGACTTTATTTTTGCGAATTTCGCGAGTTGGTCATCGCGAAAATTTCCACTTCAGTACAAGGCTATTTATAGTAATGAAGTCATCACCAAAATCGCGAAATTTTGCTCTCGCGAATTTCCCCAACTAGTCAAAAATCGCAAAAATATCTGTACGCGAAAATATTGGCTTATACAGTAACATATTCCAGTCTTTTGCTGTCTTAGGGAAGAACGAATTTTGGAAGCAGTTGGTTCTTGCACGTGGGACATCTAGTGAAAGTGGGTTATGATTCCTGGTTGCTACGACCCCTTCCCCACGGCGGTTGAATTGCACATGATCCTCGAGTACTAGGTCGACTTTCTGGTGAACAATCTTGTGCATCATGGTCAGTCTATTATTTTTTCTTCTATCTTCTAAGGGTGGGAGGTTAAGGACCTTTAACATTGCTGTGACTGAGCTCTCTCTTCCATAGTCATGAAGTATGAATCTGGCTGCTCGCCTTTGAACTGCTTCGATTTTCTTTATGTTGCGTTGGGTATGAGGATCCCATACTGAGCTACAGTACTCGACGTGAGGAAGAACCAAGCTTTTGTAGGCCTGTAGTTTAACCTTTTGTGGAGCTGAGCTTAGGTTTCGTCGTGTATACCTAAAATTTGACCTCAATTTCAATAAAAAGTTAAATGTTATTTTAAGATTCATCAATGTTATTCCATTCATCATATTCTAATGATTAACGAAGCACAAAATTTCAAGAAATCTATTGCAAGAACAATGTTTTTTTACGATTTTTCGACGGGCTTGTCATTTTGTATAGCAAAATTGCTTGGTGCCCATGTTATGTCTGAGCACTGTGCCACTAACTCATTTCGCACGCGAATCAAGCGCACACAAGTTTTTGACTTTCATTTTTTAAGAATGGTTGAAATTTTCAGGGTAGCATATAAAACTTAGTCCATTGTTAATCAATTATTTTCACAGTTTTTTAAATTTTGTATTAAAAAAATACAAAATGGATTGTTGAGGTTAAGATTGAAGGTTGATATTAGTTGGGGGTTTTGTTCTATCAAAGTCGCGCATTTACGTGGGTGCGCAGACATAGGCCCTAAGTTAGGCATTGCACAGACTTAGGCACTCTTACCATACTATGACTATGAAGGAAGTGTCTAGAGTCTGTGCACCTAAGGCTAAAGTTTGACCTAAATTCCAATACAAAATAAAATGTTATTTTAAGATTGATCTATGTTATTCTACTCTGTAGATGTGAGTCTGTTGTAGCCTAGAGTAGAGTGAGAGTGCAGGTTGTGACGTGTCGGGCGAATCTCGTAGACACCTCGCAATCGCTTGTGTACAAAGCCTATGGAGGTGGAAAAAAGAAATCCACCATAGACTACCTAATATACGCAATACTCGGTGACAATGTTTTTTGTACATGTATGGCTGTTCTTGATCTCTTAAACCAATGAAAGATTGAATGCCATAAATAACTGAGCATTGATTTTTAGGGAGAATTAACTTCTTTCTCTGTTCGTGAAATAATTCCTTCAGAATTTTAATTTTCATATTTACCCCTGAGTATAATTAAGTTCAGCACAAAATGAATATTAAATTATTAGACCTTTACATCCTATGTAAAAAATTTTTATAATAAGAAAAGAACAAAAAATAAATATAGAAAATTAGACGTGGACAAAATAATGAAATGGTCTTGTTTTAAAGGGCTTAGGAATCCAGCACAACTAGTTTGATAGATGGTGCAGCCACAAATATTTTGACAATAAAAGTCTGCCTAAATATGGTGCCCAAATAACAGATTTTTGGGTGCAGGGATAAAAAATTTGTTCAGGGGCCATGGAATTTTTTTTTTTATTTTTTTATTTTACATGCTGTTCTTTTGATTTTAAAATGATTTGTTATGTAATTGGGTTTAAGTAGTTCAATGATAGTGATAAATCTCACGTTTCAGTACAAATTATATTGTCAAAGCAAAAACAATTCTGTTTTCATCCCGGAACCCCAAACCACTTATTTGGGCGGCAGTCATATCACCTATGCAATTTAGGGAAAATTTTTATAGAAAAGATGTCAGAATTTATTTGCTCAGGACTGCACCCTCTATCCTCTATCCCTTAGAATTTAATGACTGTTTTAACTCATGAATAGCCTATATCTACAAAAACTCCACAAGGCCTCATTAAGTGTGGGCTGTGAGTAATTATTACCAATAATAAAACAAATTTTCTTTAATCACTAGGTATCAAGCAGTGACTAAAGGAATGAAGGATTGAAAGATGGAGACTTCACGAACCAAACTGAGGAGAGAAGTGAGGGAGAAAAGACTGGCCTACTTTGAGAAGAGTCAGAGTTCACATCAACCTAAGGTTCAGGAGGAAGAATCACCGTACCATGAAACTAACCAGGCTCATGGTCTGTCCAAGAATTCTTCTAGAGATTGGTCGAAGATTGGAAGGGATGTGAAGAGGAAAGATAAAAGCACACGTCATCGAATGCAACAAGATGGCTACAGTGGAAGAGAGGATAGGCTTACAGCAAGTGCGTTGAGTTCAAGAAGTGGCCGCCCAACCTCTGCAAGATCCGCTAGACCCATGTATCCACAAGGTCCTTCTGGTGATGACTGTAAAAATGTGGTACCTGTTCAAAGAAAGAAGACCCGACCGTCAAGTGCAATTTCTTCATCACATGGAGACCATTACAGATTAGACATAGCAGATAGTACAAGGTTGACTGGGAGTAGCTTGAGACCTTTTAGTGCTAAAGCGAGTGCAAGACCTAAAAGACCCTTGAAAGAAAGGGGAGATCCTGATAATCACAAATTGTCCGAAAGACCATCAACTGCCACTGCTTACCGAAGCAGTGCAGAGAGTGCGAGGAGACACTCTGAGTTTGAGGACTTTAGAAAAGGGGCCAGGACAAGCTCTCATTATACTGACAATAAGGTAGCGGAGAGTAAGAGAGGCCGCAACGATAAAGAACTTCAGGAGTTCTTTAGACTGAGAGAAATCCGCCAGCGTTCTGGGCGTGATCTATCCCCATCTTCTAGTGAAAGTGGTCAGGATGCTGGAGGGACCGAAGCCTATAACTTCTTTAGAACTGAAGCAAAGAGCCGTTATCAAGCACTAGGGAGCAGAGCAGAACCTAATCTGATAAAAGATAAGGCATATGAAGGAAGGAGTCAGAGTCTAGAAGATGGTATTTCAAGGCGTGTCCAATCGCAGTGGGGTCCGCAAGTTGATAATGAGGCACTCATGGCCTCTGAGTTCCACAGTGCTTACTCTGCTGAAAATATGCTGCAGTCTTTGCTGGGGATCCGCAAGGTCAAGGCCAAACTCCATGATGAACTCCTTTCCTCCTTCCTGGAAAACGACAGTTATAAATCAATCCTCGTGCAGAAAAGAAAGAGTGCAAGAAGACACGAAGAGGAGTTGCATAAGCAGAGAGTACCAGACCTCAATGGAAACGAGGTTGAGATTGACAGTGCTTTATTGAACGATCACCTCCCAAAATCAGAGGAATTGAACAAACAAGGTGGAGAATCTATCTATGAACATAAACAAGAGGAAATATTATCACAGCTTCCAGCAGAATCTATCAATGCATCTGCTTACAATGTAACTCACGAAGAGAACCAACCAGATGTGAGCTTGCATGTAGAATCCATGGCTACCAATGGAAGAATTGATGTTAACGGCTCTGCGTCTAGTACTAAGGATGAAGGAGAAGAAAGTGGTGTCGAGATGGATGACCTGAATTTTGATGTGGGTGCCTTGTGCAATGCGGCCAAGCAAGGAGATGACATACTGAGACAGTATATACGAGGACTGACAGAGAAAGTCAAAGCAAAAAAAAGCACAGAAATTCTTCCTGATGATACGATCTCAGAACAGACTCCTGCCAAAAGTGCTGCAAATATAGAATCTCTTTTTGCCCAGAAAATGCCGGAAAGGAAGTATGATGTGAAGATTACAAATGCTTCTGTAAGTGAACAAGCAACAGTACCTCCTCCTGCAGCTATTCAGAGCTCAAGACCGTCTGTTTGTGACCCAATGAAGGAGAAAGAAATGGAATCTGTATTTGATAAAGATGGATTCAATTCACCAAAGGAACCAAGTTATGAAGGATTAGATAGGATAGATGATGGTCGATATTCAATTCTGTCACCAAAGTTAAATGCCAAAGATTCTTCTGATTATAGAGACTTTGCAGGCTCATCAGCAAGTTACAGTGCCTTAAAAGAGACAACCAGTGATCAGGATAATAGTGTGCATCAAGGGAACAAGGAGAGGGAACTCGATGAAAAACCATCCATTGTTCAGGAGAGCTTGCAGGATGATAATGGAAGTGTTGTCAGTAGGGTCAAGGAGCCAGCAGTCACTGCAGATCTCCTTGAAAAACTTGGATTGTTTGATTCTAATGATACTCCATACAGCACAAGTTCTCTGAAAGATAAAGGTGAGGCATCCATAGGTCTGATAAGTCACGGGGCTGATTCTTCAACCGGTGATGTTGGGTTTCAGCTGGCCAATGGAACTCTGGATGATTCTGATCTAGGACTTGAGACGTTCCGTCCAGACAGTCGTACCATCTCGCCACTGAAGGAAGTAAGGGACTACAGCAAAGAGGGAGTATTAACAACAAGTCATGTGGACTCTCCAGATTTGATTGAAGAGTTTTTGGACGATCCATCAAAAATACCTTCAAGAGCTGAAACTGCAGCCTTAAGAAGAACATATGATTTATCAGAAGATGCTGTCACTGGGGATATTGCAGATCCTAATGTCAACACTCCATTCCATTCTCATATTCAGCACTCAAAGTCTGGCGTGTCCTTTATCTTTAATCCTCGTAGCGAAGAATACGCGTTACGTGCAGTTGTAGCAAATGCCGAAATAGAGACCTCCTTACAACCGGAACAGCTTCAAAGAAAACCCAAGAATGGAATTGCCTTTGAAGTTGACTTGGCAACAGCCAGGAAACAACCCAAACCACCTCCTTCATCCAAGCCCATTAACTCTCGGGTAATGACATCAAGTAAGGGTTCGCCTAAGCATACAAGATCCGGACCTCGAAAGAGTCCCAGAACTCCAGATGCGCACAGAGATGAAGTCAGGCAGTACCATGAGAAGAACAGGAGAATGCGAAAACTGTCATCACCTAGAGCTACAGGAACACCAGTTAGGAACGTAGCATCTGAGACCTCCTCAACCAGTGAGAACCAGGTTTCTCTTAGACTCAACTTACCTACCAACATGGACACTGATAGACCAAGCGTGCAAGGCGCTGACCTTCAGGCAGACCTTCGTGATAGTATTTCCGAAGTTGAATTTGGTGCTCCATTCCTGCATTCTCCTCGGCGAGAAGCTCCTCTAGAAGATGAAGATGAAGTTCTTGACAGAATTGCCAGCTTCAACCCTCCAGGAACATCAAGTAATGCGGACCTTGAGGCTGCGGAAAGCCAAGATACTGTGAACGAAATCTTTGGACAACACCAAGTAAACTTCAGAGAAGGAGTTGGCCAAGATGGTAGAGACACTCGGGAGCAAAGGCAAGATAATCACCAGGCTAGCAGACCCAGACCAAGCAGTGCCAACCCAAAGAGAACTGCCACAAAGAAACCAGGAAACAGCCGTCCAACAAGTGCCCACTCCAAGATGTATTCCTCACCAGACAAGAGCTACGACAGGAAGTGGCCCCAGTCCAGCATGGCTTGGATGACGCAGCATAAACTGACCTCTAGTCTGATTGGAGGTGACAAACCTGACAGCGACCTTACAGCATCAGGGTCAAAGGTCAAGATAGGTCAGACCAGAGTGAACAGAGAGTTTGCCAAGAGAGGAAAGCCTCCTGTTGCAGTGCAGATGTCTAAGAGGGATGGAGAGTTTGTCAGAGTCAGGTCTTCTAAACTTTTTGGTAAGTAACTGTGCACACTAGTGGCACAAGCATGTACACTAAAACCAGGGTTTTGTTGCATAAACGGCTACTATTATAGTAACTTGACATTAGTGGTAACTACCTTGGTAATGTTGCTCAACAGCCAATCAAAATGCAGTACTCAGGGTTCCCAACCCATCAGGGCAATCAGGGAAAATTAATTTTCCTTTATCCAGTCAGGGAAAAGTCAGGGAATTTGATAATTCTTCAAAATCAGGGAAATGTCAGGGAATTTTGATTGGCCCAAAAATTGAAAGTTTGGTTGTCAGTCAGATTAGTGTTTTATACTGCAAATAGTTCATGGCGACAGCAAAGAAAACATGCGAAACTGGAAACGGGTTTGAATAGTTATCATTGAATTTTAGATTTCATCAGGGAAAAATCAGGGAATTTTGTTTCTTGAAATGCTGGGAACCCTGGTATTTCATGAAATTTATTAATGGCCAAGTTACTATTGTAGCACAGTTTATTCAACAACACCGTGTTTATGAATGCAAAAAGGCATAATACATGTAATTGTTTTAAATCTTAATCTAATTGCATAGCCCCAACCAATTTAAGACATGTGATATAAAACCTACTAAATACTCTTGAAGTTGGTTAATTCGTAGAGTCATGAGATTGTTTGGCATCAATTTTAGTTGAGCCATTTGTATAAACTCCTCATGCTTTGCAATATGTACTAGATGTAGGTAAGTCTGGCTTTTCTAGCTGAATCTTCTACAGACCTTTTACCTACCCATGATTTTTCTTTTAATGATAGTTTAATTACTTGGAACCAGATGAATTTTCTGATTGTGTAAAAAGGGATTCATTTCTTCATTTTGATATAAAATTCCAAGAACATTAGGATGTAACAAAGCATATTGAACATGATATGTACCTTTTATCTATATTTCAATTCCTGAATTGTTTTTACAGATGGATCTGTGTCTCGAGTGTTGGATGGAAGAGGGTCAGCTGCTGTGCCTCCATTAACATTACAACTCATTCAAGATGTGAGTATTTGTTAAAACCATCTCTCATTGGAAATCCATCATGCTATCATAAATTGTGTAGTTTTTTAAATATAATTTCAAATAGTACCCAATTAAATTTACTAAATATAATAACTTGAAATAATAACACATATATGAATTCCTGCCTACTGATGCAATTTCAGAAATTTGCTGAAATTAAAAACTGGACCCAGGTGTTTGGCTTTGTATAACAAAAAGGTGAAAATGTGTTTTTTCATCCCAAAATACTGTTTTGGTTGACAAAATAATACTACAGTACTGCTCAGAAGATTTCATATCTCAATTATTATAATCTTTTATTAAAAACTATTCATATTCATTTTTTTTTTTGTTCAGAGTCCAAGAGGTTCCGAGTCTCTGTCTATTTGGCAGCTCCTCCCGGATGAGATTCTTCTTCATATTTTCTCCTACCTGCCTCAGTACATGCTTGTACCATGCGCACTTAGCTGCCAACGATTCCATCGCATTGCAATGGATGACTCACTCTGTAAGTTTACTGCTTCCTGTGAAATTGTTGTGGATCTGGGTGATGATTCACCAAGTCTTTCATGAGATACAGATATTTTAACAAGAGACTGGTGATCAGTTCTTGTGCTAAATGATGGAAAATATGATTAGTATAGCACCGGAGAACATGTTCAAGTTTTTTGTAAGATTAAGAAAGACTGTGAAACATCACCCTGGAATGATAACCCGTCCTCTTTTTAAACTCATTATTCAGGAAGAGGCATGGATTTTAAAATTTGAAGAAGTAAAGAGAAATGTCACTTTTGAGAAAGGGAGGAATTCCCGAGATGAGGGGAAGTGATTGAAGTTATTTGTAGGTAGACCATTCATGGAACTGGGCATAAAGATACAACCTACCTCATTTTGTTTAATGTCATATTCAAAATCCTTAGGAAGTTTCCTTTTAGAAAACTTATATTTTTAAGGGGATAAAGTTAATAAGTTCGTAATGACTACAGGCTGCATAAAATGAGAAGGGGTAAGTTTAAAACATGCAGCCCTCACTTTTTTTAATGAAAATGAACATTGTTCTTTTTCTTCTAATTTTTTTTTTTTCAGGGCGAACAATTAGACTAGAGAACAGAGATTTGACTGACTTCTATCTAACACACATTGGAGAGAAGCACCCTGTGAGTCTCACCTTTCATAAGTGCAGAGGGAACCTCGTCACTGAAAATGGTCTCCGTAATCTCTTCAGATCATGTGCAGACTCGTTACAGGTATGTTTGGGTAATTGGTCATCATATAATCTTACGCATCTATAGTCTTCTTCTGTTGTATGACCAAGGAATAATTTAACTTGTCAAAATGAGCAGTTTTGGTTGATGGAAACATACTTCTTACTGAGTATGTACGAGTAGTCCTATGCAAACAAGTTGCTACGCATAAGAAATTTTTGTGTGGCAATCATTCCAAAATTGCATAGCAAATTTCAATGTGATAACAGGAGAACTGTTCCCTGATGACATAATGTAGCAGTAGGAAGGTAGTGTTTCACCTAGAGTCCTTCGTAAAGTTATGTATGATTTTACGAAAGACTAGCAATAACTTGTTTGAAATGATTAAGAATGTGATAAGTATAGCACGTAAGAACATATTCCAGTCATTCGTAACTTTATAAACGACATGGTGAAACACCTCCCCTGATTAGTTTTGAGAGCCAGGCAAGGGCATCATCTATCACTCAGATGATGTCTCTAATGCCTCACTGCAAACCTCCTCCGTATGAGTTAATAGATGGTTTGGATCAGGGTGATCATAATTACATGCTTGGATGTTTTGGGAGTGTGCTGTACAGTGAAAAACTGTATAAGAAAGTCCCTGAAACTTGAAGCTTGAAAAAAGAAATTTTGTTATATAATTGCATTTTGTTCCTGTTTGTTTTCTTTTCGCAAATTTTGAAAGTCACTCCTCGTGAACATATTCACTTTAATTTATAACTATTTATAGTAATGAAAACATAACAAAAATTGTGATATTAAGCTCTCACAAATTTTCCTATCTAGTCCCAAATCGTGAAAACATCTGTACATGAAAATATTGGCTTATGCAGTAGCAGGCATGTTGTTATGCTTAGGCAGTACAAAATATTGCAATTTTTAAAGCGTCCACAAAGTTCAAAATGACTCACCGATGTGTTGGCTCAGTGGATAGAGCACCCGCCTCATAATCGGGAGGTCGTGGGTTCGATCCCGGCCGCGTCATACCAAAAGACGTTAAAAAATGGTAGTTGCTGCTACCCTGTTTGGTGTTCAATAAGAAGGGGATAGAGCAACGTCCAACTGGCGCTGCTCGCTGACTGCAGGGCGCACAAGAAAAGGGGCAAAAAGAATATCCATTTCGGACACTAAAATTTGGAGCATTGGAGGTTACGGAATTCTTTCAAATGAAATCATTTACATGTATGTTTGTTCTTCTGTTCAGGAGCTGAACATCACAGGGTGTTCCAAGGGAGAGCTTCAGGGAGACTCCATTCTACTCCATGTATCCAGGTGTTACAATCTAACCTCCTTGGATGCTAGCTGGTGTGCTGTCACTGACAATGGTCTCTCGGCTATACTGGATGGATGTCCTAGGTAAGAAAGGTCAAAGTTCGTAGAGGTCATATCATTATGTTTCCTTTCTGTAATGATAGATGTGTGTCTCGGCTACATAAATTTAGATCTTTGGATGCCAGCTGGTGTGCTGTCACTGACAATAGTCTTTCGTCTATATGTTTTCTATTTTGAATGTCTGTCAAATGCATACAATCATAAGAGGAAAGAAAGGTAAGAATGGCAATTAAATCAATGTCTCATTTGCCCAAATACAAGCTCCGTGGATGCTAGTTAATGTGATTTCACTGGCAATGGGCTTTTTTCTATGCTGGGTGCCCGGGGTAAGGGGATGTATAGTAATAGTGTACATTATCATTGTTTTCCCAAAACATCTAAAATTTGAGGTATTTTAAAAAAAGAAATTCATCAATGAAGTGATGTGTTTTTTGAAGAAAGTGTTTACCAATTTTCCTCCTCTGTTTTTCTTTTCTTTACAGATTGGATACCATTTGCTTGAATGGCTGTCAGTCTGTCTCTGATCAGTGCCTTCGTCAGATTGTCAACAAATATGGACCCAAGTAAGACATAGTTTTCATAACTTGAGATTGTGGGGAAAAGGTATTGGGTAGGAATGTTTTTCTCAGTCTTGATTTTTTTTATGTTATTCTATATCACACATCAGTTGGCATTGCCACTTGGATGATCTCCATATCAATCATAAGTGATCTCAAGTTTGGAAAGCTGATGTTTACGTATCTATAACTGACTAAATTCAAGATTACAAGTGGCCCTTTTTTGGTTTAGGTACCACTTTGTGCCAACACAGCAAACAGGAGTGTGCAGATTGATTTAACCCTATTCAGACTGGCATTTTCAAGAGGGGATTTTGACTGGGGGGTCAATTTGACCCCCCCCCTGAGATCTCGGCCGCGGATAGTCCGCTCGCGGCGAAATTTTGCGCGAACGTCGCTGCACATGTAAAGGGTGTCGCTGGTATGTTTTTTTTGAAAAAAAAATTAACGTATTTAATTTATGCTAATTTATGCATACTCATGTATGCAAATTAGATGCTTTTTTATGGAAATCGTTAATATTTCATTAATAAATATAGTTATGAAGCCCAAATTTTTTCTAAAAGTTGCTGAGTAGCAAAGACAACAGTATTGAATAGACAAATTCAGAAATTTCAAATTAATTCTTTTGTATTCTATTGTTTTATGAATTTCTTATGTATTCTATTGTTTTTATTTCTTATGTATTTCTTTGTTTTTGTAATTTTGTATGCTTGAGAATGTATTTTGATCAATATAAAGATAAATTTAATCAATCAAAAGGCTCAGAAGGCACAATTATCAGTGTTACAAAGAAATTTAGAAAAAAGCAGTATTTTGTACACAAACGCATGCAAAATGACGATTTTCGTTCAATTTAGGCCTGACATGCGATTACGTAATGTTGCGTAACGCGACAACCGAGTATCCGATTTTTTCGAACTTGATGTCAAAATTTGCAAGACACTTGAAAGAAAAAATTCATAAAGCGCCGGGTTGCGATTCACAGCGGTTGCGCGGCAGTCGCGTATTTCGTACAGGGGGGGTCAAATTGACCCCCCCCCCCCCAGTCTGAATAGGGTTAAACAGTAGAGATGTATGATTTTCCAATCCAAAGAATGTGAATTAAACAGTAAATATGAAGTTTTTGAATTCTTTATCCATAGTTTGGAGGTACTGGAGTTATGTGGATGTTTCAATCTGTCTCCTCAAACCCTGATACACCTTGCGGAAACTAGCACCCAACTCCTAACTCTGAACATCGCTCAGTGTTATAAGGTATGGCAATCTGAAATTCAAAATTTGTTTCATTTGATGATGATGAAGATGGTTGCTTGTATAACAACAGTATCTGCTGGGTGTTCATGGAGTTGTACTCCCGAAAAATGTTTTACAAAAGTTAACAATGAGTTAGTCAAAAAACTTTGTTTTACATTAATTACATGTAGTGCTGATTATTCTCTATGATGTTACAGTATGGAACAGAAATATTTTCAGAAGACGGTATGAAAGTTGTTCTTCCTCATGAATTCCAAAGCTTAGTCTAAGAAAGGCCCTGTCACCCAAAGCTGGGTGGCAGATCTTTATATAATATTGACTGGCCTTGAGGGAGATACCGCAGATATTTCCCAAACAAGTCTCATATTGCCTCGAGTCGAAGACGAGGGCAATATGGGTCTTGTAAGGGAAATATAGGAGGTATCTCCCGAAGGTTAAGCCAGTCAATATTATTATTATTACCTGTTAACCTCAATTAGCCACATTTTAAAGAGAATAAAATAAGTTTGCTTGACTTACACTGGGTATTTGTCATGGGATGTTTTCTTTTCTTTGTTTTTTTTTTCAGCATTCTGTGTTGAACCATTGTGACGTAGTTATTCATAATGTTTCTGTGCCTATCCATTATCTTACTCTTTGTAAACGCACATCATCTTCTTACAATTACGCGTCGGACCAGCTGACCAGTGAATATGGATATTACGGACTGGTAATTTTGTACACAAACCCAATAGGGAATCGCGGAGGAGGGGTGTACGGATATTACGGCCCGTTGTCGTACAACTGAGCCATTGAGACGTAATTTTTTTTTTATCCCAATCAATTAGGCAGACAAAATACGCGCTTATGTCTTGCCTCCAAAACGCCTCATACAGGTAATAATATTTGGTATTTTCGAAATTGAGTTTATCATACTCATTGAGTTGCTGCACCTTAGTAGAAAGGATTTTAAATTGTGTATGATTCCCTTACACTGGATTCAGCATTATATTTGCCCACTTTAACCCTAAAAAGGCCGGGTTATTTTTGCCATCTCACAGCCGGGGGGGGGGGCTGATTAGGCCCCCCTTCAGATCTCGGCCGCTGATCGCGCGAGCGCCGCGAAAATGTGCACAATAGTAGTGTGCCATGTAGTCTACAAGACTGTATAGTTTGTTTTTCCAAAATAATGTCTTTTTAATTTATATTAATTAAATATGCTAATTTACGCATGAAATCATACTTTTAGCTCTAAATCATTAAATAAGGCTCCTAGAATGCTAATTCTTGGTGTAAATATTCTTTGTAGCTTTCCTAACAATTGTGCGCAAAAAAAATTCCAGTATCTAATTCACTTTCTTATGTATTTTATTGTTTTGGGAATTTCTTATGTATTTCTTTGTTTTTCGACTTATGTATTTTATTGTTTTTTTGTTTGGAATACTTCGGTCATTGATTATCTTTAATGATTACAGCAATATCAACTAAAATATTGGCTAATAACCATATTTTAAATACAGAAATGTGATTTTAGCATGAAAAGCCATTTCCCATACGTTTTGTACACAAATACAGAAAATCTCTGGTTTTTGAGGATGCGCAGCATTACGTAATGTTGCGCAACTTCCGAACTGTACGCTCAATATTTTTAAAAATAGTTTCAAAAGTTGCGTAAGATGTTAGAGAATAAAGTCATAAATGCGCGGAGCGCGAAATTTTTTTTTCAGCGACATTACCGCGCGAAATGTCGAGGGGGGGGCTGATTAGGCCCCCCCCCGGCCCTTTTAGGGTTAATTATCAAATATTACTTTATACACAATACTAATTGTGATTGTTAATTGATATGTATGTAAATGTGTTTCCATGGTATATTCCATTATTTACCTTCACACTGAAAATCGTTCTTGTTTTTATTATGAAGTCAAAAGGAGCCTGAGCTTTCGATCCTAGCAGAATCTTCGTCGGAGAATAATATGTCACATTAGCGATGACTGTGTTACTTCAGCATTAGTTCATTCTAAGTATTAATCCTTGCAAACATATTCTATTCTTGAATTTATCAGATCAGCGATGACTGCGTTGCTTCAGTTGCGCCCAAGTTCAAATCTCTGCAGCATTGGCAGCTGAAGGGTTGCAAGGAGCTTAGAGATTCTGCTGTCAAGAAGATTGCTAGACACTGCAAGAATCTCAGAACATTGTCCATTGCATCATGCCCTCATATCACTGATATGTCACTGATTGAGATTGCAACGTATCTCAATACCATACGGTAAGCACTTTTTTCTTATCATTGTTAAATGTTCAAGTGCAAACCGTCTCTTAGATGCGGTCATATGGTTTGCATTTTTACTGTTTTCGACAAGTCCGCACCTGATTTGGCACATCTACAACTTGAAGCCACAAAATAATGTAGACATGTTTAACCCTAAAAAGCCTGGGGGGGGGGGGGGGGGGCTCATTCAGCCCGGCAAAAAAATTCGCCAGACTTTGTGACTATTTTTTTTTCAAGTCTCGCGCAACTTTTGAGACCAAATTTGTGATGCCCGGTACGCGGTTCCGAAATTACGTAACATTTTGTAACCGTGCGTCAGACCCAAAATTGCTCAAATACGTGATTTTGTGTACAAATCCAATGCAAAATTGTGTTTTTAGCCAAAATTCATAAATGTCTCATTATTTTCTCTTTTAATGATTAAAATCAATTAATATAAGGTTGTTTATGATTGAAATAGTGTCACCGATGATTTCCATTGAAAAAACATAAAAAAAAAAAAAATAGAAAAACAAAGAAATACATAAAATTTAAAAAACAATAGAATACATAAGAAATAAATCTTGATACAGAATTTTTTTTTTACACATGTTTCACCAGAAGCCTACAAAGAGCCTGTAAACCAAATATTAGCACTTTCAGGGCTTTATTTAATTAATTAGAGCAAATCTTTGAATTTATGCATGGAGAGGATGCCATGGGTAACGCGCGTGCCAATTTTCGGCGCGATCACACGCTCAACGGCCGAGATCTTAGGGGGGGGGGCTGAATGACACGAGAGAGAGAGATCAGGGAATTTTGATTGGCCAAAAATTGAAAGTTTGGTTGTCAGTCAGATTAGTGTTTTATACTGCAAATAGTTCATGGCGACAGCAAAGAAAACATGCGAACTGGAAACGGGTTGAAATGTTTATATTGAATTTAGATTTCATCAGGGAAAAATCAGGGAATTTTGTTTCTTAGAAATGCTGGGAACCCTGGTATTTCATGAAATTTATTAATCGGCCAAGTTACTATTGTAGCACAGTTTATTCAACAACACCGTGTTTATGAATGCAAAAAGCAATATCTGTAATTGTTTATAATCTTAATCTAATTGCATAGCCCCAACCAATTAAGACATGTGATATAAACCTACTAAATACTCTTGAAGTTGGTTAATTCGTAGAGTCATGAGATTGTTTGGCATCAATTTTGTTGAGCCATTTGTATAAACTCCTCATCGCTTTGCAATATGTACTAGATGTAGGTAAGTCTGGCTTTTCTGCTGAATCTTCTACAGACCTTTTACCTCACCATGATTTTTCTTTAAATGATAGTTTAATTACTTGGAACCAGATGAATTTTCTGATTGTGTAAAAAGGGATTCATTTCTTCATTTTGATATAAATTCCAAGAACATATGGATGTAACAAAGCATATTGACTGATATGTACCTATTCTATATTTCAATTCCTGAATTGTTTACACAGATGGCGTGTCTCGTGTTTGGATGGAAAGGGTCAGTCTGCTGTGGCCTCCATTAACATTACAACTCATTCAAGATGTGAGTATTTGTTAAAACCATCTCTCATGGAAATCACATGCTATCATAAATTGTGAGTTTTTTAAATATAATTTCATAGTACCCAATTAAATTTACTAAATATAATAAACTTGAAATAATAACACATATATGAATTCCTGCCTACTGATGCAATTTCAGAAATTTGCTGAAATTAAAAACTGGACCCAGGTGTTTGGCTTTGTATAACAAAAAGGTGAAAATGTGTTTTTTTCATCCAAAATACTGTTTTGGTTGACAAAATAATACT
Source organism: Paracentrotus lividus (assembly GCA_940671915.1). Lineage (NCBI taxonomy): Eukaryota > Metazoa > Echinodermata > Echinoidea > Camarodonta > Echinidae > Paracentrotus > Paracentrotus lividus. The sequence continues at coordinate 2,648,738 of CALNVZ010003433.1, forward strand.
ACAGTACTGCTCAGAAGATTTCATATCTCAATTATTATAATCTTTTATTAAAAATTCAATATTCATTTTTTTTTGTTCAGAGTCAGAGGTTCCGAGTCTCTGCTATTTGGCAGCTCCTCCCGGATGAGATTCTTCTTCATATATTTTCTCTACCTGCCTCAGTACATGCTTGACCATGCGCACTTAGCTGCCAACGATTCCATCGCATTGCAATGGATGACTCACTCTGTAAGTTTACTGCTTCCTGTGAAATTGTTGTGGATCTGGGTGATGATTCACCAAGTCTTTCATGAGATACAGATATTTTAACAAGAGACTGGTGATCAGTTCTTGTGCTAAATGATGGAAAATATGATTAGTATAGCACCGGAGAACATGTTCAAGTTTTTTGTAAGATTAAGAAAGACTGTGAAACATCACCCTGAATGATAACCCTCCTCTTTTTAACTCATTATTCAGGAAGAGGCATGGATTTTAAAATTTGAAGAAGTAAAGAGAAATGTACTTTTGAGAAAGGGAGGAATTCCCGAGATGAGGGGAAGTGATTGAAGTTATTTGTAGTAGACCATTCATGGAACTGGGCATAAAGATACAACCTACCTCATTTTGTTTAATGTCATATTCAAAATCCTTAGGAAGTTTCCTTTTAGAAAACTTATATTTTTAAGGGGATAAAGTTAATAAGTTCGTATGACTACAGGCTGCATAAAATGAGAAGGGGTAAGTTTAAAACATGCAGCCCTCACTTTTTTTAATGAAAATGAACATTGTTCTTTTTTTTCTAATTTTTTTTTTTCAGGGCGAACAATTAGACTAGAGACAGAGATTTGACTGACTTCTATCTTACACACATTGGAGAGAGCACCCTGTGAGTCTCACCTTTCATAAGTGCAGAGGGAACCTCGTCACTGAAAATGGTCCCGTAATCTCTCAGATCATGTGCAGACTCGTTACAGGTATGTTTGGGTAATTGGTCATCATATAATCTTACGCATCTATAGTCTTCTTCTGTTGTATGACCAAGGAATAATTTAACTTGTCAAAATGAGCAGTTTGGTTGATGGAAACATACTTCTTACTGCAGTATGTTACGAGTAGTCCTATGCAAACAAGTGCTACGCATAAGAAAATTTTTGTGTGCAATCATTCCAAAATTGCATAGCAAATTTCAATGTGATAAAGGAGAACTGTTCCCTGATGACATAATGTAGCAGTAGGAAGTAGTGTTTCACCTAGAGTCCTTCGTAAAGTTATGTATGATTTTACGAAAGACTAGCAATAACTTGTTTGAAATGATTAAGAATGTGATAAGTATAGCACGTAAGAACATATCCAGTCATTCGTAACTTATAAACGACATGGTGAAACACCTCCCCTGATTAGTTTTGAGAGCCAGGCAAGGGCATCATCTATCACTCAGATGATGTCTCTAATGCCTCACTGCAAACCTCCTCCGTATGAGTTAATAGATGGTTTGGATCAGGGTGATCAATTATTACATGCTTGATGTTTTGGGAGTGTGCTGTACAGTGAAAACTGTATAAGAATCCCTGAAACTTGAAGCTTGAAAAAAGAAATTTTGTTATATAATTGCATTTTGTTCCTGTTTGTTTTTTTTCGCAATTTTGAAAGTCACTCCTCGTGAACATATTCACTTTAATTTATAACTATTTATAGTAATGAAAATCATAAATTGATGATATTAAGCTCTCACAAATATTTCCTATCAGAAATCGTGAAAACATCTGTACATGAAAATATTGGCTTATGCAGTAGCAGGTATTGTTATGCTTAGGCAGTACAAAATATGCAATTTTTAAAGCGTCCACCAAAGTTCAAAATGACTCACGATGTGTGTAGTGAGGGCCCGCCTCATAATCGGGAGCGTCTAGGGTTCGATCCCGGCCGCGTCAATACCAAAAGACGTTAAAAATGGTAGTTGCTGCTACCCTGTTTGGTTGTTCAATAAGAGGGATAGAGCAACGTCCAACTGGCGCTGACTCGCTGACTCAGGGCGCACAAGAAAGGGGCAAAAAGAATATCATTTCGGACACTAAAATTTGGAGCATTGGAGGTTACGGAATTCTTTCAAATGAAATCATTTACATGTATGTTTGTTCTTCTGTTCAGGAGCTGAACATCACAGGGTGTTCAAGGGAGAGCTTCAGGGAGACTCCATTCTACTCCATGTATCCAGGTGTTACAATCTAACCTCCTTGGATGCTAGCTGGTGTGCTGTCACTGACAATGGTCTCTCGGCTATACTGGATGGATGTCCTAGGTAAGAAAGGTCAAAGTTCGTAGAGGTCATATCATTATGTTCCTTTCTGTAATGATAGATGTGTGTCTCGGCTACATAAATTTAGATCTTTGGATGCCAGCTGGTGTGCTGTCACTGACAATAGTCTTTCCATATCTATAATCTTCATATTAAGCCAATCATAAGAGGAAAGAAAGGTAAAATGGCAATTAACAATGTCTCAAAGAATACAAGCTCCGCGGAGATCTGTATGTTGTTCACTGGCAATGGGCTTTTTTCTATGCTGGGTGCCCGGGGTAAGGGGATGTATAGTAATAGTGTACATTATCATTGTTTTCCCAAAACATCTAAAATTTGAGGTATTTTAAAAAAAGAATTCATCAATGAAGTGATGTGTTTTTGAAGAAAGTGTTTACCAATTTTCCTCCTCTGTTTTTCTTTTCTTTACAGATTGGATACCATTTGCTTGAATGGCTGTCAGTCTGTCTCTGATCAGTGCCTTCGTCAGATTGTCAACAAATATGGACCCAAGTAAGACATAGTTTTCATAACTTGAGATTGTGGGGAAAAGGTATTGGGTAGGAATGTTTTTCTCAGTCTTATTTTTTTTATGTTATTCTATATCACACATCAGTTGGCATTGCCACTTGGATGATCTCCATATCAATCATAAGTGATCTCAAGTTTGGAAAGCTGATGTTTACGTATCTATAACTGACTAAATTCAAGATTACAAGTGGCCCTTTTTTGTTTAGGTACCACTTTGTGCCAACACAGCAAACAGGAGTGTGCAGATTGATTTAACCCTATCAGACTGGCATTTTCAAGAGGGATTTTGACTGGGGGGTCAATTTGACCCCCCCCCTGAGATCTCGGCCGCGGATAGTCCGCTCGCGGCGAAATTTTGCGCGAACGTCGCTGCACATGTAAAGGGTGTCGCTGGTATGTTTTTTTTGAAAAAAAATTAACGTATTTAATTTATGCTAATTTATGCATACTCATGTATGCAAATTAGATGCTTTTTTATGGAAATCGTTAATATTTCATTAATAAATATAGTTATGAAGCCCAAATTTTTTCTAAAAGTTGCTGAGTAGCAAAGACAACAGTATTGAATAGACAAATTCAGAAATTTCAAATTAATTCTTTTGTATTCTATTGTTTTATGAATTTCTTATGTATTCTATTGTTTTTATTTCTTATGTATTTCTTTGTTTTTGTAATTTTGTATGCTTGAGAATGTATTTTGATCAATATAAGATAAATTTAATCAATCAAAAGGCTCAGAAGGCACAATTATCAGTGTTACAAAGAAATTTAGAAAAAAGCAGTATTTTGTACACAAACGCATGCAAAATGACGATTTTCGTTCAATTTAGGCCTGACATGCGATTACGTAATGTTGCGTAACGCGACAACCGCAGTATCCGATTTTTTCGAACTTGATGTCAAAATTTGCAAGACACTTGAAAGAAAAAATTCATAAAGCGCCGGGTTGCGATTCACAGCGGTTGCGCGCAGTCGCGTATTTCGTACAGGGGGGTCAAATTGACCCCCCCCCCCCAGTCTGAATAGGGTTAAACAGTAGAGATGTATGATTTTCCAATCCAAAGAATGTGAATTAAACAGTAAATATGAAGTTTTTGAATTCTTTATCCATAGTTTGGAGGTACTGGAGTTATGTGGATGTTTCAATCTGTCTCTCAAACCCTGAACACCTTGCGGAAACTAGCACCCAACTCCTAACTCTGAACATCGCTCAGTGTTATAAGGTATGGCAATCTGAAATTCAAAATTGTTTCATTTGATGATGATGAAGATGGTTGCTTGTATAACAACAGTATCTGCTGGGTGTTCATGGAGTTGTACTCCCGAAAAATGTTTTACAAAAGTTAACAATGAGTTAGTCAAAAAACTTTGTTTTTACATTAATTACATGTAGTGCTGATTATTCTCTAGATGTTACAGTATGGAACAGAAATATTTTCAGAAGACGGTATGAAAGTTGTTCTTCCTCATGAATTCCAAAGCTTAGTCTAGAAAGGCCCTGTCACCAAAGCTGGGTGGCAGATCTTTTAATAATATTGACTGGCCTTGAGGGAGATACCGCAGATATTTCCCAAACAAGTCTCATATTGCCTCGAGTCGAAGACGAGGGCAATATGGGTCTTGTAAGGGAAATATAGGAGGTATCTCCCGAAGGTTAAGCCAGTCAATATTATTATTTTACCTGTTAACCTCAATTAGCCACATTTTAAAAGAATAAAATAAGTTTGCTTGACTTACACTGGTTATTTGTCATGGATGTTTTCTTTTCTTTGTTTTTTTTTCAGCATTCTGTGTTGAACCATTGTGACGTAGTTATTCATAAGTTTCTGTGCCTATCCATTATCTTACTCTTTGTAAACGCACATCATCTTCTTACAATTACGCGTCGGACCAGCTGACCAGTGAATATGGATATTACGGACTGGTAATTTTGTACACAAACCCAATAGGGAATCGCGGAGGAGGGTGTACGGATATTACGGCCCGTTGTCGTACAACTGAGCCATTGAGACGTAATTTTTTTTTTTATCCCAATCAATTAGGCAGACAAAATACGCGCTTATGTCTTGCCTCCAAAACGCCTCATACAGGTAATAATATTTGGTATTTTCGAATTGAGTTTATCATACTCATTGAGTTGCTGCACCTTAGTAGAAAGGATTTTAATTGTGTATGATTCCCTTACACTGGATTCAGCATTATATTTGCCCACTTTAACCCTAAAAAGGCCGGGTTATTTTGCCATCTCACAGCCGGGGGGGCTGATTAGGCCCCCTTCAGATCTCGGCCGCTGATCGCGCGAGCGCCGCGAAAATGTGCACAATAGTAGTGTGCCATGTAGTCTACAAGACTGTATAGTTTTGTTTTTCCAAAATAATGTCTTTTTAATTTATATTAATTAAATATGCTAATTTACGCATGAAATCATACTTTTAGCTCTAAATCATTAAATAAGGCTCCTAGAATGCTAATTCTTGGTGTAAATATTCTTTGTAGCTTTCCTAACAATTGTGCGCAAAAAAAATTCCAGTATCTAATTCACTTTCTTATGTTTTTATTGTTTTGGGAATTTCTTATGTATTTCTTTGTTTTTCGACTTATGTTTTTATTGTTTTTTGTTGGAATACTTCGGTCATTGATTATTTTAATGATTACAGCAATATCAACTAAAATATGGCTAATAACCATATTTTAAATACAGAAATGTGATTTTAGCATGAAAAGCCATTTCCCATACGTTTTGTACACAAATACAAGAAATCTCTGGTTTTGAGGATGCGCAGCATTACGTAATGTTGCGCAACTTCCGAACTGTACGCTCAATATTTTTAAAAATAGTTTCAAAAGTTGCGTAAGATGTTAGAGAATAAGTCATAAATGCGCGGAGCGCGAAATTTTTTTTTAGCGACATTACCGCGCGAAATGTCGAGGGGGGGCTGATTAGGCCCCCCCCGGCCCTTTAGGGTTAATTATCAAATATTACTTTATACACAATACTAATTGTGATTGTTAATTGATATGTATGAATGTGTTTCCATGGTATATTCCATTATTTACCTTCACACTGAAAATCGTTCTTGTTTTATTATAAGTCAAAAGGAGCCTGAGCTTTCGATCCTAGCAGAATTCTTCGTCGGAGATAATATGTCACATTAGCGATGACTGTGTTACTTCAGCATTAGTTCATTCTAAGTATTAATCCTTGCAAACATATTCTATTCTTGAATTTATCAGATCAGCGATGACTGCGTTGCTTCAGTTGCGCCCAAGTTCAAATCTCTGCAGCATTGGCAGCTGAAGGGTTGCAAGGAGCTTAGAGATTCTGCTGTCAAGAAGATTGCTAGAACACTGCAAGAATCTCAGAACATTGTCCATTGCATCATGCCCTCATATCACTGATATGTCACTGATTGAGATTGCAACGTATCTCATACCATACGGTAAGCACTTTTTTCTTATCATTGTTAAATGTTCAAGTGCAAACCGTCTCTTAGATGCGGTCATATGTTTGCATTTTTACTGTTTTCGACAAGTCCGCACCTGATTTGGCACATCTACAACTGAAGGCCAAAAATAATGTAGACATGTTTAACCCTAAAAAGCCTGGGGGGGGGGGGGGGGGGCTCATTCAGCCCGGCAAAAAAATTCGCCAGACTTTGTGACTATTTTTTTTTCAAGTCTCGCGCAACTTTTGAGACCAAATTTGTGATGCCCGGTACGCGGTTCCGAAATTACGTAACATTTTGTAACCGTGCGTCAGACCCAAAATTGCTCAAATACGTGATTTTGTGTACAAATCCAATGCAAAATTGTGTTTTTAGCCAAAATTCATAAATGTCTCATTATTTTCTCTTTTAATGATTAAAATCAATTAATTATAAGGTTGTTTATGATTGAAATAGTGTCACCGATGATTTCCATTGAAAAAACAATAAAAAAAAAAAAAATAGAAAAACAAAGAATACATAAAATTTAAAAAACAATAGAATACATAAGAAATAAATCTTGATACAGAATTTTTTTTTTACACATGTTTCACCAGACCTACAAAGAGCCTGTAAACCAAATTATTAGCACTTTTCAGGGCTTATTTAATTAATTAGAGCAAATCTTTGAATTTATGCATGGAGAGGATGCCATGGGTAACGCGCGTGCCAATTTTCGGCGCGATCACACGCTCAACGGCCGAGATCTTAGGGGGGGGGCTGAATGAGCCCCCCCCCAGTCTTTATGTGTGTCAAAATAGCCCAGTCTTTTTAGGGTTAAATTTGGATCTCTGAGATTTGTCTTGATATTAGGAAATTCATTGTGTCTGTGCTTCTTACAATGGGAGTATACTGCATGACAACTTGCAACCTCCCCCCCCCCCCT
>CALNVZ010003433.1:2655942-2666422 GCA_940671915.1 Paracentrotus lividus
CCTGGCCAAAAAAAAAGAAAGAAAAAAGAAGAAAATCTGTTACCTTTATGACTAAAAGATTTGAAGAGGTAGGTGACTAATTGCCCTTTCATGAAGACAGCGTAATCTGTTCAAGGTAGTTAATATAAAAGTATGCAATGATTTGATTTCATCTTGATTTCACCAGGAGCCTGGATGTATCTGGTTGTCGTAAGGTTGGAAATGAAGGGATGCGTTGCCTAGCAACATGTTGTCCAGCCTTAGAGAAGGTTGGTCTGAGCTCAACATCTGTCACTCACAAGAGGTAAAGCTTACAATACCCCTTTTTATACCAAACCATTTTATAGAAGCAAGCCTTTAACACATCAAAAATGCCTATGTAAGATAACTACATGTAGAATAGTTATTTAGATCAATCTTACAATTTTTCATCTCGTGAATTCACAGAAGCTTCATGATGAAAAAGTTCATTAATCGAAATGTATCTTAGTAACACAGGAGTCTTAGTGACATGTTCTCTCAGACAGGAGAACTCTGAAAAGAGAAAGAACACTTTATTGAATTTATTGTTTACATCTGGGTCACAATGTACCTTGTAATTAAAATGTCCAGTCAGACTGTAATGTAGAGATATATATCTATTCATCTCTTTCAGTGTATCCTCATTAGCCAGTTATGCTAGTCAGACTTTGATGGAGCTGAAGCTGAATTGCTGTAGAGAAATCACAGAGGCGAGCATCATTAGACTTCTCAAACATTGCAAGCGGTAAGACTAGGTCTTCAATTTTACTTTTCATATTGTTATAATCAAAAGCACTTGCATTACCTTCTTGTTTGATTTTACAACAATTTCTGATTGTGCTTTAAGCTTAATTGGCCCAGGCTACTGTACTCAACGAAATATTCGCGGTTCATAATTGCATAGCCATGGTCTCAGCTGTGAAAGTTGAATTGCACTAATAGTGATACATACAATACAGACCACTCCCATTATAACGACCATGGATACAATAAGATTTCATTTGAACGGGTTCCTTTTTCATCCGATTTTTAGCCCCTTTATAGGGGTGAACTGTATTACATGCACCATAATCTTGGCATCTTCTTCCAATTCCACTTCTCTTTTAAGCCATGTTTGTTATCTTTGTTTCCATCTTAAAGGGCCCTTAAACTAGTGAACTCTGGTTAACACCATCTACGTCTTCTTTCCTTTCCATCCCCCACGCGTTGCATCGGCCTAATGCACCGCATGTATTACAACAGTGGTGTATGGGTAAATGACAGAAGAAGTAGATGGCTTTGACTAGAAAATGTATTTTTGATGATGTTGTTATGTTACCTCTTTCATTATGACAGGCTCAAGACTCTTCACCTGTACGGTGTGAAAGGCCTGAGGAACTTAGGCATACTCAAGGTACAGTATCCATGTATAGAATACCTAGAGAAAGTCAGACAGGTTTAGACTATGTCATCTAGCACTTCAATCATCGAGGATTGCTGATTACAAGATACATGCATGGTTGGAATCCTAGTAACAGTAGTAAATACCTGTAGTAAGGCATCAATATACAGGTCCAGTAAGTGGGTATCAGGTAGCATTAGTTCATTTAAAAAAAAGGCTCTGTCTGTGCGAATATATGTTGTAGCTAAAGCCATGGTATTGGTAACAATGGTTTAAACTATTAAAATGCTAAGCGTGTTATTTTGTAGTAATAATAATAGGGAAAACTTATAGAGCATACACACAGTCCTCCTACAACGCTCATGGAGCTAATGTGATATAAGAAGAGTTTCTTCATAAATAGGGTTGAATGAAAATTTTGACACACTGCAGGTAGGGCCAATGTAATTATCTCAGATCTGTATTTGTTACAGTCAGCAATATCTCAAATTAGCAAAAAGTTGTTACTGTGTACCCCATTTTCTGATGAAAGTTTTCATGTGCACTTTGAGATAGACGTTTCCATTTTTTTTTCATATGTATGATTGTGTCGTCTACCAGTAAAAGAAGTTTTGTCAAAAGACATATTCTTGAAAGTACTATTTAATACATCTTGTAATGACCATTACTGTTATTAATCCTGTGATTTCGTATTGACCTATTTTACAGAAAGTAGAGAATTGATAGGCGAGATAGAGAGTAGAGAGTAGAATAAGAGGTTATCTTTCGTGATTTAGTCCTGAAAAGGACTGTAAACCAGTTGAGAAGACGAGATGCGAGGAAGGCTTGAGTAGTAGTAGAGAGTGCTCGACGTTTCGTACAGGTTGACTGTCCGTCTTCATTTCCTCTTCCAATTTCTCAAACAGTCCTTTTTTTAGGACTAACCACATGGTGAACCATAAACCTCATCACCGTATTCGAATCCACCATGCAAGCATCTAATTTCAAACACCATTTGACCTATTTTGTAACTTTGTACACCATATCAGCGCCAGATAATTGAATAATTGAATAATTTTTAGAAATTAAATTTTTGTTTAGAATAAAGTGTTAGCAAGATATCACAGCAAAGAAAAGTAAAGTACTATGCAAGATGAAGTACTTCTTGAAAATGTGTTCATAATTATCCAGTGAGTCCTGTAATGCATGGACATTGGGTATAAATTAAAGGAATGTAAATAAAAATAACTTTATGTACAAAATACTTGTTTATATGAATTGTTTGTAATGAAAAAGTGTTTGATATACAATATCAACAATATAAATTCAAGAAATTAAGATTTTTTTATATCCTGTACATAGGTGTTTCTTTTTAAACATATGAAATTTATACAGAATGGATCATGTATTTCAAGATTATTCAAATTTTCCTTTTATAAAAAAATAATAAAATAATAATGAAATAAGGTCAGGTACGTAGAGAAGTATTTTAGAATCATGTTTATTTTATGTCCCATCATCTTGTGTTCAGTCTGAAATTATCAATGTCTTTCAATGTCTATTCTGGAATTTTAAGGTATTTATGCATTGGTTGAGACCAATTTTGTTATGCCAAATACATGTACATGTCTCTATCGTATCCTCTGAAAAAATGTGGCTTTTGTTTTTGTTGTTTATGGCACCAGCAAATACAGGTACAATGTACTTGTCCTTATATGGATGTGTTAAATTTGATCTAAAGCTAGGGCTGTGCCCTGTAACATATTACAGAGTTACAATCTATTTCAAATTTAAAACAATTATTTTCATTATTTCACAGTGAGACTTTTAATCAAGAAGTCCATGCAACAAGGATCCAGATTGGTCACTATCGATTTGCAATTGATTGTAACTAATTCTTTATGTTACAGGGTCAGTGTTAGTTATTTGAAACTATTATATCATAAAGACATGAGTCACATAACAATGTTTATTAACAAAGCATCATGTTGTGGAAAGCCGACCAATTTTGTCATCATCGAACTGGTGTCGTCATCAAGAAGATTCAGATCATGGGCAAGTTTCTCCGTTAGGTTTGTCTAAAATGTCTTTTGGCATTCCTTGAAACAGCCTTTATCATAGAAGGGAAATATTTGATACATTTTGCTGTAATTCAAGTCTTTCATTGTGTGTGATAAATATAGAAGTTTTATGAATGTCTGTGTGTTCGTTTTCTAATGTGCAATTTATATATATTTCCTAATTCCAGCTATGCAGCTTCATATGATTATGCTTGTAACATAATGCACATAATTATATTTTCAATGTATGTCCATAAAACATTAGAAATAGTACTGAAATAGTATTTTCAAAGTGTTGTCAAAGTGGTACATTTGTTTTAGACAAGCTACAATGTAACATGAAAAACAATGTTTTCGGTGATAAAGCAATGATGTAAAAGAAAAACCATACAAATTTGCATCATTGTTATATTAAAATACATTCATTATGCATTTTTTAAATGATGGCATCTGTAAGTGAGTAATGGATCTAGGCATCGGGATTCACTATTCGCTATTGGAATTCTTATGTTTTCTGTTTTATTCTAAAAACGTTGGAGAATTAAGTACATGTGCATGCAAATTGCATTCAAACATCATGTTGGTATTAATTGAAATAAGCTATTGAGTACTGATCCCCCCAAAATGTTACTTTATGTATGCAATCCTGGATATTTTGACATTTATTTTTGAGGGAAATCTTGCTCATCAATCATCCACAAGAGACCGGATTTAATACTTGGACTACGTATTGCGTCTGCCCAAACAAAGTGATTTTAACATTTTGGTTTAAAGTCCAAGTGCACAGTTATCCATGACAGTTTATAAATGTGGTATAATTAAACAGAATATATTTTCCTCTTAAACAACATAAATTGAAGGTCATATATTTCAAAACTATTTGTGAATACCTTGTTGACACTGCTTTAGTTGGGTGTACATTTTTCTATGACACTTTGTGTATTCATGATTGACAAAATAATATATCTTTGAGAATTTGTTATTTTCTACTTAGCCTCCCAAGGCAATCTTTGCCCTTCATAACTTTGTAATTACATATTTTTCACCGTGACTGTTTGAAATGTGGTATATTTTCTGTAATATTGAATTTGTAATCATGAAGCCAAATGATTAAATATTAAAAATCAAATGAGAGATTGCTCATGTTAGCGTATGACTTGATTATCTTTGACTTTTTTCTTCTGTTTTCCTTTCCTCTCCATACTTCACCTCCAGTCATCCTGCAAGCATGCAATATTCGCTCATGCTTTCTGTTCCCTATTTCGCTCTCTCTGTCTCTCTTTCTCTCTCTCTGTCTGTCTGTCCGTCTGTCTCTCTCTACCTTTTCCACCTCCCCTCAGTTCACTCCCATCTCTCTCTGTGCCCATACAAATCTCTAATCTCCCTCACCTATGCCCCTTTCTTCTCTTTCTCTCTTTACCCGGTCATATAGGGGCGGGGGGGGGGGGGTTGAAAGTGAGGATGTGCGTGTGTATATGTGTGAAAGGAAGTGTGTCTAGTGGGTTAAAGTGTGTGTTGATTTTACGCGAGGTTGTATTATTTTGTGTCAGTGGAGGTATGTGTGCCCTCTATCGTTCATCTCCTCTCGCTCTCCCTATCTCTCTTTCTCTCTTTCTACCTCTCTTTTATTTTTTCTCTCTCTCGCTCCCTCTGTCTCCATCTCTCCCTATTCATATTCAATCTACCCATTTTCTATCTTCATTAGATTTGTTCCTCGTCCACATTCATCTGTTCACCTCACGTCTCGTTCGCTCGTCTCCCGGTCATTCTTCAAATAAACACATCCAATTGATTTTACGTGATGAGAATTTGAGGAATCTTAAGAATGACATTTATGTAATACAAGCACTCTCTCTATTCATCTCCAGCCACTTTCAATATCCCCTATGACGTCACAATGTTCCCTTTCTGGCGCCTTTCAGTACCCAAGCACACACGGCCATGTCAATTCATAAAACAGATAACACGTGTATTCAACATACACTCCCTGTTTCATAAATACACTGATAGTCGGAAAGGTTCGATATTTTTTGTTGCGCTCCTACAAAATATTTTTGTTCAGACTTTAACTTCTTGAAATTGTTTGTCCACGAGTTCACTTCTTGGGACACTCCAACCATTCCCGGGGCGAATTATTTACTCTTAAATGAAAAATAGAAAAAAAGTTTGTCAACCCCTGGGGTCAGCCCCCTCAATTCCCACTTTCGCCATTTCTCTTCTCATTTTTTTTTTTTTTTTTTTTTTTTTTTTTTTTTTTTTTTGGGGGGGGGGGGGGGACCTTTTTGTTTACCCGGCTAACCAAAGCCCTCCTCAGTGCTATCCCCACGAAATGCGTCTGAAGTGTTTTTTTTGTGTGTGTGGTGTCTTCTTTACCTTAATCAAGGTTTAATGTTATCATGTTATGCTTTCGTCTCTTGTCTAGGGAGGGGTTCAAGTAAAAAAATGAGATTGGTCAAAAATTAAATATTTTATCCTACTTTTTTGGAAAAAACAAGGGGAAAAGACACGCGCGCACACACACACACACACACACACAACACACACATACATACACGCGCGCGCGCGCGCGCACACCAACACACACACACACACACAACACACACAAAATATTCGATAATTATTCCCTACCGTGAAGACGTCACGAAGACGTCCAGACTGAGACTCGGAGTCTTGAAACTATGTCGCAAAGTTGTCTCATTATGGACAGAGAAGTCTTCATTTTCAAAATATAACGCGCTGGTTGCGATAAGGATATACAAATATATACTGCTTGTAAAATACCTTTGGTAAAAAGTAGTATAGTAGGCCTATAGTCAGTAATACGTAATAGTAGGCGTATTAATGAGTAGCTTACTGACAATATTTAATTCATTAATTTAATACATAATTATACAGTAACGTCACTAACCACACCAGTGCTTAGCAGAATTGTTACAATACCCTGGCTGAATACAGCAAAATGCAAGAGTTAGCTCACTGAGAGTTCATTCCTGTGCAGAACTTGGACGCTCGTATATGATTCCTTCGATAAACTCTCCGCTTTGCTAGCGGCAAAAAGTAGTTTCAAATGTCAGTCCTCATCCACATTAGCATTTGAATGAAGCTTTTCGTGTTTTTCATTATCCACTACCTGACCATTGAAACATAGTGTCACTTTTCATCCCTTTAGAGCAATAAATAGATAGCATGACCCGTTCATTTCTAAAACAAAAATTAGGACAGATAATAACAACAATTTTTTGCTGATAATTTATCGTAGGTACACATGAAATGATTGACATGAGAAATTGTTAATTGATTAATAATAATCATAAAAGATGTTTTTAAATAGCGCTAATATGGACAATATCAGAATATGAAGCATCTGAGGTTTTCTCGACTCAAGTCAACAACAACCATTATTTTCTGCATCTAACTTCGTATTTGTTTAGTGATAATATATTAAATTACAGAGCAAGATGATTGATGATAGCTCGATGTCTATGCTTTAGGGCTCCCATCAAATATACCGTTTCTTATGACGATTGTTGAGTATAGTGTGAAGATAGTATTGATAGTTGAGGGCATCTGAGTCGTTAACTAGAAAATATTTTCGAGTAAAAAATTTTAACTTCACTGTTTCAATCAGCCAGCATGATACTGGCCTTGTCAAGGAAATGAAACCATAGTGACATTTTATATGGTTTCATTACGACAAAATGAACAATTATTGAGTATTTTTTCAAGCGAATTGTTCCCGTTCATAATACTAATGCAACCGTTTTAGATAGCCAATGAGTGATTTCACGTTCGGTGTTGGTGTTGGTGTTAGTGTTAGCAGAGTGAAATTCTGCTAAAATCGAGCTCAAACACCGAGCTCAGATCATGAGAGTCGATACCGATATCCCAACACGCGCGGATCGATAGCCTAACACCGTCGTCTGAAGAAAAATGGCGTCGACGCAATTCGTAGCGAAGTACCGGTTTTGTTGTTTAAAACTGTTCGAATATACCTGAAGAAGGCACTAAAAGGTTAGAATCATACCAGTAAATCGAAAATTAATCCTTCTTCAAACCACTCTTTGATACAAATTTACCTAATGATGGACATTTTTTGACGAAACAGTAAGTTTACAGTTCATATCTCGGGCAGTTTTTTGCAAGCAGCAGGAAATGGAGCGTTACCTAGTTCACTTCAAAGCCAGGCCGGGCCGCGCAGCGCGTAGCCCCCAGACCCTATAATTTCGTACATCGGTTCAGATTAGCAGTGATTGATCATGCCTTTTGTTCCTAAAATATAGATTGAGAAGACATCCATGTTGATGATATTTATTCCTTATCCGATTTACTACGGAATACCGTATTTTATATTTTCTAATGATTTTTTCCAATGAATTTAGATGAAATTTCTTGAACCCTTGTTAGGCTTGAAGAGTAAGTAGCCAATTTGTGAATCCATCTCGTTAACCCAAAAAGTAACCAATTTTGTAGGTCTTGAAGTACCCTCTTTGCCCGAGTCTTTGGTCTAATATATTAATTGATTAATTATTCTGTAACATAAAGTATAGTTTCTCTGCCACTGGACCCTCCACTGCCCGTATTATTCACAAGACAAACCAAACGTTGGCCAACACCAACACTAACACCGAGTGTGAAATGAACTTTTTCTTAATCCCTAGGGGTTTAGTGTTAGTCAATGGAAATTTGCACGTGAAATTTAACACCGGCTGCATGCAGAGCTCGGTTCAGCAGACGATATTTGACACAAAATGAAACACCAGCAACCGGAAATACGTCAAAATTTAGAGGTCAACACCTAACACCGACTGATTTTATTTCCATTTCACGTTCGGTGTTAGATCAGACTTCTGCTCCAAAATAAACACTAACACCGATTATAACACCGAACGTGAAATCACTCAATGGAATCTATCAAGGATCCCGATGTGTTAACTTTGAGATGATAGAATGAAGCGTTTGAGGTTTTCCATGATAAATTGCAATTAATTCCGTTTTTATTTGCTTTTTTTTGGGGGGGTTGATGTTGCAATTTTTTCTATTACAGCTGGCCCCATGACCTTATTACTTTTAATTTTGTTTAAAAAATTACAAGAAAAGTCGCTCGTCGGAATACATAAATTTGGCATGCACAAATAGTATTGACGAGCACCATCAAAACAAATCACCAATCAACGATTATCAACCACAACCATGAAGGTATCTTGTTCATGATTTTAGAATTCTGGCCAACAATATTCCTCTAATAATAATATTCATCAGAATTTCATGAAATTTCAACGTTAACACAAAAAATCTATTACCCCGTAATGGAATGAGTACTTTTGTTTCCCAACGTTCTTTTAAAAAAATTACTGAACTTAATATTTCGTATTAGGATTGTGTTTCACGATGTTGTTCGTAAGTTGACTTTATGAACAACTAGTCATTAGTTCTTACGAAAAATGATCAATAATCAACATGTGATTAATATAGCACCCAAGAACATGGTCCAGTCCTTCGTAAAGTCATTCGTAACTATACGAACGATTTGGTGAAACATATCCCGCAGATATTTTCATTACTATCATAGGGCTGCACCCAGAAGGTCGATTTGGAGCCGTAAAAACATACATATAAAATACAATGCAATCCAACCCACTTTTACCATTACGTCTTTGGTCTCCTGAAAAGAGGAATTATTATCTACCTTATTTGTCTTATGCGAATGGAAAAACAATTCTTTTATACACGTGCTGCGGTTCGCACGTGAACCCATTTTGATCACGTGGTTGATC
The DNA here is from genome assembly GCA_940671915.1 of Paracentrotus lividus. Classification (NCBI taxonomy): domain Eukaryota; kingdom Metazoa; phylum Echinodermata; class Echinoidea; order Camarodonta; family Echinidae; genus Paracentrotus; species Paracentrotus lividus. Next base: position 2,665,137 of record CALNVZ010003433.1, read on the forward strand.
TTGAAAGGTTTCGTTTCAAGATTATTGTCTTTAAATAGCCTCTTCAAAAGACGGAAGGATTTCCTTGAATAGAAACCCTGTAATTAGTCGAATCGAGTAAAATCACACGAATATAATGAAATGAGTTTGAAGTTTTAGATATTCAGAAAAATGATCTCTTTCCTTTTTTCCTCTAAACGCGATACACGATGGTTTTAGGTTCAAAACTTTTAATTCTCAAAATTTTCATTTCTCGAGAATGGAGAGCCAACTTCTCTTTCCTTTTGTCCTCTAAACGCGATACACGATGGTTTTAGGTTCAAAACTTTTATTTTTCAAAATTTTCATTTCTCAAGAATGGAGAGCACCCGACTGGCCCCATTTTCGAATCAAATTCATTTTGACTCTCCCTGAATTAATTTGAAGCCAAACGAATCACTTGCAAAGTGACTCTGAATCCGCTTAACATCATATCATTGGCGGCGATCCCTGGGGGAGGGAGGCCGGGGGGGGGGGGGGGGGGGGGGGGGGGGAAGTGTCCCCCCTCAATTTTTAAAGCTTAAAATTTGTAGTGTAGTGATCAGCTAGTGAAGCTATAGAAGAGGCAGAATATAATACATGCATGTCAAAAAACAATGCTAAATGTAATAAGGCAAATTTTCGACTCGCGCTTCGCGCTCGCAAGCAAACCACTAGACAATGATTAAGTGGAATACTCTCTTTCCTCATCAGGTCGCTAATATGTATTCATCGAATATGTTTTATTTGTGTTTTATATGTTTTATATGCTTTATTCTCTAAATTGTCATTAGTTTCTGCATGATATGCAAAGTAGGCCATTCTATTTCCAATTTTGGATGTATACAAGTATATGTATGTGTAGGACGCTTTGTTCCGCTTGAGAGTATCATCAATCCCCCTGTCGTGACATGAAATCGCCTTGCATCATATATTCGGTCCTAAATCAGAGCTGCTTTTACTGTGTAACAGAAGCCTCCAAGCTGTCTGTTCCATGAAATTTCAACACTTTCCCATTTAATTTTTGACGCATTGAAATAACAAAAAACATGGTGCTCCTAAAATCTGTCATTTTGTGCATTACGAAAATACCCTCACCCTGGAAATCATAATATATTTAAGAAAACAAAAATACAATGACAGTGACAGCTAGAGGCGCACCAGACATTTTTTAATCATGGTATATGGAATAGGAGGGGGGGGGTGCAGCCGAACACGGGTGTAGGCATGAATTCATTTCTTTTGTAAGGGGGGGGGGATGGAGTATTCATAATCGGTCGAGCCGGACG
>CALNVZ010003433.1:2684161-2770733 GCA_940671915.1 Paracentrotus lividus
GGGCTTCTATGCAATCAAACAGTCAGAGAATCACTACATGCAACTCAATACAAAGCTTATTGATTTCAATCCACACAAAGTATATACATTCAAGACCAAATAGACACAAACTGTAATAATCTATTTTACGTCTGCATTTCCCCTTCCCACTTACGCATGCAAAACAAGAATAGAAAAACAACAACAATGTGCATTTCAACATAAATATATAGATTAAAAAAGAAAAAAAAATAACTGCACATATAGCTTCGGAAAATAAAGTGTTTCAACAATGTCCTCAGAAAAAATCAATAATATTCATGGTCGTAAAAAAACCCAAACCATAATGGTTTTTGTTCTTGTTATGATTTTTTCTCAGAATCTTTTGAGATGCGAAAGCCGAAAGCTCGATCATTGAAGATTAAATTCAAAGCTACGTCTACCTGTCCGAGACTTTATTCTTCTTAAACATTAATATGTGTCATGATGTGAAAGACCAACGAAATCATGGTAATATATTAAAAAAAAAAGATAAAGAATCGCCCTCTGTATAAAAAAAAAAAAAAAAAAAAAAAAAAGTCTCTCTGTTGATGTCAAGAAAGGGATTTTGTAACGCTTCCCCTTCTTCTTCTTCAAGTATTCTGAACGGAGACCCTTGACAGCACCTGATGAGATACAGGTTTTAGATTCGACTAACAGATATTTCTTTTCTCCTAACAAACTTACTTAAACACATGAGCTGGTTGGTGAAGGATGGTACATCCAGACTACATTCAAGATTCAGGATTCATTTATTTCACTCAATATAAAAACAACATGGTGATGAGGATGATGAACAGTATTTTGTAAGCGCCAATTTATCTGCCAACATAAGATTCATCATTGCAAATGACTGACTAGAATCGACAATTAGGACATAGAAAACAATGCAGCCAATCAACTATAAAGTATAAATATACAGGGGCAAATACAATTTCAACAATTAATATATATAATTAAAATAAAATAATAAAATAAATATTTTCTTAGCAAAAAGAACGCGATATAATCGAATAAGATAAAGTTGGCGAGATTGGTGCAAATTCATCACATGCAGTTGCTTCCGCGTTCTGTCTGTCTGTCTCTCATCTCCTCTCTCTCTCCTCTCTCTCTCTTTCTCCTCTTTCCTCTCTATCTCTCTCTCTATTTCTCCTATTTCAGATATCTCCGTCATTATCCTCTTCTTCGTCTCAAATTCTAAATGGCTTCGAGAAAAATATGTGCTCGTCAAAAATCGTAAACAAGTTGTTATTAGTCCAGCTTGCGAGCCCTCCCGGTCATTCGCCAATTATTTCTTCCCTGGAAAGCTACGTGTGCTACGTGTATAAGCTACAAGATAGTGACTATAATCTTTTATTTTATATAATGTTTTTTCATTTGTTTTGAGAAAATGTAATTGTGCAATGTTGGCAAAGTTCCTGAAAAGGGGGTTACGGACTAGACTCATGTAACAAGAGTTTGAAGTTATTAATGAGAGTCACAGACTAGTGTAAGATAGTTTATAACAAGCATGTCCAAGGGCTGATCAGTGTAATGGGGGGGGGGGGGGGGGGGAGGGGAGGGTTGAGGCGACACCTTTTGAAGATGAAGTGAAAAATGACAAATCAAGAAACATGAAGAAAAAAAGTAAAGACTCAAATGTCACCAACCAAGACAGGGGTGGGGGGGGTTAGAAAACCTTCGACCTGCGTCCATCCCTTTAAAAAGGAGAGAAGAAAATAAATTAAAAAGAAAAAAGATTGTCTTGAAAGGAGGGGCGGGGGGGTGGTATTGGCCATGGCTGCGATTCGTATAACTTCCTTGGAGTTAAGAGTAACATACAGATTTTCAAAACTAACACGAATATTCTGTGACACACCATCGTTACAAATAGCTAAGCCTTTTTCAAAGCGCCAAATAATGAAACGCATTCAAATCCCTCGTTAGGTGACTATGGACCGCAAGAGATATCTAACGTAGATAGTAAACTACTTTCATTTTTCCCCGCGAAAATAAGCTTTCTAACAGCATGAACGGTTACGTCATATCAAATCGTTCTTTTATTGAATAATATTTGCAAGCAACATGTTTATATTAACAATGTACTTTGCTGTATTCAAAATTATTTCATTATGAAATTTTAACAGAGAATTTTTGTGGAACCTATGGATATGATTAGGCATCTAAAACTCCACTTTTGACTCTATAAACTACAATAATGTTGACCTTGACGTTTGTGCTTTATTGCGCTATAATAATGATTATGATATTATGATAACGACTTCTTAAAAAAATTAAGCCTGCTGATTCTAAAAAAAAATTCTTAAACGTTATTCAATACGATGACAATATAATGTTACACATTCAGTAAATCTGCATGCGAGGAAAAGAAGCCTACTTCTTAAGCAACTCTCGTTGACTTAAACTACATTTTTGGAACACAGAATACTACCAGGTCAGCTTTCTTGAATGGCTGATAGCAATGACCTAATACGGCTCATATGATACTAAATTAGACTAATGTCAGATTCGGTAAATTAGACTGAAGGAAATTAATATCAATTTGGACAACAGCATGTTAAAAAGGTCAATTCATAGGCCGCGTCTTTTTACAACCATGCGGCATTTATTTATTTTTTTTCTGTATTACAAGCCATGCTTTGAATAGCGAAACCCAGGCCATCTTCCTATAGTTAATCAATATTGTTTTACCAAAATTTTGTCCTAGTTAATATTAATTTGTCGGATTACAAGTACATAGGCCTAAGGAAGAAAACAAATTATTGTTCAGAAGGAGATTGTAATAGTGAGAGAGCATATATGTTTTTTTTTTCCTGATAGGATTCTACGAATTATTATCATAATGTTGGCTATCGCTATTGTTTAAAATTTTCAGAAAGGGGAATAAATAGTGAACAATGGCGCCGATAGTCTAATCGGAACCCCTCATCCATTGGGATTATACAACTTTCTTGGAGATGACTCGCCCGGAGGACCATTTCTGAGGGATGAAAACTATATACTTGGCTCAAGGAAAATGATTTTAGTTAATGTTTAAAGAATGACAAATTATCTCGAAATGTTTTAGGTACGTGTCCACTACAACCAATGGAGAGAATATGGACATTCGTGTTTCAATGATATTAACGGATGCTCCAAAAATATCTCGGCAGCGTTGGAGGTCAGAATATTAGAAACCAATGGTTATCAACCAAACGTAAGGCATTTCCTTTTTGAATCCGATATGTCATTTTTCACTGTGTATACTTCACATATGATACGAATGTATTTCTGAAGTGTAATTTTTCAAGTATTTTTTTTTTTCAGTCTACCAATAAAAAGAAAGGTCGAAAGTTAGGCCGTCAGGTTTTCGGAAAAGCCGTATATTATAAAGCAAAAAAAAAAATAAATTGTGATATTAGATTTTGAGTACCTAAAAGGGGCAAATTTGCCATCAAAATAAAATAATGCTTTTCAAGCACACCTCACACCTGTCCACTTAAAAAAGACATGGAATGGTTAAAAGCGAAATGGTTTCCAGAAGTGAAATAACTCGCATTAATCAGATTCTCCATCTTTCTTTATTCGATGCAAACTTCAATTTGCTTTGATAATATCAATTTCTGTCAGTCATTGAAGCATTAGTTTCTATAAAAAGACACATTAAACATTGGAAAGAAACTTATGTGATGGTAAAATTTGATATTGAGATACAAAGCAATATATTTAAGCCCATTACTGTCCATGAAACGGTGATGTTATCAGCATGATGAATGATAAAATATAATAGGTTCTTTCATGATTGTTGCAGAGTCGGGTCAGTGCAAAAATGGTGTTGTTAAATTGGTGTTAACACCACCGGTGTTTATATAGGACAACTTTCGTGGTGATGTTGTCCTATATAAACACCAGTCGTTTTGAAATAACACCAATTTAACACCAACCGTTTTTTTCCCCCAGTGTAATGACCTATGTAGACCCCTGCTGTAGATCCGGTACGACCGATTTGTACACTGGCATGCTGTTTTGATTGTTTCATTATAGCGCCTGTCATTATAGCAAAAAAACAAAAAACAAAAGCAAATCAAAAATAAAAACCAACAACAACAACAACAACAAAAATGAGTCAGTAAGTAAGACATTGACTATCTTTCCTAGTATGTTCCCAGACATGATGTAATTTGTCAAAGTGGCAAGTTTGAGTCTGTGCTTGCAGACTAGATCTAGGGTTCTATCGCCGTCTAAACCTCAGCGGGGAATTTGAAACCACGAGGAACGAGGTAAACAAGAGAATCGAGAGATAGATAATCTGATGGGAAAGGATGAAAGTCCGTTTTACCTCCCTGGATAGAAGGACAGAAAAAAATGTAAAAAGAAAAAAAAAGGAGAAAGAGAGAGAGAGAGAAAGAGAGAGAGAGAGAGAGAGAGAAAGAAAGAGAGAGAGAGAGAGAAAGAGAGAGAGAGAGAAAGAGAGAGAGTGGGAGAGAGAGAGAGAAAGCAAAAATAAAAGATGAGGTTGAAGGTTGTGGGAAGTCTGGAAAAGAGAACCCCAGCCTGCAGGAGAAATTTTGAAAAAAAGCAGAACAGGGGCCTGTTCTACGAAGAGATAAGTTGGACTTAAAGTTGCACCTAAATCCCAAGCGCATACGTTATTTAATTCATATCCAGTGCATGACATGCATGATATGACCATGAGGTAATGCGTCAAACCTAACTCTTTTTTTGCAATCACGCGTCAGGAAAGTCTGAGAAACAGAATCGGAGTCTATCCCAAAGAAAGAACAACATAAATGTAATGGAGGCTGGTGATATGAGATCATTCGAGTTTGAACCAAAAATGCTAACACTTTACATACAAAGACATATATTGGCGATTTATCTATGAAAATAGAAAGTCTACATTTATGATATTTTAAAGAAAAATTCGAAGTACGTCCACTTCAAATATTGGCGTTTGTCAAAAACGATATGGACATTAGTTATCCAACATACAGGGGTATGGAGTGATGCACACATAATATCGTAGCATCGGACAATATTCGTAGGAAATATAAAGTGTAATTCAGTGTCACCATGTGTAGTCAGCTGTGTAGCGTGAATAAAGCAGTAATTGAGGCAGTACAGGGTTATCGTTGGATATGTTTCCCCTTCTAATCTTCTATCGCCTTTCTATACCTCTATTGCTATAGGGTTCGTTCTTCCATTGGTTCATTAGTCCGAACAAAAAAAGAGTTAGTAAGTCTTACGAACCCCGTTACATTTTAGGTCTGAAGAACCCTATCTGCGGACAAATAAACATCTCGTCCAACGAATGCTATTCTGTTTCAAGAAAGCGGATCTTTCGACTTTTGTATCAATGTTCGGACATGAAATAATTATGAATCTTTTCATTTTCGGACAAACGAATCTTCTGAACATCGAACCCAATATCATGTCGGACAGACGAACCTTTGGAACAACGAACTGTAACCTTGAAGGAGAATTGTCCCTTTGTAGATAGTTAGCTTACTGTGGATGCAGAAAAATCAAATAAGCACATTAATGAAGATTTGGTGAAAATCGGATAAATGATAAGAAAGTTATGAGTATTTGAATATTGAGATCTCTAATAACATAGGAAATCTCCCATTGGCAACGCGGTCACCATTTGTGATGTGACGAAGGGAGAACTCCCCATATGGTGTGCACAAAAACTATTCATAATGTCTCTTTATTATCATTCTAATGATAGAACAGCTTTTCTTTTCATGATATATTATGACTTTCATATATTTACAAGTCACCCCCCCCCAATTCTTTATTCTCCCTTTAGAATCAAGAAAAAAAGAGGATTTTAGTACAATGTGTACAATAGATATGGGAAAGATCTCCCTGCATTATGCTACAGTCACACAGACACTTACGTTGAGTTACGTCCGGTTGCGTCCAAAAATTATTTTCTTTTCTTCGGATCCCCACGGATGCTTACCCGTCATAGTCAGCAGTAGAAATATTGATAATTTCGTTCATCTAGTAAAACAATGAAATACATAAGAAATGATAGAATAGAAGATACAATAAGATTACATCAGCACAAACGTATCTATACGTAAGGGTCTGTGTGACTGTAGCATTACATCACACATCATGGTCACGTTGCCAATTGGAGGATCTCCATATCATAAGTGATCTCAAAATCTAAAAATTCATATGTCTCTTATTCATTGCCTGATTTTTCTGAAACTTTCCCAATATGTTTTGGGGGTTTGTCTCCATTCACTGAAGCTAAATTGCTCTGAGGGGATAATTCCCCTTTACGCCTGAGCACTCCGCTCTCACAGTGTTCTCTTCCGTAGCTTCCCTAGTGTATACAGTCACAGGAGATTGGTAGAGCATGGTTAGGTTGGTAACACTATCTTCACACCTTGAGTAAAGTGTGATGACACCACAGCGGTGAGATCTCCTATCTATCTGCATCATTAAACATCAGATGACATCTTCTCGCGCTAAGATGCATAACCATTCTCTCTTTTTTTCTGTCTCTATCCTCATCTCTATCTCTCTATCTTTCTCTTGAAACAAACGAGCAGATATCGAAAAGGCGACGAATCCGTTTGTGTACATTTACACCAAACATGCCAAAACACATTCGTTTTCATTAATTTAATTCTGGCCTGTAATAGCAGGTTGACATATCTTTTATGTTATAGTGATCTTGGTTGATGATTTCGATCAATACACATTCATGAAATTGGGCTAATATTGATTATTCAATTTTCATCAAAAGCGTATTTAACGCCCATTGTAACCCTCCTCCTTATTTGCCGCCATGTTCCATTTCCCACTCTCCTCTGTACGATATATTTACCATGTTAAAGTCTTAACTTCTGTCTTTCTATACACAGTGCGTCACAGAAAAAGTAAACCAAAATTTGACAGCCTCATATTAAAAATGTATAACAAATGTGATATTAACTTTCATATCATGCGAAAGAGTAAGTCGTATTCTATTCAGTGATTCCTGAATTATTATTTTGCTGTGACGGGGCATTTGAGTTTCAACAAACAAGTATTAAATTTGCCCTGCACCAAGTTTTTGCAGAAGCTACCCTGGATTTTTGATCATTGCTTGAGGTAAGCCTTCCTGTGTCCATTCATACGGGATAAAATATTGCTTGGACTATTGAAATACAATGGTTGTTTCCCCAAATTTGGTACAGGGCCATTTTTACACCTTTTTTTTTTAAATCCCGAGTGCTCGGTCATCTGTTATATATCAAGTGTAAACATTTTATCATTGAACAGAATCTGACTTACTCTTTAAAATAAAATAAATATTAAGGTCAAAGAGGATATAAAACTTCAATATGATGCTCTCAAAGTTGGGTTGATTTTTTTCTTGGATGCATTGTACAAGCTGTATATACAGTTGAATGGAGTTTTGTGGACGGTTTGAATAAATGTAAATGTTAATATAAGGCCCCATGGGTACATACTCCCATGTGAAGGGTAACTGATTATATTTCATTCACTTTGCGGAAGAATATCGTCATTGACCGTGTCGAATTCGTTGAATAATTGCATCATCTTCTTCTGTTTACTTTACATAATCATACTAACCAGTGTACTGGACAAAATTCGTTCTCTTTTTCTTTCATTCCAAAATCAGATTGATTTTACCCATTGAAATCGATTTCACAACGCCTCTAAAATCCTACTAGCCCTGATTAATCATAGCTAACGCAAAAGTATTTAGTGGCTCACAGACAAATTATTTACTGTATAGTAACAAAAATGATTCAATATAATGTCAAACACTTTTTTGATTGTCTGATATTACCTAGTGTCTATTCTAATATTTATTTTCTGCAATCACATGATTCACTTGAGGTGTTGCGAATTCTGTTGATAATAGAAACAGCAACAAAAGACAGTGAAGACAATGCATAATATGCCAATGTGCGTATATCTCACAGTTGGTTGATTTATTTCATACGAATTGTGTATCAACAACATACATCTATGGTTAGAAATGAATAACGTCCGATAAGCTAACTTGATATGCCTATGATATTGTCATTTTAACAGTTACACGTATATTCCTCAATCAGAAGTTTCTATTAAAACTGAGATATCATGGTTATCACTGACAGCCTATCTATACTTCGTTTCTATATTTTGTTGCGCCAAATTTTAATCGTGCAATTTCAAAATGTTTACACATACTTTAAAAAGTTTTTTTTTTAAGGTAACCAAATCATCATCATAAATGAAAGTACACTAAATATGTTTGATAATTTTGGCGCAAAATATAAAATCTCAGACAGCCAATATTTCTCATAATATTTTTCTTTACAGTTCAATACTAACATGAGCCCCTTGGAGCAATCTTGTGAAACAAAATTTAGGAACAGTGATTAAAACATTTACCCGACCTGCGCAACCAATTTTTTTACGACTAGCTCATTTTCAACCATATTCATATAGATACATTTACATCGACATGACTAATTTCAATGACAGCTATCTCCTTTTAGCCATGTCATGGGAATGTTGGAAAGTAGATTTAGGTTCCATCAACATTTTGAACATTATAAACCAACTTTATGAATTATATTGAAATTTAAACAAAAATTATTTGCCTTTTGTTGTTTTTGTGTTGTGCAACCAGATTTATATATCTACCGCAATGTGCAAGATTAATATTTTGGTTGTCGCAGGGTTGAATCTTAAAAGTACAAGGATTTCGGTAATTTGTTACCATATGGTTCTCATTTTAAAAACTTTTTTTTAAACACATTAAAACACTTCGATACATACTGTGAAATGGTCGCCACACAAAATAAATAAAAATTTACTTTTATATACAGTACATACATAAATTTATACACAAGAAGCCCTTCAAATTCAAATTTGCTGGTATAAAAATCTCTATAACATTGTAGTCACAATGTACAGGTGCTCGTCAAATAGTTGCACATTATATTGTATGAGTTAAACACGACTGACCAGCCTTATAGTGACAATGTAAATTTTGTTATCATGAATAACATGATAATCGCGGATATGTAAATGACAACATTTCAGATTTCGATGCTCCAAATTGTTTTTGACCTGCAGAAAAGAGAAAATTGTCTCTTTTTATGCCGTTTGTATCTCCTCGAACTGTTCGCATTATTTTTTTCCATAACTTCACAATGATATTTTTGTAACATTTAGTTTGACGTGTCGTTACAAAATGATTATCATTACTGTCCAACACTTTTGATAGTTTTTGCTATGTACACCCATAATCAATTAAATGTGATATATATTTTTTTCTAATCTATTTGTATTTTAAAACACTTCGTAAATTCTTTCCATAATGAAATTTTATTCAAACCTTTGCAATTATCTACTTAAAAAGAATGATGCTATTCTTAAAGCTGGGGTGTACATTTGGTAAATCTAAAAATGTTGTATATTATGAAAGATTATTTGACAAAACATAGTTATATCGATTGAGAAATGAGATCTGAAATGATTACGAATGTGCACATAATATTACGATAAAACATGAATAAAAAAATAAAAGTCTATGTCCCGGCTAAATGAGTTACATTTTCTCTTTATATAATGCAATTTATAGATATTGATGGGGAGGTAATTTTCGTATCGTTTTGTTTATAACTTTTTTACTTTAAAAAATCTACATCGTTGGAATGATAATTGTCTGGAAGGTCTCTATTCAGGTAAATGATACAACTGCTAGTGCACGATACGGAATCTACTCCCATGATCAACTTTTCATACAGATTAAAAATGTAACAAATAAGTGCAATGGTTCTATTGCTCCTTTTAGAGCTGGTGTGGAGTGTTATATAACTAATCTTACTAAATATATAAGCCGCCTTCAACGAGGTATCTTTGAGAACTTTGTTCTACTTGATGGTTAAAAGGTGCATTGGGTTGGATAACATTGCACTTTGTGGTAACTCGTTCTGTACAATGAGCATACTATAATACATACAATGGAAGCGATCATTGCTGAACTTCCTGTTGTTCAGGTGTATGTTGGGATACTTCTTCTTGCCTAGCTAACCATTCCCTTACCAATCGATCAGGAGAGACCTTAGACTCGTGTACCACCCGGTCCCTATCCATTACGTACGTGGCTCTATAGGCCTTTTCATAGAGTCCCTCGTAGGAGTCTACCCCTTCCGATAAAAGGCTTATCCTAGAGCCTGTACGCGAGTCTGACGGGGTGGAAACACGAGCAGACTGCAGTGAGAGGTGGCTTGGACACCTGCAGCTAAAGTTCCTGTGTATCATGCAGCATTCGTCTAACATCCCTCCACGAAGATCCGAACATGATTTGCTCAAAGGGTTGTACGATGGAGGATTAAGACCCTTCGAGGAAGTTGGAATCGCCCTAGCTGACCCTGCAGGACTTCGATCAGCCGCTCGGTCCTTACGAACATGCAGACTGCAACATGCTGACCCTACAAGGTCACCATTTGCGTTAGAATCTAAGCTCTGCGTCGCGTGGTTATCGAGGAGCGCCAGTGACACAGGGCGCTGCTTTGGTCGCTTTGGAAGAAGAGTTGGTGTACCCGGTGCCTTTGGGTTTCCCTCCACCGGACTACTGTCATTGGTGGTGATTGTAGGTGACGTAAGATCCAGGTTTGCCATGAGACGAGAACAACCGAGCGAATCGGTGTCCGACGAGGACGGGTGAGATATCGTTGACTGTGAAGCGAACTTTCGGCGATTACGAGGTAACGCTCTGACTCCGTTGGCAGAGGCGACTCGTTTACTGTCTTGTCGGGGTGACGAAAATCCTTTGGTGAGGAAACGTGGATTGAAAGCTCTTTGCCACCCAAAATCGTCTGTCTTCTCAAGCATGGAGTTTACACAGGCCGTCTCAAGGTATCTGCTACGGCGGCAGAACCTGGGTGAACAGTAGACACTCAACCTTTGATCTTTTACCTGGGAAACACTTGGGGAGCCGTCCCGACCGGGAGACATTGTTACGGTCAGAAAGCACCCCGGGAGTAACCCCGTTAGGTTTGGTATAGTTCCTGTTTTGGGTTAATCACTTCGAATTAGTTTTGTAATCAAGATCCTATTTAGTGCTTTATTTTTGATAGGATGGATCTGATGGATCGAATTGCAGGACTCCTCCCTATTCCCCTTTGGTATTTTTAGTCGTCGTTTAAAGCAATTGGGATTTGTCTCTGTCTCTGACTTAAAATAACCCGAAACGTGATAACGCTTACGCTCTAATTCTTCTTGACTTTGCTTAAATGTTATAAACAATCTTCGGTTTCATAATTATTCTTCGTATCTCAAGTCACTAATCACTGCATGTGTAATTTAAATCCATGCAGTAGGCCGCTATCCAAAATAATTTGACTCCGTAAAACTCCTCAAAATGATTTTGATGGTTCTGTGATGTCAGATTAATATATCAATTACTATGTCGCCTGATGATTATGCCAAGTGACGTTTTTTTTTTCTTCGTTTGAACTCTCGCTTGTCTGCTGCCGACTAAATGTTTTTACCAAAGTTATTTTCAAGAACGTTCTTCGTAGAAGCCTCACCGGATCCAATGAGTTGGATGCTCCTACCTCCGATGAACGTGTGACCTCACCGACCCATCACGAACGAACTCATTTTAATCAATCACACAAAGGGTCCAGCGTCACTTGTTGCCACTCGTCTTTCGTCAACCGCCTATCCTTCTTCCCCTAGAGACTGACAAAACCAAATGATATAACTACCCGGATCGAAATTATGCGAGTTTATGCACACACGAGTGTCCCTCCAAAGCACTCACTGTTTTATCTCCGGGATATTTCTTTAAATGCTGGCCGTCCCTGTAGCTAGCCAGCATACGACGGTTCCAAGCGAATTTGATGTCGATATTGATTCCTTGAATGCTCGGCTGCCGTAAAACAAACGACGAGCAACTTCGTCTAATCACCTTCCGATCGAAGTGGGCATCGCACGACCCCGTTGTGTACCGTCGCTGTGTGTTAAGAGACTGTGTACGTTATTGACTCGTGGGTGAGTGTAGGTGTGTGTGCATGCGAAGGCGAAGTTACCTTGGTATATGTGTGCGTTATTGGATTGTGTGTGAGTGTGTGCGTGAGAGTGCCTGAGTGCGTGTGAGTTTGAGAAAGCTCCCAATTGGAGTTGATTTAGGTCGAGATGAAATAGATGGTAGTAGCGTAATTGAGGTTTGTTTGTTCGAGGGGTTGTTATTGGAGAATCCGCCGGATGTTAAATTGCCAATGACGTAGAAGACGTTTTACCTAGAAAGAAATAGAAAAAGAAAGATATATCACTCATCTAAATATAACCTCGAAACAATTTGACGAGAGCGTATATTTGACAAAATACAAGAGGACCTGTAAAGTAGAATTTAGCTCCGTATATATCGGAATTAACAAGGATGATATGAACACAATAAAGATGTTGCTGTCAAGTAAAAAATTGTATCTTAGGTGAATTAATATTGCTGCCTCGAAATCAACCGAAACAGATAGCATAGAAAGATACGATTGTTTCATGAGTAGAGCTCAAAGAACAAACGACTTTATAGAAACCTGAAAATACATCTTTGATGTAAAATGAGGTCCGGTACTTAACACGTTTCCGCTCTATATTTAAAGATATAGTGCATGTAGTTTGAAAGTTTGAACAAGCCTTGTTGAAACACCCATCTTCGGAAAGAAAAGATTTGGGAGCAAGACGTACATTATTTGATATCATGGAATAAGACCATCTACTGCGTCCATTTTAAGAGCAGACACACTTAATATTCTACGTAAAACGAGACTTTTTTCACACTTTAGCCCATTTTTGGAAATAAGCACGAGCGATTCAAGTGCGCATTATCGATATACTGAAAATCCATTTCCTGCGAAATAAACAAATTGGAGCAAGACCAATACGAAAAGCTCTCCCCCCCCTTAAAAAAAGGGGGAATAACATTCAAAAAGACTCAAAAGAGCATCCTAAAAATGGGGCACAGTCAGGTCGGATACAAAGTTTCGTGTTACCACAATATTTCGGAATAAAACAAAACTGAAATAATCAGGTCGTTTTAGAAAATTTTAAATAGACATTATTAACTACGTAAACTATGAAAGAAAAATTTTAAGAGCAGGAAGGATTACATTTCTGCAAATGAAAATAAAGTAATCGACGTCATAATTGTATTATTACTTTTTTTAAAGAATAGAGATATACAGAAAAGTAGTGTCATATAAATATAAGCATGAGAAGAAGAAGAAAAAAAACAAAAACAAACACAACAAATAACAAACATTGCAATGCCAAAGTTGTCTAGGAATGTGTTGCATCAATTATGAAAATATTATCAGCCCACTGTCCGTAGAAACATGCCAAAACGTAAAATCAAAACGAAAATGAAAACTTAGTATATATTAGTAATTCGTATAAATTCTAGACGAAGAATTACAAAGGGCAAAGTAGAATATGATAGCAACGAAGGAAATAAAAAAAAGGAAGGGAATAAAAAAAGAAATCTGATCTAGCATAGCTATAAGTGCTGGAAAAAAAAGAAGAAAACTCAATCAGCTAAAATTGGTATTATTTAATTATCGCTTAACAGGTGCTTTCCATGGTGCTCTAATCAATTAGAGGAGACATAATTTGATTATTTTGAAAATAAAAAAATAGAGGGGGAAACAAATTGCCGGAAAGAGGGAATGGTAAGAAATGCGCAATATTAGCATCACATCATCTTATTTTTATAGCCTATTTTTATAGCCTACAGTACATCCATATAATGTATTACAATAACTCTTTTCCCCAAACATGTAACATTTAGAACGTAGTCAGCTTGTCTAAGACCAACTGACTAACAACAATTCTTCCGTTACTATTTACAACATAGTACTGACTAACAACAATTCATTCGTTATTATTTACAACATAATAACTGACTAACAACAATTCATTCGTTAATATTTACAACGTTGTTACAACAACTGTATATTACCAAATGAAACATCAAATAAACAAACAAAGTACTCTAATCCTGTAGTCGGACCAACTGTTGCCACAGTCTAACTCAAACTCACTCACATCTTAAAGTGGTAAATTCTGTTTTTCACATTTAGAAAGAATGCAAATTTACAAAAATTTGTTTCAATCGTTGTGACAAGCTTAAAAGTATGTTACTTAAAAGGGATTTTACATCATATTTTTGTAACCCTTTAATTTCATGGCTGTTGATTTTATTATTCTGAAAGGTAATTATAAAATTAAACGTGACAGTTCAACATTAAGAGCTGACTCAAGCCCTCCAAAAAGATTCCCAATACCTTTAAAACTTGGGTTTATGAGTTTGTTGCGGTGTTTAGCCCACGTTAAACCCCCAATACAAATTTGATGGATATTTCAACCTTTAACTAAACCCAACCTAACTCTAGACATATCATAGCTTATCGTGTGCCTAATCCCAACTCTAAATCTAAGACGAACTTAAGCCCGGATCAATTATCGCCGGGGTATTGGTCTGTCCATTTTTAAATGACATTCAACACATACCCTCGCTAGGTTACAGCTACACCTTTAATAATGTATAGGGATCATTGAATTATCTATGGAGAGCTTACTAGCTGCATGGAGAATGAGCCAGTAATGCCTTGGTCACATATCGTCGTACTTGCACGTGCGTGCTGTCTACGTGCAAAAACGTGGGCAAAATTTGGAAAAATAGTACGTCACGTACGTGGTGAGTACCGACTCGGTACGGAATTTGGTGTGCGCAGACACGACGCAGAACTTTTAGTGCAGGAGGAACTTTCGCTGCGTGCGGGCTACGTTCGAGCTACGGATTTGCCGCACGTGCGCGCACGCACGCCCTCGGTACTGCCAAGCACGCGCAACGCGCGACTCCGTAAGTGTTTTTAGATATTTGCGGCAGTCACTTACTGTAACCGACGGCGTACTTGGCACGTGCGTGCTGCGCACGGGATAAGTGCGTGCCCACGGTTACTTTGCTCTTGCCCATTTCAACTGTTGATTGAGCACGCAGAACTCGCGTGGATCGTACGGACTAAGCAAGTGCTCCGCACTTACAACGCGCGTTGTGCGCACTGATTTCTACTGAGCCGACGTACGTTAAAAAATATACTAGTACGTATATAAATAAATTATGACAATGTGTGTGTATGTACATGTTTGTATATATGTCTCAATATTGAAATAGAATCTCCTCACCTGTCAAAAAGTATAGCAGCATTGCATTTTAAAAATCTATTTATTTTATTTCTTATTTATGAGTCTTTATGATATTACATGTCATTGATTGCCTGAATATTGTCGACTATTTTTGTATGCCCTGAATTAAGAAAATCTTCAAACATGAGAACAAATTGAACAAGTCATTTCTTAAAAAGAACAAATGCCCCCAAATTAAAATTATGGGAGGTGGGCATTATCAATAAATGAAAACTTAAATCATGTTTCATACTTCTCCCCCAAAAAAATGTTTACAAAAGAGATAGCATATTCCATGTATACGGCAGACAGCATCACCAACAGATAAATTTAATTTTAACGTTGACAAGACAAATTTAGTCCTGTATTGCAAATACTGTTTGATGCAACTTTATTCACCAAATCATAGTCTATTTATTTACATAATTATGTTGTAGTTACAACAACAATCTATTTTTTGGGGGGTAAAATTTGTATTATATTTTGCTGAATAATGACTAATGACTGCCTGTCATTTTGGCACCGTATCATCCGAGTACCATCGCATAAAGATGTTCCCCCTTGGTGACCTCCTTTTTTATTTGAATTTGATAATGATGACGAAGATCCACAGCATCATAAAAACAAAGTTAACTTATTTCCATATATAATTTGCAAAAAGCGAACATTTCAACAGCATTCGAATAAACGTAAACAAATATTCATTTTACGATTTTCATTACTTTTTACTGATAAATTCCATCTCCAAAAGTTTCTTTCTTGTTTTTTCTTTTTTTTTCCTTGGGGTAGCCTATTTAGTCAATAGATTTTCGTGAACAAAATCATGATACAAGTTTCAAGTTTCTCCGGAAACTGTTTTGATGTTTCGCTTATACATTTTGAAAATGAAAACTCGCCAAAATGTACCATGAAACTGTCAAAGTAAAAAGAAACAAAAACACAACAACAAACATCAAGAAGATAATTTGTTTCTAGCGTTGCTAAAATTGAGTCCTATATTGCAAAAAACAGGTTTAATGCAATTTCATTAGGTTTTGCTGTATAATCAATCATTTTGATGCACATCTTCCATGGCAACGGCGTAAAAGAATCTTTCTTCTCTATAGAGAAGGTGTTCGTTTTTACTATGCCATTTGAAAAGACAAAACTTTCATTTCATAATATAACCAACAAAATGTATAATTGTTTGTAAAAAGAAAAAAGCATGTATATCAGCTATGATGCAATACTTGTGATGGTATAGGTTTATATCAGTTTATTATGTATACTGATTATGATATCATAATATGATAATATAATGAATTAATCTAAATGAATAAATATAAATAAATAAAAAATATATACATTATCCCACAATATCGATATCAAAAACTTACGTTCATCGCACTTGCACGCACTTACAACATGCGCGTGAGTACTGACACCGTACGTGAGGTGCACTTGTAAGCACGGCCTCCGTACGATAACGATTCAAACGCACGGATATCGTACGTTACAAGCACGTACAGCTCACTTACAACGTGCGCACGTACGATGCAACACAACCGCCCATTACCATACATGGTGTACCGGCCACGTACTTACACCTTGCGCAGTCCGTGCGTTGACGTACTCGCACCGTGCGCTTGCCACTTTCCGCCTCGTTTCAGAAAAAACGTAGCGACCGTAGCTCCCCAAAAAAACGTACGGCCAAAAAAACCGTACGGCGGCTTGTGCCAAGGCATAAGTGAGGAAATGAGATCTAATGAGTAAGACGAATGAAAGGACAATGAATGCATATAACCCATACCCCAGCGTAATCATGACATATATTCTAGTAAATGCTACAAAGGAAGCTCTTATCTAGTCAATAGTTAATGGATTTATCTATATATATCTTTTCATCATTGATGGAGACAAAGGGAAGAAGATGGAGCAAGGAGTAAATGACACTTTAGGTTTGACGTCACAAAAGTTGCGATATTATCAATTGCATCACCGTTTCTCCTTGTGTTATTGTTTCAATGATATACTGTAGAATAATTGTTTAACAAATTCTCTTGTGATTGCACAATACCTATGTGAATAAATGTAACCTTTCATTTTCCTCTTTACACTATTTCCAAATCTAATGCTGATTTAATCATATTCTGTCGTACTTTAGAAACATATTTAAGAGAGAAAAAGTGTGGGCGAGAATACACAAAAAAAAAAAAAAAAAAAAATAATAATATAATAAAATAAATAATAAATAAATAAATGAATAATATCCCCAAAATAATAATAATAGTCATGAATTAAGGCAATACTGGACTTAAAATGCAAACATAATTATTGCATTCCCACCACTATAAAATTTTGAGATTCAGGACTTTATTTTTCTTTCAATGTATATTGCATCATATTTTTCCATACTTAAAAACCGAAAGCGAAATAAATTGGTCAAAATTGGAAGAAGAAATTGATTAAAGGAATAACGCTGAAGGAAAAGATTGCACTATATGCCAATACAGAGATGTATATACAGAACGCAGAAATTGAGTTGGAACTGGGGTGGAAAATGGATGCAGTAAAAATCAATCAAGCATGCCCTAGAACCTGCACCAAATATTCATATTACATTCTCTTTTACGTTAAACTTGGAACTGCATTTACTTGTGTTTAAATGATGTGCTCAAATATCTCCCTTAAGTTATTATTTAAACTCTTTATGTTATTTAAAGCATGGTCTCGTAGCTATTAATTTTTTTTAAAGCTTAGGATTTGGTTTAATAGCGTCATATATTGACGAATACTTTAATCGAACTATAGAGATTACAATTCAACCACTTATAGAATAGCTAAATCAAGAAAAGGAATTCAAGTAAAGATTAACGAGAGTGAATGAAAATGTTTTCTTAATGAATGAAGCTTTTTAGCGATTTTTGGAAGATAATCTAACCCCATTTGTTACATGGCAGAAATGTTAAATTGTAAACAGATAGATAAGTAATCATTCATGTGCGCATGCATAATATAGCTATACGTGATCAGAATATTGCATCAAGGTGAAAGAAAAGAGACTTCCTGGGAAGTTAAGAACTTTAGTTGAAGCACATAGGCGCTTGGTTATATCTCCTTTAAGATTTGGAAATAACCCAGGAGAGATCAGGAACGTGCGTTGATTCGTCTCAGGTGGAAATTCGCAGATGAAAATCAATTTCTCTTCAGTAAAATCGATGCCTCACGCAATGGGGTTCATGCTATACAGCCGAACCCCATAATTAACATTGAAAGTCGGAATTGTATACCTGTCTAGTAGGCTTACATACAGTATACATTTATTACTATATACATAAACAACATAATTAAGATGCCATTATGTCTGATCACCTTTTGGTCCAATTTCTGATTCGCCTATCTCAAATTCTTTCCTATTCCCATTTTGTTTAATGCCAAGTTAGTCTAAAGTCCACTCAGTCTAACACCACTTACTTAATTCCCTGAAACAAAATGGTAAGAGACAGAATAATTAGGGAATCAGACGGAAATGCTATTAGATAATTTTGTTATAAGATGAATTACATTAGACAAAGCAGAAATTAGACCAAATCCTTAGTATATCAAACAGGTTTAGCCCATGTGGTATGAGACAATCAGAGGATAAGGGAGTTTACAGTTACCGATAGGAGCTCTGTGACGTCATTGGGTCAGGGGTCACATGTACGTGGTCTCGTCTATATCAGGAATTCTTACATGTGAAGTCTATGACACCTTTTGATTTACATATGGTTTTCATGCTTTTTTTCGCTCATATTGTGAAAATATGGATGAAGAATCGCACTTGTCTATTGATGAGATAGACAATGTATACTTATTCCTATCTTTATTTTGATACCATGTTTATTTGAGTCTCTTTTCTCAACTGAAAGCGAAATTTGTAAGTTACCAACTCGCGTACGGCAAAGCGGCATTGAGTTCGCCGAAACCAACGGGGCTTGAAATCTCGATATCCGGACCGGTGTGCATAAGTACACAGTCGGTGTTTTTGCAACTTTCCGGGAGGAAAACGTTAATGAAAGTCATGAAAATGTCTCATCATATTATTCAACATGGCAAACGAGAAGGAAAAAAAACCGACAAAAGAAATATACAGCTAGATTTTTGTCTGATAAGAATTTGTAGATATGCCGTACGTTGGTTGACTCATGGGTTGACTGTACGGTCGCCGCATTTTATGTACATTTGGCCTGACCCCGAAAGTGGATATCGGAGACTCGCGCATGCGCAGATTGTATCTGTAAACTCCCTTATTGAAGCGACTGCTATAAGACCAAGTAGATATAACGTAATCCAGAGACTTTTCCTATGTGTTCATATCTCATGAAGACAAACCCACTTTGACTAATGCCCGATTTTTCTTGTCCTACATGGTCTAATTCCATTTCGTCTATAACCAGTTTGTCTGATTGCCTTTTGGTTTAATAGTCACTTCGCCTAGTTACCATTTCGTCTCATTTCCATTTGGTCTAATGTCCATTTCGTCTAATATCCGATCGGTCTATCAACACTTGGTCGATTCTTGCAACAGACTGGAAATATGCCAATTAGTAACTTGAGAACTAGACGAAATGCAATTAGACCATTTGAAAATTGGACAAATCGGCAAGTAGACCAAGTGAGAGTGAGGCCAATATGTATTAGACGAATCGGAAGTTAGACCAAACTGTTCATAGACCATAATGGATTCAGCCAATGTGCTATAAGACAATCAGAGAATTTGACCAACTGATATTAGACCAAGTAGATATAAACGTAATCCAGAGACTTTTCCTATGTTTTCATATCTCACGAAGATAACAGTATGGAAAAATTGTCAAACGGATATTAGGATTTCCCCCCTGTAAAATTTAGTGAACTTTACAGTGTGAAAGCGTATCAGGACAACTAACCCGAAGAAATTAGGTTACGTGTAGAGTTTTGGCGGGGTAGTTGTCCCGGGGTAATTGTCCAGGGCATGCTGTCTTCCAAGAACCGAGTAAAAGAAATTATCTGAGAATAATGTTTCGAAGGAACCCGTAGTTTTGTATTTGTAAAGGAAATATTGAGGAACAGATACTAAGTATGGAAAACCATATAAAGTTAGAAATCATACTAATGCTAATTACTTTTATATTTTAAATAGCATAATGAAATAATGAAGGGCACTCTTAAGGATATGATAAGGTAAGGTCAGATAAAATACAGATAAGGTTCTTTAGTGATTAATAGGCCCCACCCCCTAAAAAAAAATAGATAAATAAAATAAAGAAAGAAAGAAAAAAAAGACACTGCCAGCACGTAAACAAAATATAATATATATATTTTTTTTCATTAGATTTTCCAACACCAATCCCCCCCCCCCCCGATTTGTAGGTAGAAACAACCAAAACAAGTTGTGATAAATGGTCTTGTGCCAGCTCTTCTGCTTAAAAATAAATTATCATAAAATCCATGAATCACAAGCATGACTGAATCGGGTTTATCCTCAAGTCCACAGCTACAAATAAATGACAGTCCTTCCCTAATAAGCATACGACCACTAAACCCGAGAACCTCCTACGCATATTTGCACAAACTGTGTGCATCTCGATAGTGTCTCGACTTCCATGCACATTCGGCCAAAGATGGATATATTAAGCGCTATTTTCTAATATTCAAATTTTTTATTTAAATCAAATGGATGAAATCAACTACCAGTTCAAATGTGGCATTGTCATTATGAATAAACTAAAATCACAAGAAATGTAGCTAAATCCCCTCCCCTAAGTCTAAATTTTTTTAGTCCTTAAGTCTTTTCTAAGTCTTGGTTTAAAGGAAAAAATTTACTTCAAACGCTAGATGATCAAAAAAATGACCTCATTAAGCAGTTACCTGAGTTCTAATCGAGTCTAGCAGAATTAAAAACACCACAGCTCCTTTTGATAACCACTATTTAGACATCCGTGCCTCTAAGTGTCTCGGATGTTTCCTTCTTGGAAACCCTCTTTACTAAGATAATCCATCTTCATCTCCCTTACCTCTCAATAGAGGATGTATTAGCTCTGAGAAGATGGGGATCTGGAAAGGGGCTACCACCTTACTGCCACATATAAGGATCTTTCACACAAGACGAAAACATCTATACCTGTGACAAATTACTGTAAAGTAATGGAGTTGTAATGCACTGTTGCACTTAAAGCTTGAATAACAAGTTACTTCCAGTGATTTTACTGATGAGGGTTGAAAATTTGAATACCCGTAGTTCTTTTTAGCGCGAACGCTTTGCAACGATTAGAGATTTCAATGTATTTATTTAAAAAAATGATTCACGGAGATCAATCAATCCTGTTTTTGAGAAAATGTGCACATCCGTAATAAATTGTTACAGTTGTGTAAAGAACTTAAAGGTAAAATTACATTGCTGTATAGTGTTTTATGTCGACAATGATCTTTTCTACCAAACGCTAACCAAAGTCCTGTTTTAATTTACGACACTAAGACGAGAAAAAACAATACGTATCGTTGAAGCAAGCTTACGATAAATTGTGCTCGTGTGAAAAAAGGGGAGATACAGTAGGTTGAAAGACTTCAAATGACTATCATCGATAATTACTGTCATAAATCGTGCCCCAAAGCAGAAGGAAACAGTGTGTCTGGTATTTGACATTTGTCAATGACATATTATTGAATTCATTAAAGTTGATTAATGCATTCCCCTCTATGTTGGTCATTGAGGTTATTTCACAATCTTGACATCTAAATGCATTCATATGGGCAATTCCACAGAAATCCGGACAAGGGTGTTGGAAATTCAACATGATATTTGGTTAAAATGACTTTGATTTTCAAAAAATACATGAGTTACAGTTTTAAGAATCAATAAAAATTTTATCGATGGCGGCCATTTTCACTTTCTAAACAAATGCCGAAGTATTCCAATATTTCTGGGGTATAGAGAAGGTGTTTTTACAAAAACTCATTTTCATTTTCTCAACTAAATCGTTTCTGTTCCCAAAAATCTTTCACATGGATAAAGTTGTTAGAGAGACACTTTATCAAAGTGTATTTAAAAAAATTTGGTTCCATTGTGACTTTGGCCAAAAAACTTGGATTTAATCTACCCTCATTTGGGATGTAACGTCAGTTACCGAAAACATGAACTTGTTTATTTTTCTCACAAAGAACAGTATCAACTATGCCAATTAGGATTTCTAATGTATGACTGCATCTCATTATTACCAATAGCAATTCTATTGGATATTCAACATACAATTCAAGTCAAAATTTACAACTAATTTGTGTGACGTCAGTTACCATGACCTAGTGTAACGTCAGTTACCATGATGCCATTATCGTTATAGAAAACAATTACAATGTGGACTCCTATATGCATCTGAACTAATTACCACTGCTTAAACTAATTGTCTAGTGATGAAGACTGTCAGGTGAATGGTAACTTCTTCTTTTATGATTTAAGAGTTGGGAAACCCATGCAGTGTACATGTACACATAAGCCCCTCCAAGCTAGTTAAGATTTTCAGTGATTATCTATTGGTGTGATCAGGGTTCCATTGCTATTTATCTTGAATTTGGATAGGAGCCTAGAATTTGAAATGTATGATAAAATCCAACAAAATATGATTGTCAAAAAAAATTATCTCTGTGAAAACTTATAAATAATGAAACAAAAACTATGATCAAACTCCCATATCTGTGCATCTATCTTAGATGTAGTGAATTGTGATAGAAAAACACTTTACTTTACAGGATTTATTTTTATTCAAAGACAACGAATTTTCACAAATTTAAAAGATAGTTTGAAATTCTGCATATTTATACTACTGATCATAACTTGTAAAAATGAGATAAGTAAATGGATATGCAGTCTTCGAGTTTTAATTAAGAGAAACTGTTTAAAAGTGATTTTAAAAAGTTGATAAGTATTACCTCGAATTGCGTGTGACTGTGAGGATTATAAATCAACAAATGATAGTAAATGACAAATTCTAGCGAAATTCACATGAACTACACAACAAAAATACATGTATGGGACTCCTACGTGTATTAATAATTTTATATTAATATTTAAGTTTGCTGATATCTAATATAAATTTCATATTTATGTAAAAAATTTTAGTTCTTAAGTAGTAAGAAATAAATTTCCAAATATTCTTTACAACACCTATAGCAAATATATGATGTAAACTGTATGTCCTCAGTAAAGTTTTAACTGAAGAAGAGGAAAATGATAACGTTTCTTATTTGGCCAATCGTTGCCACAATAGGTATAATGTCATATCACACAATAATTCATAAAGCCAGAACAAAATATTTTGATCGATCAAAATGTGGGATTTAACATGTGTAAAGTCTATGGAAGATGTAAGGTAACGTCAGTAGTACGTCAATACGACATGCGCTGACAAAAGTATCCCCAGCAAAAACAAAAATTATGAAAATCTCTCTTATTTTGCACATCTGTTTAAGGACCTAGGTATGATGTATATAAAACTTACTTATAACACATCGTGGACATGAGATGTTGAGATATCAGCACCATGATTTTGCATGTCGTTTTCTGTAACGTCAGTATACAGACACGTTTTGCTTGGCGTTCAATGGAAATGATGTTTGGGTGGAATTTTTTTACACAAATCTTCCTTTTTACCTACTTTTTAATGTTTATAATTGAGACCCTGTATATCCTATCTCATTAATATAGAGACAAACAATGTAGAAAATTCTGGTTGTGTGTAACGTCAGTTACCGTGGAATTGCCCATATGGTTCTCGAGTATTCGTCATGATTATACATTTCAAAATGTCTAAATAAATATTTCTTCAACAAAAATTTGTTTGTTTCTATATTGTTCTTCTCAATACTGAATAATTCTTAAAACCTTTGGTTTATTTAGCATTTAAAGAGGCCTGGAATAATGGTTATAATACATTTTATCCCATTAGTCATCTAGTTACTAAGTATCTAAAAGTCTTTCGGAATATAAAGTGAGCGTCAACATTTTGACGAGGAGTGATTTGGACCCCAACCCCCTCTGGTACGCCAATGCTTTATGATAGACATCCAAGGTTCTACTCCCAACTGCCTCTTTATGAAACACCATCTACACTTCTGTATTTTCCCTATGGACTTGTTGAAAGCACCACATGAATCGTTAATCATAGCCCGGGTTAACATCCCTTCGGGTGTGGATTATTCTATATCTCGTCTTTTCATGGAGACTATCCCTCCTTCTAACCCTCAGGGAACCAAAGCATTCATCTTTGCTGTCAGTTCCGCAGTAAGAGAGGATTATTCTTAATTCTATTTCTATCCAGGATGAAGCAGCGTTCATACCACACGAGTAACCCTGTGTAAAAATGACGAAACAGACAACCGGTGATTCTCATTGTAAAATGAAAAGAAGATTTTTTTTTATTAATTTAATTTTCTTCATTTTCATTTATTTATTTATTTATTTTTTTGTTGCTTAAAACATCATTAATGCATCTTTGTGTTTACTTCAAATTACAATATAGACCGCTGAAATAAATTGTTTCAACGCATTATTCATGAATGCCGATGACTTCTCAGCTGTCCATTAAATTTATCAAGGACTTCGTAATTAAAGTCAGAGTGCATTTGGTTTCAGTTGAAAGTAGATGTGACACACATCAAAGGCGAATTTTAAGTGGTGTGAAGGATCCATCAACAGTTTTCAGTGGCGGATCCAGGATTTGATGACAGGTGGGGGGGACAGACTGGAATTTTGAGATTTTGGTGAACCCAATTTTTTTTTCCTTCAAACCGGGAAATTTTCACGTCACGTGTGGCCGACGCGATAAGCAAGGGGGGGGGGTAAGGTGTTAAACATTTTAAAATCAGGTAAGTAATTGCATATTAAGGTGAGTCAATGAGACGGTCGCGTTAATTTTCCCCCTTTTTTCTCTCTTTTTTCTCTTTCTTTTTCTTTTTCTTTTCTTTTATTTTAGTTGCTGTGGGGAGGGAGGGGGAGGGGGGTGTCGGGTATCAGTTAAAAAAAAATCAATAAAAAAAAAAATCAATAGACAAAATTTCTGGAATTTAAAGAGGACACGGCCGACATTAAAAATAAGGTGAGGGGGCCAGCCCCCCCCCCTTCCTGTGGATCCGCCATGGCTCTCGGATCCTGTCCATATCTCTCTAGTCTGTCTCTCATTCTCATTGTTATATTTCACAATTTGATAGGAAATTTTAAACTGGGACATTAGTATAATTACTTTGTGAGCCGGAAAATCCATAATTTTTAATACAGGTTCACCTGTTGGTATTTCCCGCCTTTACAAACATATTATGTGCAGTATAGCATATTAATATTCTTATATTAATCCTTCCAGTCGAACTAAAGACTTTCTACTTATTAGTCTTTGATTGATCTACGTGGATGATCGTTTCTAAAAAAAAAAACCCAAAACAACAGGAAAACAACAACAAAAACAACAACAAAAAATCATACGGCCCTTTTCCCAATATTATTAGAAACAGATGAAAAAGAACGAAATGGAGAGAAAATTGAAATGTTTACAATTTTTGAATACTAACAGCATCTTCTCTATATTTCTCTCTTTTTTCAATAACAACTTCTATTTTTATAAGATGTGTATTGGGGATTTCGTTCATATGTGAACTTTAAAATTATGTATGACTTAGTTATGTTTCAATTCACTTAAAAGAAAATGATAGACACAAAAAGAAAAGTAAATAAATTACCGTGATAATGGTCTGTCGTAAGGTGTCGAAGAGGCGACCTCCTTTCCCCAGTAGAAGCTTTTACTCACACAAATGATTCCAAAAAGACGGAGGAACAGTTAGCCTATCCACAAGTGTGCGTGCAATAAGGAATTCTCGTTAAGCAAGTTCTGACTTAATTATCCACGTGGTGTCATACTCTCTTCAATAGGCGTTAAACACATTAATTACAGTTGATAACGTATTTCGTTTATAAGAGCGGCCGCCTTAATTTGAGGAGGTATTAAAATGCCGCCAATTCGCTAGCTGTCTGTGCATGATGTAAAGTTACAGCACTCCCCGTTAGTGCATGTCTGTGTGTCTAGCATTCCCGTTGCTACTAGGCACTCAGCACATCTTTCAACAAGCACTTTATCAAGGAGTGTATCTGTGTGTGTACGGACCTAATGCATGATGTTTAAAGACCCCGCCTGCAAGTGTACATTTTGAATGGGTGCGCGCAGACGTAATTACATTCATAATAACTAGGCATTTTTTTGGCGTGTCTGGGTGTGTGCACTAGTATTACAAGAATGCGGCACAGGTGCGGGAAATCTACATTGCCCAAGGGAGTACCATGCAGCTGAAATGCGAATGCGTACACACGCACGTGATACGCTGTTGAACTTTTGATTGGCTGTTGCATTATAAGACGGCGCCACTGAGCTGTCATCTCACTGTATAGAGGGGGTGAGTCATTTTCAATGAAAGTCAATATTGGTGTGAATCCGAATTCGCCATACGCTCACTACTTTTTGTGATTCACTATTCTCTGTCAATGGTTTGCTAGTTGATTCTGATAATAATTCTCATTAAAATGATAGCAAATATGCGATTCTACCTAAAGTGTGTAACATATATCGTCGCTCATCTCTCACATGATGTACTATTTTTCGATAATTACCGTAAAATTATATAGGCCTAAAGATAAAAGAAGAATAAATATATCTTATTATACCAAAGGCTTTAGCCCTACAGTTATGTATAACGTTTATTTCCTCCGAAATCGGGTAGAAATGAATGAGGCTATGTGTTTTATTGAAATTGCTGACACAAAAATGCTATACGTAACTAGAAAGAAAAATATTCCCCGAAAAAATAACAAACAATAATTTCTAGAAATAGGCTTAAACAAAGTACACATTTTGTCATCACCTTAAAAACACACATCACATGAAATTATAAGTTTTAAAAGCACTTACCTGAAAAAGAAGCACAAATTCTCTACATGCTGCCCATTCAATAACATTGATATCACTCTGACTTTGTACTCATTCTCATACGATGATCCACCAAGGAATGATCTATATAACACGATTTACTTCACTGCTAGACCATAATATTTGCATTTCTTGTGAACCTCTGAAGAAGCCTTTGCATCTCGAATGAGCTGTCAATATTTATTTTATCTTTTCATGCATCTCAATTGTTCTGCTGGAAGTGTTTACATTTAGTCT
Source organism: Paracentrotus lividus (assembly GCA_940671915.1). Taxonomy (NCBI): domain Eukaryota; kingdom Metazoa; phylum Echinodermata; class Echinoidea; order Camarodonta; family Echinidae; genus Paracentrotus; species Paracentrotus lividus. Next base: position 2,711,575 of record CALNVZ010003433.1, read on the forward strand.
TTTACTTAGTCGTTTCTATTTTACTTCTGAACTTTCACATTTAACTTTTTTTTGTCTTTTAGTAACAATTATGTTTCAAATGCGTTTGGTTGTTCAAGTCGCATTGTGAGAACGTTATGCCTGTCTCAAACCGACAAGCTGAGCTTTATTTTGAGGGAAGCAATGGATAAGCTTTGAAACCATTTTTATGGATAAGATTAATCAACTGCAAAATTTATCATTTGAAGTCAATATCAACATCTCAATGTCGTGTAAAAGGTGAAAATGAAAACATCACAATTTGTTTTGCTCTCTCATCTCCCTTTCAGTCTATGAACAGCGTATTTTCCATAGGCCTATCACTGAATAGGCCTACATATTAAACAAATGCAAAAAAAAAAAAAAAAAAAAAAAAAAAAAAAAAAAAAAAAAAAAAAGTTGTGCAGTCTGGAAGCTGATATAGTTTCAGACAAAAACATCGATCATGTATGGTAACGTCTAGTATAGCTTCACGAAAACTAGTGTCACATGACCCTCAAAGTAAGCTCTTTCTCAAAGTGCACGATCACTTACAAATTAACTCATGTTGTGAATTAAGCTGGTGTCACACTGTCCCGATGTTCAGCTGCGATATATTCACGATGGTGCATTATTAGTGTTCGGGCGAAGTTAGCGGATGCCTACAGAAGGTAACACACGATTGCAACTTTCTATTCTTTATCGGGATGACGCTATGTATTATTATGTAATATCCCACAGGTGAATAGCATTTTTACGGATTTGTGCCGATGCGAAGGACACACGAAGGGTACACGATGCTTACGTGATCAGAGCAATTAAATTTAAAAATATCCATGACCGTGGGTCCATCCTTGCTCAACTTCGGGAAAGAGCCATGCGGGCTTGACAATACTGTACGATGGCTACACGATGGCATTGAGAGGGCATCGAGAAGTCGTGTTGCCTTCGCATTGCCTTCGTAAGGCAAACATGCCCGATCCTACGATGCTCTAACGAAGAGAACCTTCGCATAGACCATCGGGATTATTTTTGGGCTGCCAAAGATTTTGCCGATGCATCGGAAGTTGCTGCCGGAGCCTGAAAAAAAAAAAAAAAACATAAAAACTCCACCGATGGTCATGGTGGTTTTAAGATTGTTAATCATACAGGCTGTGTCAAATAAAATGGTGCAACTGGAAAACTTTTTGTTTAATTATTGAAATCAATCACAATATAATAATATTCAAAATTTCTATAAAGGAGGAAAATCAGGCTTTCGTCAGCATTTTTTTTTTAAATCTCATTTGGTTATGTAGATACTGAGATATAATCACTTTTGTATAATCAAGAATGTAGGCAGATCTTAGGATCTGTACGGGAAGAGTAAGACGCTCCCGCCCTCCATGAGTCACAGGGTCGCACCTTTGGCAAGTGAGAGTAACCCTTAGCCACCCAAACCAGGGATACGGTAAAACTGCTGGGCAGCAGCAGCAGTGGTTGATGCCGCCAGCGGATGATCTTGACGGAATAAGACAACGGTGGGGGGTCATCAGTCCTAATGAGTTGGACAATCCCCGAGTTAGCAGGGGCTGCGCAGAAGAAGGCAACGACAAACCACTTCTGTTTAATTTGTCAAGAAAACCCCATGGACAGAAACAATAGATCAAGCAACGATATGGTGCTGGAGAATGGGACCCCTAGGTTTAAAGGTACCCATCGAGCTACTGGGGAAGAGCTCAGGGCTCCACTAAATACAGCTGAATGTAATGACGTTGCTGAACCAAACCCACCAGGAAGTTCAGCAGCTGAAGCCATCAGACTGGAACGGAGGAGCACTAGCTTTGCAAAGACCCACACCATAGGGACATGGAACGTTAGGAGTATGAGATTAGGCAAACTCGATATCGTAAAAGCTGAGATGGATCGCAACAATATTGAAGTCTTAGGGATAAGTGAGTTGAAATGGACTGGAATGGGATACTTTCAAACAGATGACTACATGGTATACTATTCAGGGAATGATAGATTAAGAAGAAACGGAGTTGCACTGATTCTACACAATAATATGGCAAAGTCGGTGCTGGGATACAACCCTGTGAATGACAGAATTATTACCATTAGACTACAGGGCCACCCAATCAATGTAACGGTTATCCAGGTGTATGCCCCAACCACAGAAGCAGATGAGGAAGACGTTGACAAATTCTATGAACAGCTTCAACAAGTCATAGACACAACAGCAAAAGGAGACAACATGATTATTATAGGAGATATGAATGCAAAAGTTGGAGAGGGGATAGTACCGGGCATTGTTGGAAAGTATGGACTCGGAATACGCAACAATGCAGGTGAACGTCTAATTGAATTCTGTGCTGGAAACGACCTAAGTATAGCTAACACAAATTTCCAGCAACCTAAACGAAGGCTGTACACATGGATTTCACCAAACCAACAGCATCGAAATCAAATCGACTATATAATATGTAGTAAGAGATGGAAAAGTGCAATCCAAGTTGCCAAGACACTTCCTGGAGCAGATTGCGGAACAGACCATCAACTACTTGTAACTAAAATCAAAATGAGACTGAAGAAAGTACCCAAAACGAAAGTACAAGTGAGGTACAACGTACAAGAAATACCAATTGCATATGAAGTCCAAATTAGTAACAGGTTTGCTGCACTGAATGAAGTGGCAATGGATAAAGAACCCAACGAACTATGGGAGGAAATGAGACGCATTGTGAGGAAAGAGGCCCAACAACACATACCGAAAGTGAAAAGGAAGAGAAAAGCTAAATGGCTCACAGAGGAAACAATCTCCATAGCGAAAGAGAGACGCAGAGCAAAGTCTAAAGGTGACTCGGAAGAAGTAAGAAGGGTAAACAGGCAATTTCAAAGAGAAGCTAGGAAGGACAAAGAAAGATATCTTAACCAAGAATGTCAAGGAATTGAAGAAAACAACAAAAAAGGGAAAACCAAAGACCTGTTCAAGAAAATTAAAGAAATAACAGGAAAATATGTACCAAGAGTTGGTGTAGTGAAAAACAACCAAGGCAAAGATTTCACAGAGAAAGCAGAAGTTAAGAAAAGATGGACTGAGTACACGTCAAACCTATATAAACAAGACCCAAATGTACAAAAGGAATTTGTGCCTCAAGACTTTAATATGGAGCCTTGTGTGCTTGAGAGTGAAGTTCGCCAGGCACTCAAAGATATCTCAGATGGAAAGGCTCCAGGAATCGATGATATACCAATAGAACTGTTCAAGGCTGGAGACGATGAAGCAGTAAAGCTGATAACCAAAATATGTCAAAATATTTGGACAACTACAGTTTGGCCCATAGATTGGAAAAGATCTGTTTTCATTCCAATCCCCAAGAAAGGTGATCCACGAGTATGTTCCAACAATAGAACTATTGCACTCATCCCACATATCAGTAAAGTTCTACTCAAGGTCATTCAAAGAAGAATGAAACATATTATTCAAAGAGAACTTCCCGAAGAACAGGCGGGATTCCGTAAAGGGAGAAGAACTAGAGACCAGATTGCCAACCTCAGATGGATTATGGAGAAGACCAGGGAATATCAGCAAGAACTATATTTATGCTTTATCGACTATAGTAAAGCATTTGACTGTGTAGATCATGGTACACTCTGGGAATGTGCTACGATATATGGGAGTGCCTGAGCATCTTGTTGTACTTGTGAGAAATCTGTACACTGACCAAGAGGCAACTGTAAGACAGATTTTGGAGAGACAGACTGGATCAACATCAAGAAGGAGTCAGACAGGTTGCATTCTATCTCCATACTATTCAATTTGTATGGTGAGTATGTCATGAGGATGGCTGGGCTGAAAGAAATGACATTGGATCAAAGTAGGGGGTAGACAAATCAACAACCTAAGTACGCAGATGATACTACATTGCTAGCGGATAATGAGGACGACCTGAGAACACCACACAAAAGTCAAGCAGAGAGCCTAAAAGCTGGACTGAGCCTCAACATCAAGAAACAAAAGTAATGTCAACTGCATTACAAGGTAATTCTAAGGTTGGTGAGAAAAATATCAGGGTGAATAGTTTTGTCTTCCTCGGAGCTAAAGTGGAGAAGGAGTGGTTGTGCAGCAGAAATAAGACGCCGCATTGTGCTTGGGAAAACTGCAATGTCTGGACTCACCAAATAATGAAAGATAAGATGTTAGCAAAACAACAAAACTAGGATGGTATCATCATTGGTCTTCCCTGTGGTACTGTACGGATGTGAATGCTGGACGTGAGAAACAGAGAGGAAGAAACTAGATGCATTTGAATTGTGGTGTTGGCGCAGATTATTAAGGATCCATGGACAGCCAGGAGAACAACGGTCAGTGCTTGAAGAGATACACCACGCTGTTCCTTCGAGAGCATGGTTGTCAAACAGAGACTTGGTTACTTTGGACACATTGCCCGATCAAAAGGTATAGAAATGAACATCATGCTAGGAAAGTGCAAGGCAAGAGAAGAAGGGAGACAGCGGACAAGATGGATGGATGGTGTGTCAAGGAAACAGACACGTCATGCAAAATTTGTGTCAAATGGCCCAAGAGAGGGAAACTTGGAGAGGTTTTGTCCATGGGATCACCAGAGGTCGAAGACGACTTGATGGCACCTAACAACAACATAATCAAGAATATCTATTGCGCATGCTTTTCCATAGTCTATATTTAGATTTTGTGCATAGTGACCACGAATTCATTGCTCCAGAACAATAAATGTGTGTAATATCGATCAGCTTCCCGTCGCACACCTTTTTTTAAAAATCTGGTACCACATACAGACATTATTTCAGAAGAGTTATAGCTTAATAATTTTCCCCGGCTGCTCCATTCTTTTTTAAACAGTCTGTATTACTCCAAAATGGCCCGATGCTTTCTAGACGCTCTCGTGATGCTTTCGTGATCAGAACAAAATTTGGGTATCCGCCATCGTATGTCCATCGCTGCTAACCTTCGGGACAGTGTGACGCGGGCTTAAGAAACGCTCTTATCACCCTTACAGTTGTGGAGAAATATTTATTTTGAATCTCTATGGTTTTTAATCTCATATTTGTTAATTACGCAGTGCAAGGCTTACCCGAGTATTTAAACGACAACCAAAATGTGAAGAGGCCAAAATGCATGTACACTTGAAGACAGATTTTCATTATTATTTATTTGTTCACTTTATAGTTGAACGGTACTTCTCACCGATACACGAAAAACTAACAAGTTTTTCGTGCAAAATGAATATACAACAAAAACGTTCATGTAATAACCACATGTTTTGGAAGCCATAATCATTTCAAACTACTTATGTGCAAACTGTTTTAGTTTACTATCATATCATTTCATGCAGAAGAAACATGCAATTGGTGTAATAATAAGATTGTTCCTTTGAAATAAAAAGTCTAGTCTTCAAACGTATCCCTTTCTCCTATCAAAGCTTTAAGATCTACATGTTGCTGACAAATTGACCATAACTGGAATTAAGTCTACCTAAATCTTCATATCTATGTTATTGCATTGCCGAAACGTGTCAGTGGTTTTTAAAGAACTGTGCATTAATCAAAATGTCATAAGCCTTCAACTTTTATAAAACATTATGTTTATGATGATAGACAAAGTTGAAAGGAAAATGCAGTAGAGTGTACCTTTTTGCTCGGCCGGCGTGACAGAAAAAAATTGGGGCCTGGCATAAACTTTCAATTACGCCCCACCCCCTGCTTTGAATTCCTGGATCCGCGCCTGAATGTGTACACAGTCATTTCTAATACTTTTAAGATAATTACGAAATGTATTCTAAATGTCAAGAAATGGACATAAACTCTTTTGTCAAGTATAATTAGGGATATTTTCGTTTGGCGTGGTTAACTTGAAAGCTCACAAGGATGTTGGTTAACCTTTCATAACAGATGATTCCCTTTATGAATTATGATACATTGCAGTTGGTTTATTTATGAAGATGAAACCTATGTCAGTGTATTGAATAACACAGTATTCCAACTTTTGAAGAAACAATTTAGCAATCATTATCATAGCTCTCAGTATATTACTTTAAATAATCAGAGATAAAACACAGAGAACATGTATCGGAAGCCCTGATCCACCTTAAAAATGACAGCAAACCATTATTCCATTGAAGACAAATACTTATTGCACTTATATGATTCATACCGCTACGCAAGAAATACATTGTAAAATTGATCAAAATATACACAATAAATGACTTTCTTTTATATATATATACATGCTGGAAATATGTACAGTGAAAACTTCATATTCATGAATTAACAAAATATTTCCCTAAATTTGATTGTCTGAATAATGTGTTTGTAGATAACACTCCTTTAAATTTTGAGAAGTGGAAGATACAATGCTGATGTGATGATAATATAAAATGCATACGATCTTGCTTAGCCTATGCATTTCCCCCTACCTGCGCTATGCATTAGGGAATTTAGTTCTGGAAGAATACAGTTATATTTTGGAATGAAGCACTCAGCAACATTACATTAATTTTCTATTATAAAGAAACCAAGATAAAAAATAAAAAACAAAACAAAAAACAAACAATTAACAAAAAACATGAAACAAAAATTACACAACAATAAATATCGAGAAAATAAACCTTATTCTAAGCGGTAATGAGGCAAGCTGTTTGTACATGGGGTAACTCAAGGGCTGTGTGTGGAGGGGTATCACACACTAATGAACAGAATAACCCTGTATCTATTAAAAAATAAATATTATTTGATGTAAACATGATATATCATTTTCTTCAATCACAAAGTGGCGGGGAAAGTTGAATCATTGTAACCTCCAAGAAAATGATCAAAAGTTTAATACATGACCCGGCCCAAAACATTGTGAGAATAAGAGGGAGAGAGAGAGAGAGAAACAAACTAAAGAAATATTATTTCTACTGCAATAAAACATTAAAAATAATTATATATTTTATATCTGATTCGAGGGATTATGTTCTCTATTTCTTAAAATACTATATTACGTCATATAAGCCTATTGCACCGACTATAACCACATTTGAAAAGGAATGGAATGTAATATACAAGGGCAAGCAACATAAACACTAAACATTTCAAGGAAAATAGTCAGCTAAAAAACAAGGCACTATAGTAGATGCTGCCCTGGCAAAATCAAACATATATATCACCATTTTAAAATAGTCAAATGACATTATAAAAAGCAAAATGATTTTAAAAAATAATATAGTTTCGGTATCATAGGCTTTCGGAACAATGACCATTTCTTGTATAGATTTAGGTAATTTATGTCAGAAAGCTATGATTAAAAAATACTACTTTTCGTCCCATGACATGCTTCTGAAATGCTTTTAAATAAAAAATAACCTGAACGAAAACATACACATTTATAATGTTGTTTTTAACACTTTTTTGTAGGGATATTTGCCCTTTCGAATAAATTTTCATAATATTTTACATAAACTCGAGCCTTTTTCAGCTTAATTAGTTCGTTGTTTTTTAGATTAGCCAAAATTGTACCCTCACTTTGAATTTGTGTTTATAGGCATTTAACACATATTATTATGATTGAATTTACATACTACATCTTCCCACCCGCATTCCCATGAATCCTGAAACCCTATTTCATATAATAATACAACTGTTAATAACAAAATTTACTAGTAAACTGAACGATTGCCTTTTCCATGTGGTTTCAACAAAAACAAACAAACAAACAAAAAATACACCAAACCCAATAGTTCATTTGAGAAGTTACAGGCTTGACTTGGAAATTTCCTGCGTGATAAAGAATATAATTCAGCAAATGAGAAGCTGCAGAAACCTATACACAAAGTGACGTAGTAGTCGTTCTGACTGCTTGGTAATCATCGGCTGAATTCGGCATATTTCGGATCGTGTCGGAAAGTTTCAGCCAATTCCGATTCATGCACAATTCTGATATGTATAAAAGACGTTATACAGCCGGAATCATCCTTAGTTCCGTTGTTTCTGTATGATCTTGTTACTTTATTCGAAAGTCTAGTTGGAAATCGACAGGTTTCTGGATTTTTTTTTCGGCTTTGAAATGTTTCAGGTTCTTTCCAGAGCCTCGTTCAAATATGCCAGATTCTCCATGCTTTATACAATTAAAAATCACAACATCCAGAGTCCTTCTTCTTGCCTGGAGCATTTGTGTCTAAAGTTATTCCGCTGGAACTGACTTCAAGATCCTCTCTCTTATGGAGTTGTCTGTCAAACGAAAATAGAAAGGAATAAGATTTTTTCGTTGTACAGTATTTCATAATTTTGCCACTGGTCACAGGTGGAATGTTTGTTTAAAACACAATTTAAAATTTTTTTTTTTTTTTTTTTTTTTGAATATCAAAAAAGGTATTTTTGTGTTGTGTTTTGTCCGTTCGTTGATTGTCTGTTGTTGACGTTTTTTCCTTCAGGGGGAGGGGTTTACGGGGTTAAATCACCGTTTATAGTTTTGTCAAGTTTTGTTATCAGTAATTGGTTTAATACCCTTTTTTTATTTATCCTCATGTGATTTGAATTTTTCGGTTTTATGTAACAACTTTGATACACTTTACTACTTCTAACCGACATTTATAACAAATATTCCATTTCCCTTTACCCATCAAAGGGGAATGTTGGGATGATCAAGCTACATTTAAATAAAAATACCTTGTCAACTCAATAACAGCATCCTCTACGTGGTTTCCCTCCTTCGCACTCGTCTCGATGAACAGAGCGTTGAAAGACTGCATATTTAACAAATAAAAAAATAAAATAAAAAAATGAATACAATAACTTCCGGGAAAGTGATATCGTAAAACACCCAAATATTCAGGTACATTTATTTATTTGTTTATTGTCAATTCCATTATATTTAGGCAGGTGTTAAAAATTTCTATGACTTTATCGCAAAGTCTGCGTCTCCAAAAATACTCTACATTATTTTAATGAACACTATATTAGAGTTGGTATATTTTCTAAATAAGGGATTACTTCATGTGTTTGTGGCGTGGAAAATTTTCTTTTTCATCCTATTTAGTAAAGAGATGTACATAATTTAAAAATAAAAAGAATACAATTTGTCAAATTGGATTCGTGTACATTCAATGGGCTTTTCCAAATTATTAAAAAGTCAACCACCAAAGCAAGCACATGATAGTGGGTTAATTGTGATATTTTCAAATAATAGACGTTGTGTAAGAAGTTATTTGCAATGAAGAAATTACAAATACATAATGCCTGAAAACAGATTAGTGTTCTGTAACATGAAGACTGACTATCGATAAAAAGTTACGATTGTTTTTTTTTTCAGTAGCCTCATTTGGAGTGCAGGTGCAGTCATGGATTAGGATTAGGATATGATTAAGAGTAGGGTTATGGCTATAGGGTTAAGATTAAGATTATCAACTTTAGGGCAACCTGTCCATGATGTGGCTACCGAAATCGATCGTAATATTTTCTCCATTCTAACTCTCTGGAACTCCCAGGTTGAGTATCTTCATCTTCGTTTCTTACCGTTGCAAGTCTCTGTCCATCCTCTGTCCGTACGCATCTCACGCCCTCAGCGATAGCTTGTGGTCTGGCATCTACCTTGTTAGCACATATCATGACAGGTACTGGCTTGTGGGAACTCTCCTAAACAGAAAGACAAAAAGTAACTTTGTAAAATTTGGTATCAAGAAAATTTGACACTTTACTCCCGCTCTACTCGAGCTGGTATCGCTTCTGCTTTTCATCATCATCATCATCCATTTAACTTAATTATGCGCGCTTGATCCGTATTTTTGTCGTTGATGAACTGGTGGTTATTTTTTATTTATTATTTTTTTATTTATTTATTAATTTATTTATTTTTCATTTATTTATTTATTTATCTATTTATTTATTTATTTATTTATTTATTTATTTATTTATCTATTCATTCATTCATTTATTCATTTATTTATTTATTTATTTATTTATTTTTTTTTTTTTTAGGGGGGCTAGTACAAATTCATACTTAAAGTCTTATACAAGGAGAGAAAAAACTTAGTCTATGGGCATCTCATCACTTTTTTGACGTGTTTACATCCATTGTCTTATGGGTATAAACCGTATAATAATGATCATGAGGGAAAATTATGCCCCCCCCCCTCATCCACGACTTCCGCTGTGTGACACACTATATGATAATATTACATGAGGGTTTTAAGCGAATTTGAATTATTACTTACCTCTATCGCTTCTATCCAGTCACGCACATTAATGAATGATCTCTCACTCGTACAATCATAGAGTAGTAAGACACCATCAGCGCGTCGGAAGTAAGATTTAGCGATACTCCTGAACCTCTCCTGCCCAGCAGTGTCCCATAGCTGAAGGGATGTGACGCGGTCATCTACGTCGATTGTCTTCATTTGAAAGTCAACACCTGAAAAAATTTAGTTTTCTGTTAAAAAGTGTGATCAACTCTGACGTTTGAAAGACGAAAATATTGAATGTTTTCCATAATTGTCAGGGTTGCTCAAAATTACCAATATTAGACTCCAGAGTAGATTTTTGTTTCGTTTTGTGCTTTCAGAAACTAAGTCAAAGTTTTTCAATAATATCAAACACTAAGTTTTTGTAGTTTACTAAAAATGAAACCAAATTGGATACCAGTATCGCTTTAGAATACGAACTATCACAGAGAAACCTGCTACTTCAGTCCTTCGTTCTATTATGATGTTTGTGGTGGTTTTGAGGCGGATGGTAAAATATCACTTTTGAAAAATATGTTAATTTCGTGTCATTCTGTTCACGTTCAATGTAGTTCGTATTGGTTGTCTTCATTTAAGATCCAGCACCTGAAAATAAGATTTCATTAATCAGGAACTATTCTTATTGCCTTGTCCATCATGTATTACTTTTTTATTTGAAAATCAACGCTTGAAAAGTCAATAATTAATTACCGTTCTTTTTTAAAGTACAAGAATAAACCTCTAGAAAAAATTCACAATATCACTTCTCACCTAATGTTGAGTTGAGATTACTATGGAAGATGCCTTTACATAGCCTCATGATGAAACTTGACTTGCCCACTGCCGCGTCTCCGGCGAGAACTACCTTGTACATGCGCTCTGGATGGGCAGTGGGTGTGGGGGACAGGGGCTGAACAAAAAGAAAGCAAACCGTATGATTATCAATATTAGTGGACGTTAAAGTTTCTCAACATTTTCAGTCCGCTCCTGATGATGCGTTAATAAATCCATTATAAGAGAGGATTTCTACTTTACTGCCATGGTTATCAATGAATTGCAAAATATTTACGAATCTCATCCTTCTTTTAGACAAATTTTCTTCTATTGTGAGTGATTCTATAGCTATTGTAATTTTATGAATACTTAATTGTGTTATTATGTAGAGAGTTTTGTACAATTCGGACGTATTAATTACAATATGTTGTGCATTAAAATCTTATTTTCTCCATAAGCTACCATGAACATTATATTTTAATGTTTTGAAATAATTTTTTAAGTGTTACTGAGTTTGCTGTAAATATGTTTCATTTATATAATACAATTGAGAATAGTTTGAACTTGTAATAACTTTGTTTTTATTATGTTGGGATCCCATTCTAATTAAGCTCAAGAGCTTTTATGACTTATCCTGTCAAGCTTATATGAATGCTGTTTATATTTTTACTTCACAAATAAATCAATTCAAATAAAACACTGTTAAACATATCAATAACGAATGTTTGAAAACTGGACTCCAAATATTGTAGTTCGTCTTTTAGGTTGTATTAGGTTGTTTAAAAACCTAGTCAGGTAGATCCTTAGGAGGGATACAGATCTATTATATTTCGTACTTCGGACACTCAAAACTGAATTGTTCTATCATTTTGAAAGTCGAAAGCTATAGATTATTATGGCAGGAATAAAAAGAAAAATGTGTTAAAAAGTACAAACATATTAAAAAGGGAAACCCAGCCACCGTTATTTTCGACTATATCTACAATTAATGATAGAAGAAATAATTAATAAACACTTCAAATTTTGCAATTATTATTTTCATAAGGCAGAGTCAAATTTTCTACAACAGATTTGTTTTTATCATGATATTTCTTACCATATGATATAATCAATATTGCACAGGCACACAAAAATAGTAACTATAACTACAATAATTTTGTATTAAAGTGTTAGTGCACGTCAAGAAGTCTTATAATACCTCATTCTCAAAATAATCCATTAGATTATTTACCACTGATGAAACCTACGAGTTTAGATGAAATTCATAAAACAAAAATTTGGGGAATTTATTTGCCTCTTTTAACAAATTTCAGAGTGCAGAATGATATAAGCAAAATCAGCTTCGCAGATTAACACTCTTTTTTAACACTTACATTTTGCGTATTCATAAAGAGTGTCGCGAGAAAAATCATTACAGTGCATATTATGAAAATGCCAAAAAATATATATAAAGTTCTCTTAACTGGGTATTAAGAAAATAACAATTGTCTTAGGTGCAATGACTATTTGATGACCAAGCGCGGCGATTTCATGTCACGACTGGGGGGGCGGGGGGTGGGGGGGGGGACGGAAACAACCCGGGAAAGTGAGAAATAATACACTCAAAATTCGCATACTTCGAACAATTTGCAGAAACTAATGAAAATGATTGCGAGTGCGAAGCGCGGGCAGAAAATTTTGCCTTATAATAACATTTAGCATTGTATTTGACATACATTTTACCTCTTTATTAGCTTCACAAGCTAATCATTGCATAAAAATGTGTTAGCTTTAAAAATCGAGGTGGGACGATCCCCCCTGAAAAAATCGAGGGGGGGGGGGGGACACGTCCCCCCGGGATCGCCGCTAATGTTGATGACTGTATCACTAAAACAAGAAGTTGCAACAACAAATCAGGTGCCTTTAAGAAGTTCCATTCTAATCAAGTGGTCGGGTCAAACCCGGCCTCACCGGCGTGACCATCGCATAATAATATATTTTTTAAAATATCTCTCTTTCATAACAATTATATGTATACCTTTTGAGGGAGTTGTGGAAGATTTCGTTTTCTTGAACCTCCTGAACTTGATCTTGGAGAACCGCTCCGTGACAAGGGCCGCGTGTCTCTGATTGGCTCCCCGTGATGTGACGTCTGCAAACCCATGCTTGATACTCCTTTTCTATTGGTTGAATGTTGTGATGAAGTAGAAGCATGTGATGTGTGGTGATTCGAAGCATGTCGCTGTGCATCCTTCATTTCTTGTTTCTGAAAGAACGGAACATTTGGAGTTATACAACTTTGTTGTAGAAGCTAGCAATCTTACTTAAAACTGTTTAACTCATGACTACTCATCTGCAAAATTGTTTATTTTCATGTTTGCTCTAAAATTATGATAAGTTGCTTATCCATAATTATTCTTATACTATCCATCATCTTGGTCTCTCACTTTTCACTTACCATTGACACTGCTAGTTCTTCCCTAAGTGGAGGCGCTCTTCTCAAATCTTCTTCCGTCTCTGAATCGAGCTCATTGGGATCTCGAAGAGTGGAGTTACCAGAATCTAATGTGAGAACGGCAGAGAGAGAGAGAGAGATAGAGATAGAGAAAGAAAGAGAGAGAAAGAAAGAAAGAAAGAGAGAGAAAGAAAGAGAGATAAAAGAGGGAAGATAAGAAATAGAAATGAAGAAAGATACGAAACAATTACACAAAAATAGAAAAGGGCAGGGGCAGATAAAATAAAGGAAAGGAAAGGGAAGATCTCATGATGGAGATGATTATAAAACTGCATTGTAAAACGTTGTTAGGCTATATTATGTAATGCCGAAATGTCAACACTCTCCCTTTATTGGGGAGATGGTCGAAACATGCAAGAAAATCAAACTCCACTAAATAGCATTAAGTGCAGGGGGGGGGGGGAGTGGTTGCACATCTGGAAGGTTATTTACAGAGTGTATACAAATTTTGTATCAAACAACAGATTCTTATCATTTCAAGTAAATGTCTCTTGAAGACTTAAGTTGAGATGTAGGCAAACTTTTTAGGTTAAAGAGGTGGTGTCCCTTTTCAAAAATATTACTTTAATAAATTGGGTGGTTATTTGTTCGTGAGTGCAACACGGCATACATTCAAATTAATATTCTCAAACAATTGTAATGACTATAATTTTATCAGGAAATAATTTTCATTTTTATTATTACATATTCTTGTCTCTCTATTTTTCTAACGATAGTTTCACATGGTTTTTTAGAATCCTATGTTAAAAGAAAATGTGAGTATCATTTATTATGGTAAAGGCGTGTGCACAAGTAGAAATAGATATAGAAATAGAAATATCATTTTCATTAATTATACAAGTTTTTTTTAGGTAATTCTGTAACGCGCAGGTTGTCAATACATTGATTCTGCATCTTAGAAATACTAAGGGTTACTAGGTGTGATCTCTGCAGGTCAATAATCGTGCTTGTTAATTATCAGACGGTTTTATTCAATCATATATCTTACCGAGATATTCCTCAAGAAGTTTTCTGGCTCCTGAATGTTGAATGAATGCTTTACCATTAGAATAATTATATACAAAATATATGAATATACAAATGTCATATGTAAGAACAAAAACTATGTGCAAAGTTATGCAATTAATGGTAATTATATTGTACTTCATTTAAGGTTCTGTTATTTGTATCCCATCTCTGGCTCTTGCTACATTTCAGTTATTGAAATCATAACCTGCTAATGTTTTGTTTATAAGTTTAACAAAATTCGAATAGTAATTGTTTGGCACTTCTGTTTACAGTTGTGGGCTCGATTATTCTAAACATGTATTGTTCGCTATGTTCTTCTTTTAATTTACATGTATAAGAGTCATTGCATTAAAATTTGATGTGAATATATCAATGAATATTAAGCAAGTGAATGGGCGTGGCTTACCTCCATCATCAGGGTAGTTATCACCATCAGTGTTATGGTAGGCGAAACGACGCCTTCCTCCTGCACCCATCGGTACCTCTGAACCATCATAAGAACCTTGAGATGCGAAAGACTGCCGCTGTCTTGTCCTGATAGGGAGATAAAATGTTGGTTATTAATTAAATTATGCCATGCCATATCCATAATTATCAAAGGATTATTTTTCAAAATGTTTCTTTTATAGTACAGGAGTTGGACAATTTGGTATAGGATGTGTAAATTTAACCACTACCGAGTGAGTCAAAAAAAACTTTACACCTAGAAAAATGTCAATAAAAAGAAAACCAATTTTTAAACCCAATATTATTTTACATATTCTGAAAGAGTAACTCCTCCTGCATCTTCTGGTACCATTTTTGTGTGGTATGTCTTTACGCTTGGATGAACACGACGCATTGTTTGCGAACATGTCAATTTCGAATTGTGCCAGAATGGGAGTAAAATCAAAACAACAAAAAGCTAGAAAAAAACGACTTCATCCTGATTAAAATAGCATAACTTTTTAACGAAAATGTCTTCCGCTTAATAACTTGGCAGGGATGTTGGTACACATATTGACTACATTTTGTATAAAAAATGAGATAGATCTGTAGAGTCAGGCATGAGTGAGCACACGTCAAAGACAAAATAATCACTTTTCAAAAGTATTAGGAGGCCTGTTTAGGTCCGTCAGTGGCAATTTGCTCTTTAATGTGTACTCATTCGTGCATTACTTCACGAGTCAATCTAATTTTCATACAAAATGTAGTCAATATGTGTAACAACACCCCTGCCAAGTTATTAAGCGGAAGACATTTTCGTTAAAAAGTTATGCTATTTTTAATCAGGATGCAGTTGTCTTTCTCTAGCTTTTTGTTGTTTTGATTTTACTCCCATTCTGGCACAATCCGAAATTGACGTGTTCTTAAACAATGCATCGTGTTTATCCAAGCGTAAAGACATACCACACAAAAATGGTAGCAGAAGATGCGAGAGGAGTTACTCTTTCAGAATATGTAAAATAATTTGGGGTGTATAAATTGGTTTTCTTTTTATTGACATTTTTCTAGGTGTAAAGTTTTTTTTGACTCACTCGGTAGTAGGGTTTTATTTTAATGAAACGTAAGTATGCGATAATAACAACAGCATCATCATGAAGATAATGATAATATGTACATTTTATACGGCGCCATCTATTTAGAACCGTGGTATAAAAATATTTGATAGATGGCGAAAGAAATAAGAAAAGTAATATGTAGCAAAATATCCCGAACGACTAGCATAATAATTGGTCAAAAAACGGCTCTACTTTAATTGTTGGTACAGGAATTAAGTTTTTGCTAAATATGTGCAATAGAATGATAATATTGAACAAATTAATAAATAAAATGAGAAATATATAAAAAGAGAGAAGATTTTTTAGCAAACTACTCACGGGTCTGGTATGCCATCATCATCCATATAATCATTCATAAAGGAGGCTGAGCTTAGTAGACGTGTAGTACGAGGTGACATGCGAGATGACTGCTGATAATAAAAATAATAAAATAAAACGCTCAGAACTCGCTGTGAATTCCCTCGAGAAAGATTACAAAGAACAATGATTTAATTCAAACAAAATTCCGTAACATTTTCACGCATTATCTACATGTTTTTTTTTAACATGTTTTGTAATGTTTGAGAATAACTTCAATCTACTACCCACCAACACTTTTTGGACTGCCATGTACGTTATTTTACTGGCGGTAAGTAATTGCAACCAATAGAAACTAAACACGGCGATTCGTCTTCTATGTCATTTTCCTGTGACATAAAAGGAATAGATCAACCTTGCGATCAATTGCAACTTATAATACATGGTTAACAATATAGACTTATAATTGATTTGATATCAATCGTTAAATTGATCGTATCTTTTATGCTAGATGCTAAAGGGCACAAATGTACTCACTCTGGTAACATTTTCCAGGGCAGCTCGTAGATCATCATTCGTATCTTGTAGTTTCTTGTTCGCCTCGCTGAGAAATAAAATGATAGAATAAGAATTTGTCTAAGTCAAGAATTTTTTCCCGTGAAGTGCTTATTTCAAGGAAGCCAGCACAAAGAAATAAAAGGCATCCCTACAATTCTCAAATAAGAAAATAATGTAACAGCTTTCAACACGTGATTCAAACTATCCGTCATTGTACGTGATCACAAAAGATGAATAAGAAAAATTATCCTTCTCTAATGTTTTACAAGTGTAGCATCAATATAAAGCACTACAATTTTAATTGAAACATTAATGATGATTTCGAATAGTTGCAAGGAAATATGATCGAGATTTGTTGGGTTTCACATCAAAAGGTTATACTCTGATTATGGTTAAAACATAACCTATGTTCTTATAGATGAACACATATTTCACAATTCTTTCTGTCGAGTCATTGCGAGTGAGAAACAGAATTGGTGAAAACAAAATCACATCTATTTACTTACTGTAATAAGTGAAGTTGTTTTGTGAGGTTTTCTCGCTCTCCCATATAATCTTGTATTACATCACGGTTACTGAAAACAAAGGTGGAAAATAATCATTGTTCTTATCAAATAACCTTCGATCTTATAAAGAAATACGTAAGTAAGGCTTTATTGTTATATATAATATTCTGTTAATAGTAAACTGCATGAACATACAATGTTTTTTGACAGAGGACAGAAATAATAATAATAATAATAATAATAATAATTAAAAAAAAACAGTTAACTTATTCATGTCTAATCTGAAACATTTGATATAGGCTATTCTGAATTATTACAATACTTTACAATCTTTAATATTTACATCAATATTAAATAGATCTCAATCATAAAAGGCATTCATCAAAAAATTATAATGTCATTTTGTACTTCCAAATACAGTCTCAAGAAATTGAGTTGATAAACGTGAGTGTGGTAATTTGCACTGCGCCATGTCTGCCAGATTGACGCATCTGGCGCCCAAATACGTACAGGGTGAACAAGAAAAGGAATAAGATCGGACAGAATAATAATTGAACGACTGACATTCAGCTAATTCACTTCAATTTGAATTGTAAATTGCTAGTTACAAGAAAATTTGTCCGCAATGACTTGTTAAAGTCGGGTTATTTCGGATACAAGCGTGAAATATCAAACATTGGATAATATCTTACTTTGATATGAAACCATTCTGTTCTTCATAATCGCTCTTGAGTGTGACTAGTTCGCTCCGTGAAAGAACCAGATTAGTCTGGGCCTCTGTCAGATTACTCCTAAGACTTCGATTCTCGCTCCTCAACTGGTCCAAGTCCTTCTTCAGTGAGTGCAATAGATCCTCACGAGGCTTGTCTTTCCTTTCAACTTTGTCTTCAGCCTTTCGAAAGAGATTATATAAACATATATGAGATGAAGGCGTATCAGGACAATTACCCCCGAAATTACCCCCGGACACTACCCCGCGACAATTACCCCGAGGACAATTACCCGGGAGACAATTACCCCCCGGACAAACCCCTGAGGACAATACCCCGAGGACAATTACCCCCCGGACAATTACCCCGAGGCAATTTACCCCCCGACAATTAACCCCCCGACTTACCCCCCAGACATTACCCCCCGACAATTACCCGGACAATTACCCCCAGACATTACCCCCCGGCAATACCCCCCGGACAATTACCCCGGACAATTACCCCCTTGAGGACAATTCCCCGAGGACAATTACCCGACAATTACCAGACAATTATTTTTTTTTTTTTTTTTTTTTTTTTTTTTTTTTTTTTTTTTTTTTTTTTTTTTTTTTTTTTTTTTTTTTTTTTTTTTTTTTTTTTTTCCCCCGACAATTCACCCCTCGAGGACATTACCCCGGACAATTACCCCTCACAGGCATTGATGTTGGAATCAAGTGTCGCCCATTGTGGTTCGCTCGCCAGGTTTTCAATTTTCTACTCGATCTTATCTTAATGAATTTCTCTTTCTCTTCTCTTTTATTATTTCGCTATTCAGGACAACTCCCCCGACATTACCCCGAGGGGACAATACCCCGGAACAATTATCCCCAGGACAATTACCCCCGGACAATTACCCCCGAAGGGACATACCCCGGAACCAATTATCCCAGGACAATTACCCCCGGAACAATTATCGCCCAGACAATTACCCCCGAACAATTAACCCGAACAATTACCCCAAGGATTACCCCCCGGAGGACATTACCCCCGGAACAATACCCAGACATTTACCCCGGACAGTTCCCCCCCCCCACATTCACCGGCAATATGATGTTGGGAATCAAGCGTGCGCCATTGTGAGTCTCGCACTGGCTGTCGCAAGTTAATTTTTGAATATTTTCTACTTGATCTTATCTAATGGCTTCTTTGCCCTATTCTCTTTTATATTATCTTCTCCTTCTCTATCTCTGCCCTCTCTCTTCATCTTCTCTCACACACACAACTTCTATATTTTTCCTTTTTTTTTTCCTTTTTCCTTCCTTTCCTTTAAATATATAGATTTTAATAATAATATGCAATATTAAGCATCTCTTATAAATGCGTCCGACTAATCTATAATACTATTCAGTGCGCAGGCTAATATTATTACCCCGGCTTGAGCCATATCTGCCTTATAAAGGGCGCTTTAGCCCATTCGAGGATTTCTTCCTACCGGTACCCATTTCCTTACTAGGGTCAGTCTGGCAAATTGCAGATTAATATCCCAAAGACATTAGTGGAATGGACGGGATATCGAACAGCGACTGTGATCGTCGTCCGCCGACTTATCCATTCGACCACACACCGTCCACCCCCTCCTCCCTTTTTTGTTTTTTGTTAGCGGCGCCTTCTGTGCCATGAAAAAATGGGGAGGGCGCTTGACCCAAGTCCCCTGTTTGGATACCTTATATGCATCAGAAATATGTAAACTGGCCCCTATTCCAACAGTAGATTCACAAATACGTGGTCGAAACCACGGTTTCTATGGCGGTCATCTGGGCCATAACGAATAACTTATGTATGAATTTTAATTTTACGATTACCTTATTTTTACATAAATTGATATTAAGCTTTAGTTAATATTTCACTTATTGTTAATTTATGGAGTTATTAATTATGACCTTTATTGCCGCCTTAGAAACCATGTTCAGACCAAGGTTTATCCATTTTTTCGCAAATTAAACAAATATTAATAAATCATATATCAGTTGGAATCAGAGATGATCAGAGATATTCAACATGTGTGATTATTATGTGTATTTTGTGTCCTTTCATGCTGTTCAAATTTGTGTTCTCTGAAAATAAAGGTAATCATGAGGCCGTTTACATATTTTCTGATGCATATGGTATCACAAACGGGGGGGGGGGCTTGGGGCTAAAGCCCCCCCCCCCCATTTTTCTCATGGGAGATCGGTGATAGGGGGGCGGGAGAGAGAGAGAAAGAGCAAGGAAAAAGAAAAAGTGGGAGAGCAAAGAGAAAGAAGAAATATGAAAAGAAAGGATATTCATTATGGATAAATCAGTACAAAATAATTAGAAAAGCTGCGACTACCGGGCGAGACCACAATGGGCGCCGTTGATTCAACATCAATGCTGTGAGGGGGGTAATTGTCGTCGGGGGGTAGTTGATCGGGTGTAACTCTCGGGGTAATTTGGGGTAATTGTCCTCGGGGGCAATTGTCTCGGGGTAATTGATCCGTCAGGGGTAATTGTCTTCGGGGGGTAATGTCGGGGTAATTGTCCGGTGGGTATGTCCGGGGAATTGTCTGGGGGGTGTTTGTCAGGGGTATGTCCGGGTAATTGTTCCTGGGGGTAATTGTCCTACGGGGGGTTAATTGTCCTCGGGGGTTAATGTCGCGGTTTGTCGGGGGTAATTGTCCGGGGGGATGTCCGGGGGGTAATTGTCAACTTCGGGGGTAATTGTGCTGTCCGAGGGGTAATTGTAGCGGAGGGTCGAGAGACCTGAATTCAGGTAATAGTAGACGCTAATCTGTACGCCTTAGCGTATAACTTGGTACTTATTACGACAGGGAGACGTGTAAAATGGTTCCATGAGTGACAGAACCCCTCTCTTCCCTCTCTTCGTTTGCCCTTCCACTACTTCTTCCTTCTTCTTCTTCGTTCCTTTTTTTGGGGGGGGGTGGGGGGGGTCTGGTGTCATAATCCCCTGCTATATTGTCATACACTTCTGCCATTATTGATATCTTATAGTTATATTAGAGGATGAAAACATCAAATTCGATATCTTTGAATAATAAAAAAAATACTTACTGTGTGTATTTGATTGAGGCTGCTCTTTAGTTCTCGGATCTCAGCCTCGAGATGTTTCTGAATTTCAGCCTTTTCTGATTCTATCCTTTCTCTCTCCTGAATTAAACAATAAAGTGTAAATATATTCTTATTGCAATATTACAAGTAATGCATTAATTCGACTACACTTTCATATTTGTAACGCCTGCAAGAAATATTATGTATATTTATAACCTCGATAAGTATCGTTTATTTAAATATGTAACCTTACAAAGTGTTCGCAAGAATGCTCACACAGAACCGAGGCACATGAGATTTACCCAACAGGAAGGCTACATACATGACATATCTGTTAAGTTGAATTTAATATCATTTGACTCTATATTTCTGAATCCTATTCTATCCTTTTTTTATACTGGAAAGCGTGAAGATTTTGAAGATTTTAATACTCCTGTGGTTGTTTGGTAAAATCTTGTAATCATGTTTTAAAAAGCAATAGATAGATTTATGAGCATAATTATTGATGCGGGAAAGAACTTGAAGAAACGTCACAATATTTGCAATTAATGTGGAAAAAGAAAAAGTGAAGAATTTAGATATGTATTAATATTTAGGTGATGCTGTACAGGGGTGCTTGGTTACACTGCCTTCAAACCAGTCACTCCATACCTGCGACGGGGTTGGTCCTCTAGAAAGTGATCTCCAAGCTCTGGGGTTGGATCCTAAGGAATTCTTCCTTGATAACATCACTGCCCCTGGAGACTCGTACCCAGGTCCAGGACTAACACCACTCCGTCTTAGATCCGGTGTCGACTTGTGCATATTCAGATCGTGCCAGCTTGATCTGGTTTTAACCGGTTTATGCGGTGTCGGTTTATGGAAACTAGAACGTGCATCGTGAACGTCCGATGAGCTGTTGGTCCGCTGAAGATCCGGTACTGACTTTGTCCTGTTTAGGTCTGTTGTGGACTTGGGTCGAAGCGGCAAGGTCATTTGAGGATAGTGATTCATAATGCCTTCTTCTGGAGCAGCAATCGTGTACGTACCAGAATGTACATTTTGGGACAACACTCCAGAAGTTGTGGAAGTGCCGGGCTGGGTGATCAAAGGCGTCGGTTTATAGTATTGCGGCAAAGACTTTGTTTCTACTGTAGAAGCTGCTGGGCTTTCTTGGTAATGATTCCTCTGCTGCGCTTGCATTGTATTTTGTATTTTTTGAACAGCAAAAGGTGTGGGTTTGTAATAATTAGGTAATGGCTTTAAAACTCTTGAAGAAGTTGTGGTGCTTCTTAAGCCATGATCACTCTGCAACGCGTGAACTGCGTTTTGGCCCAGTTGTGCAACAAAAGGCGTAGGCTTGTGATATTGAGGCAATCTGTTTAGTTCATGTTCCTGTTGCCTTTGTAAAGAATGTCCTGAAACGTCTTTTTCCTGAGAATTCTGAAGTGTAGAATAGCGATCTTGGTTAGTTTGCAGACCACTTTGTGAAGCAATTTGATTATTCTCTAACCGATTTGTACTTGTAACCAACTGAGTTGGCATGGTTTGGCAAGTCACATTACTCGAAGTACCATTACTTTGTTGCTCTTCAGTCTTCTTTGCTGCACTTTGAGCGAGTGCGGCTCTTATTTGGTCAGACACCGATGGGATACTTGGTGACGGGGCATAGTAGGGTTCGTAGACAGTCTGGCCATTTTGGTTATTTTTACTTTGCGACTTCTGCTCATCATGTTGCATTTGTTGAAGATTCTGCTGCTTTAAAGACTGCTGTGTGTTTTGAATGCCACCATTTGGACGAATATTACCTGTTGTTAATGAACCGCCTAAAAGCGGATTGTTTGGGACGTACTGTGACTGATTCTGTCCTGATGGTTGTCGATTCTGTTGCATCATGTCATTACCTATTGGTGCCAAACCAGGTTGCTGAATCCCAGTGGTCTCTGAGGTCTGAGGTACCTTCTTGGGAACCTGCTGAGAAGCATTGTAGTTATGAACGGAAGGTTTGTACGGACTAGCTGCCGGCATGGGCTGAGAGAAATCATCCATGACCAACGACTTGAAAGCATCGCCTGCCTCGGACAAGGCTCCACTTACATCTGTCCATGCTCCCTTCAGACTATTGAAGCTGAAATCCATGATCACTTTAACAATATCTCTCCTCTCAAGCCTTCTATTAGATCGTCCAATCAGTCAGCAACAACAAATCAAGTTATCGGGCATATGAGTAAAACGACAGAGCTTGCTTAGACTTGTAACCCCACAATTATAATTATTAGTTATTATAGATCTCAAATAGGAGTGTTGTTCTGGACAGAAGGCTTCATATCCTTCAACGTCACGTGACTAATCAAGAGGGGTACATTCACAATGTTAGTTGTCCTTTACATTCATAAAACCGCAAGCAAGATTGCCTTTCCAACCATGCCAATAGGCCATCCTACCACGGTGGTTTAGGCTTGTCTTTAAGAATTATATCAAATTGAGTCATGAAGAAATATGTTTGCTATTATCACTGATATTGCGGGTAACTGTTCCGTATAGAAAAGTGATATTTTTGAAAGCTTTGTATTACGAAATATCCAAGGTGTTTCCAAATATCTATTCACGTAACTTCCACGATCGGTAGTGCGGTGATGTAGGGGTTGATGGGAGGGTAAAAGCCTTCGCCACAAACATCTTAAGAAACCCATCTTGTTTATTGAAAATCGTTTCAGAGACTGGTATTCAATCATTTCTTATGGATATCCTAACGGCAGTGTATTCATTTCATTGATTGGAAGATGGTATAGGAATGCACTCTGCTCTTTAGGCGGCACACCTCGAAGTATTGATTATCCATTGTCGATAGGCAGGGGTATTCAACCCGCCATTGTTCAGTGAGCACTATGCTTCAATAATCGATAGTTTGGGTGAGTAGACATAGTTAGTCTTTCAATGGTTTCAGACTAATATTACAATCTGGAAGTGGATAAATAAATGTCTTCGTACTAACTGCTGGGTTGTCACCTAGTCTTTACAACATAATATAAGAGCGTTATTACCCTAATTATGTCAAGAAACTGTGTCAAGCGCATTTTAAGAAATTATTCCATATCACATGCTGAGGCAACAAATGATATGTGTTTCTGTTAGATTAAATGTATTGTAAACACAAAATCAAATATGAGTACATTATTGTTCATGGAAAGTAACTAAATATAAGAAACATACCATGCCTGACTACATGAACAAAACAATTTTCATATCACAAAATACAATATAAAACTGTTTGCTCCGTCATATGAGCTCATAAAAAATACAACAAATAGGACAAAAATGGGATAAAATAGGTTATTTGGGAAAGACAATTAACATAGCCCCACCCCCCCACCATAAGATTAAATAAAAAATATTATTGTAATTACCCTTTCATAGGCTCCATGTATTATTTTATGCTAAGTAAGTTTTTCTTTGTAAATCGCTTCCAGCTATTATTAATTGGATGTTGTATTTTATAAAATACAGTAATGTATGTATTGTTTTCATAACATATTCTTTAGAACAGAACATATTCATAATATTTGCAAAATTCAGAACTTCGCTACTGTCAATAAGAAATGAATGGCATTCAATTTTACCCTCCATATACTCAACATAATTCTCTAAGATGAATAATTTAGAATCCGCAACGTTGTCATTATTTTGTCGTTCCTTTTTGGTTTTGTTTTCTTAGTACGATTTGAATATTCATGTTGAGCAGAATTAATTTGCATAGATGACATGTCTCTAACCTCTTTCCTGACTCTCTGTTCTGTTCTGGTCATCTGTACTTCCATCTCATACTCAAGCTGTTCCAAATGCTCAGCATTAGCCTCATTCGTCCTAATTCAAATAAAAACAAAAATGTCAACATAAAGTGTTAATAACATCAATAGACATAAGCAATGATGTTATCATGCCATTTTTTCTGCTTTAAACATGAAAATGTCGTGGCCGCGAAAATTTATTTTATTTTTTAAAAATTTATTTATTGATTTTTTTTTTTTTTTTTTTTTTTGGGGGGGGGGTAGCCTTCCTGCCTCCATCATAACGCCGATGCTGGCAGCTTTTGGAACATTTAGGTGATCAAATTGACAGAAACACTGCAATAAGCAAATACCATCAGATCATCTAGGAGCAAATATACCAGGCAGGTTTGAAGTTTAATTCTGGCTCATTAATATTCCCTTTTACCACTTTGAAATTATCAAAACTATGATTAAAGCTTCATTTCACTATTTCTTAATAAAGAATATTTAATTGTTGTCAATATTCCTACTGTACAGTTCAATTTCAAGTTTAAGGAATGCCTACTTTTTGAGAGATTTCTCCAACCTGTCAACAGACGATTGGTATTGCCTGAGATCTTTGATGACGTCATAGATAACAGATTCATACTGTCGAAGAATTTGAGGCACTTCTGATGAATGGAGCTGCTGGTATAACTCACAAATCTGGTCTTGGCTAAATTAAAGATATTAGAAAGTCATCATACATCATTATCAGACATTATTATGCAATAATTAACACGAATCACATTTCATAAGATATTCATATCATCTTTATTATGTGGAAATACAATATACGATGAAGAGTCGACAAAATTTGAGGCATTTCTGATGAATGAAGCTGCTGGTATAACTCACATATATATCTGGCCTTGGCTAAATTGGAGATATCAGAAAATAGTCACATTTTATCCACGTCGATCATTGTCTCATAATTACACTATATTGAATACAAATTCCATTCCATGAAATTCTCATACTATTTATTCTATCATGTAGAGACATGGTATTACATGCTGAAGTGTTATTACTATTTAATAACAGATTTTATATGGATGAAACATGATATGCATGAACTTTTGTGAGGTTTCAATAGTTTTACGTGCATGTAATTTAGTAATAATAACTATCTTGCTAAACTGTTTTAACGTTGAATCAAGCTTGTGCACAATGTTTATTTGTGATCAATTGTACATTAAGCAAATTATTATATTACATTTATGATCATATCTATTACAACAGTATATACACATACAACAGTACATTTCATTTAGTGGGTGTAATAAAAAAAAGTCAAGACAACCTTCAATTCAGTTCAATCATACGAGAACCCTCGAAATCAAATATCTTCATAAGTAGGGCTCCATCCCCGCGCCCAAACATTCAATATTGAATACCGATCCTCCTCCGTAAAATTGTTCCATAATGTGCAAATCAGATATAGCATCTCCATATCCATCTCATATAACCGTTCCTTGTTATATCGACCTTTCTTATGTCAATATTGATGCTAGGGTATATTTGTATTTCATGTAAGTTAAGCATACATAGCATAACAGGTGCGTTTCACGACTTAACTCCTCAAAGTGTATAATAGCTACAGTAAAAAAAGTAAAAAACCTTTTTTCAGCATTTAAAGTCTTGTGTATAAAATTTTAATTAAGGTTTTCTTCAATGGCAACAATATTCTATAGTAACAAAGGATTCGTTGTACATTTATCAAAACATAAATACATGGAGCATAAGAATGTATGATTGCCACAATAGCCCCTAAATACGTCACTCTGAAAAAAAGTCAAACCATCTTAATACCCCCGTCACACTGAGCTCGTTCCTACTACGTCCTTGCAAATTTTGCCGAACGGGCATAGTCTGTGTGTAAACTGAGTGGACGTAGTAAATACTTCTTACGATCTGTTTACGAACTTCATGGACTAGCTCGGTCGGATTTCCAAAAAAGTGTTCAAAAAAATCGGGCGCCCATCTCGTCCTAAAATTTAACGGGGTGGCAACGTACCTGAAACGAGATGGACGTACTACAAACGAAATTGCCGTACTTAAATCGTTCTAAAGATGTGCTAGGACGTCATACAAGCGAGCATTGTATATTAATTATTCAAGTTCTAAAATTAAACGTAGTGACAACGTTCCTTAAACGGGTAGGACTTACTCTGAACGAGAAGGGCGTACTACGAACGTGGTACCTAACTTTTATCATGCTGCGCATAGGCACTTTTAGTGACCGTTTGGACGTGCTACGAACGGTATAGAGTGAACGAGCAGTTTACTCGTTCTGAACTGGATAACAACGTATTGCGGACGCGATAAAGACGGAATTGACGTAACGAGAACTATTTATGAACTGCCTAGCATCGTATTCAAGAAATTATTTTTCAAAGTTATAAGTTCCAACCCGACCAAAGCTCGTTCAGCATTTTTTTTTTAAACGGGCAAAAACGGGCAAGAACGTTATAGAACGACCTCAGTGTGACGGCCCCCTAAAGAATAAGGAATTGGTTCAGGATGGCAATGTTCTTAATTTCTCTTTCTGGCATTCGCTTAAACTACAAGATTTCAAGAAAAACCTAGGTTTACTATTCATTTTCCCACAGTATACAATCGAGTACATTGACGGAATACCGAATACATGTGTTGGTATGCATTCTGAAACAATGAAAAATATTATTCCTTTGAGAAGTCTATATCGACATGATCGATTGCTTCCTACACGTAGTATACAATTCATTCATTTGTGAATTTGACGAAGGACGAAAGTTGAGTTACAGTTTATAGTTATTCCAAGAAACTAATTCACATACAATAATACGTGTCATACTTATGGTATAGATTGATACTGTCAAATGGTTTTTGATACAAATTTGATGATGAATAGACGTCATCAAACCATATGAAAGCATAAATTTATTTTGTGCAGACAATCCCATTACAAGCGTTTACCAATGAGATACTCAGTATTGTTTATTTTAACTCTTAACGTGCCATATTAATTTATAGCCAAAAAAAGTAGACTTTCTTTTAAAACTTTTAAAATGGTATGAAATAGTCTTGCTTGGTGTAAATGACTTGAAATCAATCCACGGACACAATACAATCAACTGTGCTATTTGCAAAGCCTTTACTGCAAGTAATGAAGAGAAAATGAATTATTACGATTGTATAGATAATAAGTACATTTGCACGAAAAGTTAATGGTGTTCGTCAATCCTCAACAAAATACCTCTATACAATTTCTTATAAGAATCTATTTTCGACTAATCTTGTGTAAAATAAACTTATATAATATATGTGTATCCAATTTTGTCAGGTCGTACTGTGTCTTTTAATAATGCAAAGTCATTTTTGTTCATGAACATATGGTTTTCTCTGAAAATTAATTAATAATCAAGTTCTTTGTTACGATTTGCATACTACCCATGTCATGGTCAATTGTTGCATTATCCATTTATATATTCTAAATCACACAGATGGTGGTATCCTTTTGGGGTAAAGGAAACGCTGGTGTGTTTCATGTTGTTTCAAATAGGGTCATGATCAAAGATCGTTTGATATGAAAGACATTGTCATGATTGTTCTAATGACGAGCTGGCTAACTGTTCAGCTAGACATTTTGTTTTCCACCTCGGTTATAACACTAGAATTTACAAGTTTAAGTTGCCAAAAAAAAAAAAACAACAACAACAACAACAACAACAACAACACCCCCTCAAAAAAAAAAGAGAAGAGAATCTTGATATTTTGTATTATTCTTTATCAAATAACACAAATAACAGGTATATATTTTTAGTGATTTTTATTTTTAAAAATATTACAGATAATCAAGTGTAATAAAATAAACTATGTATATGGTGTCATATAAGTTTCGTTCTTATCATGCTAATAATTCCTGGTTTTGCCAGTGTCCCCAGGTCACATTTCATAAAACGTTAATTCTGAAGAAATTCGTTTTATTTACCTTTGTTAAGCGAGATGCCAATCAATTGAAACTGTATATAATATTTTTTTGTTTTTTGGAATTGGGTTCGATTTATTCATAATAGTCGCAATACTACAGATGATTTATCGGTTGTAACGCCTGCTGCATTATGCATTATAACAATCATCACAATCATATCAGGATAATATAACTGTCATGTATGTGACCTGTATATTCTGCTATACACTAGAATCTAAATCAATCACAAAATATCTAATTATATTCGAGCTATTAAACAAACATATTATGAAATCCCAAACGCTTATGACATGCATGAGAAGGTACCATATGGCGCCTCGGCTAGCGACCCGTTATCGTATAGAGTTCATGGTACACGTAATAATGGCCGTATACTATATACAACAAAATTGAATTTGGTGTCAGAAGATGCGCCATATCTTCTCATTTAAAATTACAGATTTTTTTGTTATTCTCTCTTGCAA
This sequence comes from Paracentrotus lividus, assembly GCA_940671915.1. Lineage (NCBI taxonomy): Eukaryota > Metazoa > Echinodermata > Echinoidea > Camarodonta > Echinidae > Paracentrotus > Paracentrotus lividus. The sequence goes on from CALNVZ010003433.1 coordinate 2,740,971, forward strand.
ATATTAACATGAGCTATTCAAAATATGCATCAGAACATACATTCTCCGCAATTGCCTTGCTGTACAGCAATTGTGAAGATCTATATTATATAAACACAACACAAAAAGAAAGTTCCCCCTATTTCAGATATCAATCATTTTTGAACCAGGAGGAATTTTTAAAATCTAATTATATGTCCATGTAGGGAATTTAATTAGCCACAATGGGACTGAACTTTAGGAAAAAATCATCAAGTCGTGCTTCAGTGAGCAATGGTTGAATGAAAAAATGTCATTTTTTGAAGTTCACAAGCCTAAAATGGCAACTTTGAATCACGGATAACGGACCCATTTTCAGATTTCAAAACATTTTACACGTCACAATGTATGCAAAACTTGCTTCCCAATATACGGAAATGAAATTTGCGTCAAATTTTACGGTTGAGTGAGCATGCAACAAAAATTGCCCAACCTGCGATTTTTACTTCTTTGTCATGGTATAATCGATCAAATATGAGGGAATTCCTGTTTTGGAAATGTATGCAACCAATATCCATTCATTCACGGTTGAATGAACCCATCAAACAACCAAAAAATAAGCCATTTTAGAATTACGAAAATGCATTGCAGTAGTTTTATGCACTAGAAAGCATCTCAATAACAGTTTTTGGGTTGTATTTATATTCTTTGGGCACGTGTCAATGATCCTATGGCATTTATTTACAAATTCATGCTTCAGTGAGCACGTGAGACTGGAAAGCCCTTTTCTCACGTATGGACTAAAATTCAAATTCTTACTATGATTTAATATAACAAATCTTTTTAGGCAGTACTTTTGACTTTATTTTCACAAAAATCCCGATGTTTCACGCCTCAGTGGGCACAAAATACAGGAAAATCATGGAAATGAGAAGAAAGTTTGGGGCTTCGTCATGGTTCAGTGACTTTTGGAATACGTAATTTGAATCAAAATCATTTTAGTTCGAGATCAGTTGAAGCTGTGTGCCAAGTTTCGTGACATAACTCACATTAAATTAACAATAATCATCAATGAAATTTGCCGAATTTCACATTTGTCAGGTAATGATTTCCTCCTCCATTGACTTTATGTACAGAGGTTTAACAAAAGTTCAACAAAAGTGAAATTTTGCATACTTTAATTGTCAGTTTTTGTCCATTTGACTGTGAATTATCTAATGAAACTTTGCACATAGCTTCATCCGGTATCCAACTAACATAACCTTTATTCAAATTACGTATTCGAAAAGTCACTGAACCATGACGAAGCCCAAAACTTTCTTCTCATTTTCATGATTTTTTTGTATCTTGTGCCCACTGAGGCGTGAATCATCGGGATTTTTATGAAAATAAAATCAAATGTACTCCCCAAAAAGAATTGTATGTTCAATCAAAGTAAGAATGAGAATTTTAGTCCGTACGTGAGAAAAGGGCTTTTCCAGTCTCACGGGCTCACTGAAGCATGAATTTGTAAGTAAATGCCGTAGGATCATTGGCACGTGCACAAAGAATATAAATACAACCCAAAAATGTTATTGAGATGTAGTGCATAAAATTGCTACAATGACCTTTCGTAATTCTAAAATGGCCTATTTTTTGGGTTGTTTGATGGGTTCATTCAACCGTGAGTGAATGGATATTGGTTGCATACACTTTCAAAACAGGATTTCCATCATATTTGATCGATTATACCATGACAAAGAAGTAAAAATCGCAGGTTGGGCAACTTTTGCTGCATGCTCACTCAACCGTGAAATTTGACGCAAATTTCATTTCCGTATATTGGGAAGCACGTTTTGCATACATTCTGACGTGTAATATGTTTAAAATCTGAAAATGGGTCCGTCATCCTTGATTTAAAGTTGCCATTTTAGGCTTGAGAACTTCAAAAAAATGACATTTTTGCATTCAACCATTGCTCACTGAAGCATGACTTGATGATTTTTCCTATTATTCGGTCCCATTGTGGCTAATTAAATTCCCTACATGGACATATAATTCGATTTTAAAAATTCCTCCTGGTTAAAAAATTATTGATATCTGAAATAGGGGGAACATTCTTTTTGTGTTGTGTTTATATACATGTATATATATATATTTTTGCATCTCGGCTCTCCAAACAATTCTTGGGGGAGAAATTCACGACAGATAAGTTTTCTTATATCACACTTTATAACAAAAGCACAGTTGCTGTTAATAAACAACAACGTTTTAATTTTTTAATTTTTTATTTGCTTTCTTTTTAGAGTTCCTGGCGATATTTGAAGCACATTTGAAGTGGCGAATGTTGTATAGCTTTCAAAAGTGGGCAAATTATTTATGTGTTTGTCTTTTTCTTTGTAGTTATTTTACACCTTTATATCTCTTTCCCCGCATTTGTCTCTAACCCTGTAATTAAACGATTTTAGAATAGCAGAATGATGAAATAGAAATATGCGTGAAGGTTCGAACAAAGTCACTTGTCCAGCCCTAATGTTAAGTACTGTAAATTCCATACTTTCACTCTTTATATGGTTTTTGACCAAGAAATATATATATATTTCATAGAGACATAAAACGTATATAAACAGGTATTTTAATGGGAATGAAATAAAAAACACGGTTGCTGTTTATGGGTACTTCATGTAACTTCATTTGCGTATGATATATATGATTTATGGTAGAAACTGCATTTATATAATACGGTTTGGCTTAGATTATATTTCTGAGATTTTTTTTCAATGAAAGATACCAATGATGTGATTCTAGAATGGCAGTAAAGATCTGTGTTCTAAATTGTATTTTGAAGATAAAAATAACATGTTGATGGGCAGACTACCAAGTTGTGGTAATAGACAAACATTAATTTTGAATGTAGAATTCATCTTTCAATATACTGGTTACACACACCTTGGTAAGAGTGTAACACCAGGTCCCAGGCTAGTTACAAGACCCTGCCATGCCGTGTACGCTGGGGTAACCTTTCCATCTCTCGCCGTCACACCATTATTGTTCTCACCCCTCTTCGCGATAGACGCTCCTCTTCTCGCTCCATCCCCCTCATTCTCTACCCCTCCATGTACCCCTCCACCATCACCAGCGCTCTTAACTTTCCTCCTCAACAGCTCCTCCACGCCTTGAAATCCGTTCTCAAACTCCTCAACGCTTATCTTTCCATCGCGATCATGATCAAGTTCATCGAAGATGTTACCAAGCTCGGCATCGGTGATCTCGAGCTCGCTTCCCAGGCATAGATCACGGAGATCGTCGTACTCGATGTATCCGCTTCCATTAAGGTCACAAACTTCGAAGAGATGTCGGATCCGTGAATCGTCCATGGTTTCGTAATGATTTATGTGAATGAAAACGTCGCCTTTAAGAATAGTTGTATGAATTATCCATACGATCCCATTTTCTCTGAAGTATTGTTTTGAAGATTCAAAATATATTAGTTACAATGTACATGATGTAGCCTAGAGAATCATTCTTCTTCCAGATATCAAAATACATTAATATATCCGTCAAACATTACGCCTTTATTCATAAGGCGGGTTACACAAGCCAACGTGGAACGATCGGACGACACAGCGAGACAACGAGATAAATCAAATCCAAACATATGATTGCAAATATCCACATTTGGCATACATCCTCAAAATAACAAATTTCCAATCAAGATCCAAGAACACAGGGTAGTAACTAGTATCCAAATGGTTTGTTGTTTTCATCCACTCATGGCCACCATGTTTTAATAATACCAACTCCTAACTGGGCCGCCTGTTAATGCCAGTGCAAATGTCGCCTCAGTGTGGTATAATACCACACACCTGTTACCAGATGTTTATATTAAGGTCCGTAGATTTTATACCACGAATAAAACAAAGCCCTACGCTAATTGAACATGCTAAACGACCTGTTGCACCGTGTATTGAAATCCACGATGCGAACTTGAAAATTGAAAAAGATTAAAGACGCGCTCTCTCGAATAGTTTTGAGATATCCCCCTCGAGGGCTATTGCGATATGTTTTCCTTATGTTCAATATTGTAACGGTCGCTCAAATACCAATGAGCAAACCTAGAGTTTGGGAGTGAACTGTAAACCACTTCGACCTGAATTGATGTCAATAAAAAACGAATGATATGCCAATCCTGGGGTATTTCTGAGTAATGGCATTCGTTTGAACAGCCGGGCTCGATCTGCAAATATGACGTTGGTTTTGCGCGTGTATGTATTTTAAATGTTATATTTGTAATACTATAAATATTATTGAACTGATATCTAATAATGCTGGTAAGTTATTATGTAAATTGCTAAGATAAACGTTATAACAATGATGCTAATAAATCAATGTCAGTACTTCATGATTATGTATTGTTGTCGTAAATGATAAATCATTAGAAAATTTAAAATTCAACACAATTATACCTGATAATTGACTTTATTAAAAATGTTTGACACAATTTGCTAAAAAAAAAAACGAGAGCGCGATATTGTCATAATTGTTATGGCATTTGCATCACACAGAACACATGAAACACTATGCAAAAAAAAAAATAAAATGTAAATTTGGCAGGAAAACATGGAGAAATGGTGGCCAGGAGTGGGATTTGTCAATGTATGGCATGGTATATGTCAAATATTTGCTATATTACTCACGGTCTCACACCATATGTAAAACACATGATAATGCAATGTTATGTACATCGTGTTAACGAAGTATTAATAACAGGTAAACAGAAGGGATATAACAACAGGTGTTACCATATGTACAGGGTGTCTCAACAATCACTACGTGTGAACAACGTCGTCTATATCCTAGACCGAAATTGAATTAAGATATCATTGAATATATTCTAATATATTTACAATTTCCACAGTCATCTTATTTGATTTTAAATGCATAATCTTTTCCAAATTACTTCGTTTCTAGTCACCAATTAGGCCTACCAGAAACTGTGAGTGTTATTGAACAAACACATTCACATTAAAATGTGTGTCATTAAAAAACACCAAGGTTTGGTAGGCCTATAAGGAACTCCATATAAAATCAAATTTGGTAATGAATAGGGCTTTATATGACCTTCAAAGTCGATTGATTTCATAATCATATTCACGAACGAAATTTCTAAATTATGCTGGTATTGTAGGTTTAAAACTGAACTCAATAGAAATAAGAATAAGGTGTCCATTCTTGCAGGACGTTAGGGACCATTTCGTTTGGGGCAGATGTCCATACATTGAAATAAAAAAAAAAAAAAAAAAAAAAAAAAATCACAGTCCATCATTTACATTTCAATGCATAAAAAGGAATTCATTCGACTTACCAAGAAACGAGGTCTATATCAGCACCCAGTTGATGCAAGAAAACTTCAAACTCCTCACTATCACAATCCTCTAAATACTGCTTGCGCCTTCTACGTCTGCTAACTGACAGGAGTGCCTCGCTGACACTGTGGAAGCCCTCCGTGAAATCCGTTAAACTGATCCTTCCATCACAATCACCATCTAACGCCTGCATGAGAAAACAGAGAATAGAATTATGAAACTATCATATTGCACCAATTTTTTAGTGACTGACTTAAATTATTGGACCCGGGTAGTGGATTTCACTTTATAGTCCAGTCTTTTGCCACACTCTAAAACAATGTAGAAGTAAAAGAAACCTTCAAATCTAAACAAAAAACACAATTGTTTCCTACCTAAATGCTTACATGTAATATTGCTTAATTTTGTCTTATGTCATGTTTTCTTAGAATTATTTGTATCTATTGATTATTTTCTATATTATGTTGCATTAGCGCTCTGATCAAAATCTTTTGTTTGTAATAGCGCTTAATATTATTATTATTATTAATGTAAAGAAGGATGCAATAGACTTCTTGTGAATGAAATCCACACCAAACGAAGCAGAAACTTCTAATAGAAGAGTAAATATCTCTACCTTTATATTAATGCATATAGTTTAGACAAATTTCCTAACCTGATACCAATTTTCCTTGTTACCCCTCGAAAAATTATATCAGTAATTCATAAATACAACATTTTTTCCTTCGGTTAACTTTTTATTGCGTTGCAACTCTTTTTGTAAAAAATCATTTTCCATCTACAAATAACTTTCTTACCTCGAATATATGTTCAAGCTCATCTCTATCCAGATTTTCGCAGACCACCTCTAATTCTTCCCATTCTATATATCCATTACCATCCAGGTCGCAAGCATCGAAAAGCTGCTGGATCGCTTCTGGACTCGGACCGTTGGTGGCGCTGCCCATATCTGCTGTAGGTGGATGCAGATTTTCTGATGACGTCATGAATCCTTTAATAAACATCGAAATAATGAAAATTAGCATCTTTAAAGTAATGCTAATGGTATCAAAAACAACAATAATGGTACTTATACTACTTGTACCATGACTAATTACTATCCAATAATTTACTTCTTTTGAATTGAAAGGGTGGTATCTCACTTCGGAGACATCTCCACGACGGATAAAAAGTATTAGAGACGTCTCCGATATCGCGGAGACGTCTCGGAGACGTCTTGGCGGAGACGTCTCTGAGACGTCTTGTTGGAGACGGATTTGGGACTACTTCAGACCTTTTTTTTTCTTCATAAATTGTCGCAGAGACGTCTCTAGTATTTTTTATCCGTCACGGAGACGAAATTTTTTATTTTGTCGCGAAGACGTCTCCGCGAAGTGAGATATCACCCTAAGAATGAGTCGAGTCTCGTTATTATCATTAAGGCATCTGAGTCATTTATCAGCTTGGTAATAAAACATTGAATTGAATTTCATCCCGTCATGTACAGCTGGGTCTAGTAGTATCAAGGAGTAGTTCTTCTAACTCCTTGGTAGTATCTTGCTGAATATCAGTATCCTCATGCCATGCTTTTGAACTTTAGAAAGTTTTATCAAGCTACAAATGGGATCTGTATACTGAGGAACGATCATCTACGGAGCCAGGGAGTGACTGAAGATCCCCCCAGATATCATCATTCTTTATGTATAATATCAGCTTAATTAGGATGTATCGATAATCCAGTAAAAATTCGTTACCTTAACCCTTTACACGCTGAATATATTCTGAAGGAAAAATAATGAAAATTGTTGTTCAGATATTTTCTATGAATTCTGCTTTTCAAATGACAGTATTCATACTCATCTGGTAGCTTTACTACAGACTTTACATATGATCTGCAGTTATTTTTTACTTTCTCTTGTACAAAAATAGCGTCCGCCTGATAATCGGGAGGTTGTGGGTTCGATCCCCGACCGCGTCATACCAAAGACGTTAAAATGGTAGTTGTTGCTTCCCTGTTTGGCGTTCAACAAGAGGGGGATAGAGCAACGTCCATCTGGCGCTGCTCAGCGGCTGCCAAGCCAACGGGACAAGGGCAAAAAGAATATCCGATTCGGACAATAAAATTTTGAGCATTTTCTTTTTAATTACAATTGTTCAATTTAATTCTATGATTGCGCACAGATGCCAGCGTGGCAAGGGTTAAAATAGCTATACTTGAAACAAAATATTTGTTATCTCCATTAAAAACGATTCTGTATTCAATTATATTCAATTAACACTATACCCATAAATCCTATCGCAACTATAACCCTATATCTTAGAGGAAATAAATACCGGAGCAATTAGTGTCGTCGGATATTTATAATACCATTTATTTATTTTTATTTATTTATGATACCATAACAGGGTAATAGGGCAATAGGCTCAAAACACACTAACGACAAATGAATGACAGACAAAATTATGTGTACGCACTACCTGACATGATGTCAAATAAGAGGATGAGGATGATGAAGACGATGAATATAACAATGATATCGACAATGAATGACCACGGGATGCTGACCACGGTGATGACGTGGATGATGATGAGGATGAATGGATTATAGATGAAAGGAATGGGAATCATACGGAAGGGTGATCGTCCAAGCGAAAACGTTGATCAACTCGGCAATGGGGTCGTTGATAGTGGTTGCATTATTGATGAAGGGCTGAAGGAGAATGATGATAATATTTATAATGGTGATTTAGAACTGATTTACATGTATGAAAATGAACAACTTATGTAAAAGAACAAAAATTACGTTAGATGTACTCTAGGAGGTAAATAAAGGGCTGACAGGGTAAACAAAAATTCCACTGATATAAAATATCGACAATATATTGATAAATAAAGCCCCCCTCCCCCGCCTCCCTTCCCCTCCACACAAGTTGACTCTGGATCTGGGTCGAATAATCGCATTAGACCGCGAACGAGAATAAATAATACACTCGTACAGAACTGATAAACAAAATTGTTTATCAATATGAAATTGAATGTAAGATAAACTACCAAACACATATTTGCATTTAGTAAACAATTACTGTGAATAGGACTCTGTAAGTATAGCCCCCACAACGTGACTTCTACGCTCTCCATGTTTAATAATCGACACGAAAAATATGCTAAAATATATGTATATTTGATTTGGTCATTACTATGATTACATACAATGTACACTATCGCCGCCAATCAAATTGTTAATAACGAATAACGTTCAATATGACAATAGGTCCTATAATTATAATAATACATATTATATAAACAGTAGGCCTACAATAACTTATCAGTGTTACACCTGACCCTAAACATGACAGGACTTGTCATTAAGGCGACATAATGCTTGCACTTTTTTTTTCAAAGATAGGTCTAGTTATGAAACTCATAGCTCAATTTTAATGACTCACAAAACAAACGTCAAATATAAACCAAATACATCCACACCATCAAAATACTTGATTAGGTACACAGAGCTTGTGAAGTGCGGCGAGAAGTTCAATATTTATCCACATTCCAATTATAACAGTGACGAAATCAAACCAATATCAGCCTTCTCCCGCCCCCCCCCCCCCTAATGGCAGGAAGGAGGGGTCCTGGAGCCGGGGGAGTGGGGGGGGGGGGGGCTTTGCCCTGGCCCTCTTTGTCACTAAGTGTACCAAAACCAATTGCTGCCCAGCCCCCGCCCCCTCTCTTTCAAAAACACTCCGGACAAAGTTTTCGAGCTCAGAGCTGTTAGATACGTACTCATCATTGATAAATGTTGTTAAACTTATTATTTGCATTAAAGTTCGATTCAGTTTGAATGAAATCAAAGATACTGAATGCATTTTCGGGAGATATGCATATTTGTTCAAAACAGTGTTCCAATACTTTGGAATTATTTGAATAGAAGTGTCCGCTAAATCTTTAAAGTAAACAGAGGAGGAGGAGGAATATGCATGTAGCTTAGTTTCCCCAGAATGTGCTCCAATTTATCCGGGTGAAGAATAAAATGAACATTAAACAAATAGAAGATATTTGATTACACCACTTATTATTATACATGAACATGGCTATCTCACCGTGAAGTATACTTGTCAAATAGTTGTGGGAAATATGGCAAAATATTAGCTAAATATTTTCCTCAGACTCGTGAATATAATGACATGAGCTGGATCAACACGATAAATGACTGAAGTCATTATTGTGTTTGTACATTATTTTTACAACAGCCCTCCTTCCCCCCTTTGATTTGGATCTCTCATGAAGACCATTCCCATTTAATATTCTAAAATGTTGTGAAATGTGAAATGTATATAAACACATCATTGACATCAATGATTTTTCAATTAAAAGACAATGCAGTTTTAATAAGTTTCATTCAATCAATATCATGAATACAGCCGCATATATTTATTATATCAAAATTCCTCTAGGATCAAGAGATTTGACCCTATTCGAATCAGCACCCCCCCCCCACCCCACACAAATGAATAAATAATAATAATAAAAATAAAATAAAACACCGCGAGTATCGCAAACTTGTTCTTCTTTACGAAAATGAATGAACAAATGAATGATGAATGAATAAAGGAATGAATTGAATAAATGAATGAATGAATAATTAATGAATGATTGAGTAAATGAATGAATGAATAAATAAATGAACGAACGAGTGATCAAAGAAAAAAAAATGAATAAATTAATGCATTTGCATATAATATGGAATCTATCACCAGACACAATCCCTCACCTTATAGCCGTAAAACTACAATCATGAGGTTTCAGATTTGGGTGTCTGGTGTGTGAGCCTGAGGTTAAAGACCCCAAGTAGCAAACACCACGGCAGACAGAGGTACATAATCTCATTAGTAGGATAAGACTGTTAGACTATTACAGTGTAACTTTCCTCTAGACTTTCAAATGCTTGATTAGAAGGTTCAAAAGAGGTTATCGTAATCATTAAACAAAATCATTATTTAGAGGAAGATGATTATGACAGACAATATAATTAAACGTACCTTTCACGCCGGGTATTAACAATCGCAGCATATTTATCCCGTTATGTTATCATCCAAGTTAAAATACACACAACATGCAGCTAGCAAGTATAACCTTGGTGAAACCTAACTTCACAATACTAATAATCCTCAAACTTTGACAATAGAACAAGCATTATTCGTTTTAGGGTTTTATTGAAAGTAACGCTAAATGGCAATGTGGTTTTTAGCCAAGTGCTCTAATGGTTTTGAATGAAATCAGATGCTCCAAGCGTTGTTTTCGTGGTGGTATTTCTTTAATTCCACAGCATTGATCATCTAGCAATGCATAATAGAATCCTTGCAGAGTAGTTTTATAAAGAAGTACACGGAGTGTTGAATAGGCGGAGCGGCCAGCTCTTAATTCTTTTAAAACTAGAATCAATACTTTTCTTGTAAATCGATGGCTAAAGCGCCTTAGCTCATGTTAGCGTATGGGAGATAATCTACACATTGTTAACCCCTGGCACCCTGTCACAACGTTACGAAACCCCGGACAGAAAAAAAAAATTGACATAATCACATTAATGTTAGCCCTCACAGCCATAAAAACTATAAAGTTACAATGTGACCAGAGCATGATGTTCGTTCAAAATAGTCGAGTCCGTGCTGTGAGTTGTGTGGATTGTGTTGTGTGTGGGGGGGGGGGGGGTGTGTGTGTGTGTGTGTGTGGGGGGGGGTTGAAGGTATATGAACTTACCTTGCCTGTCATGTTCTTATTATTATAAATATAAATAATAGGGTGCGTTGGTCAAGTTACCCGTCGCAATTATACTAAATACACAATGGGAAAGTCAAAATAAAAAACTAGTAGATTATATAATATTTTTAAGGTAGAATCACTCACCATATTCTGCCATTGTTCTCGGGAAAAAAGCTCACTGGTCACCATACACAGGTCCTAGGTCCGAATCACACTAAAGTCTCCCATATTGAAACCAATATGCTTGAAATTGTTCCATTCACGTTGATCCCACTCCATTGGATTTTTTCTTTAAGCAAACTTAAGCAAATTAGGATAGTTTACAGAAAATGTGTAATCCAATCATATCCGAGACATGGCTTTTGATCAACGATGAGAAGTAAAGTTCTTTAAGTCAGGAGCCGAGACGTCGAGTTCGGAAGTTCTCCAGTTAGCTAGTCCATGTGTATAATATTCATATCTGTGAAATAAAGTTAAACATTTGATTCACCATCTGAAGACAAGAGACATATAGTTCCTAATGTCGCATAGTGTAATTCCAGATAATAATAATCTATTTGGACTGGAAGAGTTCACCTTGACTGAAGTATGTTCGTATTAACCGTCATATCTGCTGTATAGAGATGAACGCAATAAACCTCAATTGCGATATCATTTTAAAACAAATAAATAATGACTTTATAATGCATAATATCGTGCCTATCAATGACAGTAGATTAACCAATATTAGCACAGTTTGACAGTTCATGCAAACTGCAAACATGTGGGTGTTCGGGCATTATGAATGATCAGAGGCAGATCCAGAATTTGAAGATAGGGAGTTCTAACATTGAAAGTAGCGGCTCATTTTCAATGCTGGCTTGGTTTTTCCCCAAATAGGGGTGCGCAAAGGTTCTCCGCATCATTCCTGCATTCTTTTTACCCAAATCTCGGTTTTTAAACGAGAACATAGTTCCAGAAGATCATAATAATAATGTTCGTTTCGTATACCCAGATACGTCAAACATGACTCTCATGTCAACTAATTGAATCTATAACGCATTAACAAAGGATTTGCTGCCAAATTTTCTGAAAGGCTGCATAGAGGGGCAACAATAAATCCAGGATCACACTAACTAGAATAAGCCACCATTATAATGATTTTTTTAATTTATTTATTTTTTTATTTTTTTTTATTACAGATGTAGGGTACATGCAGGTAATATGGGCCAGCAGGTAATATGGGCCACCTGAAGCAAATCATGTCGTGACCGTCGACCGGTGACCGGTGTAAAGCACCGTAATGTTGTTCATATGAACTGTATACGAAAATATATCGTCGTGAGAGCATCTGATGCCGAAAATTTCTCTGAGAAAAACTGCTGAAAACCAACAAGGTAGATAAAACTTACGGCATTTTTTTACCCTGATGTAAAATTTGATATTTCACAGAATGTGATGGTGAAAGAGTGTTTGAGGGGGTAACCTCAATTGTTTGTATATTTAGTTAAGCTTATAGTTTCATTTTGATCATACTAGCGTGTACAGGTCAATTTGTTTTAGTGAAGGGGTGCAATGTGGCATTGAATGCTTGCCTGACACAGCAACATTAGTGCAGGTAATATGGGACATCCAAAATGGCGGAAAAGATTCTGGTACTTAGATTGGGATGAGGCATCAATCTCTTTGCTACGATTTTTGGGGTTACATTCAAAGTTATAGATTATATAAATAACTTATTGTAGGCCTATATTGACTTGTATAATGAAAATAATATTAAAATAATATTAAAAAAAAAGAAATAATATACAAAATACATAACAATGAAAAATATATAGTCAAAGGATTTACTGAAGTGGTTCTGTATAATTTCCAAATTATATCTTAAAGTATGATTTTCAACATTTTAAGCAAAATTCCATTACATGATAGAGTTCATTGTAGTTTTCTAAAGGCATGCATTAAATACATGTTGCCTATTACCTGCACATGCAGGCTATATGGCACTTTGGTAATGACGTCACACATTGAATATTGCAGACAGGGGGGTTGTGATAAGTTTTCTTCACAATAAAAGTTAGAGCAGTAGTTATTGATTCATATAAACAAAGATTAGACTGTGTGTCATTTTGTAATTTTATGCAAATTAGGCTAATAAGCTTAGGGGGCCCATATTACCTGCATGTACCCTATTTTTCAAAAGTGCGAAATCACGTCAGAGCCCATTAATTGAATATGATTTATCCATATCGGGTATCATGTGACAACACAATGTATTCACATTTTCCTGTACGTAACTATTAACACTCTGCCACACTTCAAAACATTATTAAAAACCAACCGATATGCAACTGTGATGGGCCTTTCGGGGTATGATGCTCATTTATGTTCAATCAATTCTTCTTTCCTCCAATTAAGGTTCAATCATACTTAGGTTACTATAGTGACTAAATAGTTTGACACGACTCACACGAGTGTCAGAATGTCGTGGCAATTCCAGCACTCGAGAGTCAACAAAGTTTGTTTGTTTTCCCTTCGTTTCCAGACAAATAAAAATCACAACACCATGTCCTTAAAATTTGTTTGATATCCGAATGGAGCAACATCTTCGATTGAAAAAAATAAACCTAGGCTCAGAAGTGTAAAATGAACGAATTATTTTAAAACAAACCAATCAGAGTTGACAATCTGCCCCCGTGAGGGTCTGTTCTTCTGCCAGACATTTATAAAAAAAAGTCGAGTATGATTTGTAGAGGAAAGGTGCCGCGATGCGATTGAAAGAGTAAACAGGTTGACCATTAACTATAGTATTCCAATGAGGCCCGTGTATTATATTGCCTCGGTTTATACAGTTTTTATTTATGTTAATCGCAGTATCCGTTTCATTATCATGTCAATTTCAAAAATTAGCATGTAGGCCTAAAAAGATTGATAAATATATATAAAAATATCTCTGTATCTACAACAATTTTAGTCAAACATTACCGCAAACTTATATTAGTAGAAACCATATCGACATCAAAATACCACAAAGATTGGGCAATATTGTTTTTCATCTCTATCGTGAAATGCGTTGATGCAAAAATACAGCAAAACCATGTTCATAATATCATAAATGTACATTAGCAAGGAACAGTGTCTTAACAAAACTTTTTAAATACTTCTGTATTATATCATATCTAAAATACTCATATGCGAATCGTTATGTACTTTAACAACAACAAAAAACAACAACAACAACGCTCGATTGTGTTAAAAAAAAGAAAGAAAAAAGACAATGCGCAATGAACTTGAAGAATATGTCATGAAATATACCAGTCACTTTGTCTTTAGTGAGCATGGTGAGACTGATTGCAATTATATACCCTTTTAAAAATATACTTTGACTTCTTATGCTTCATCTATCTGCATTGGAATTTGCGACTGAAGGCAACAATTTTCGCAATAATATAGTATGTAAGAACAGGACCTAGTATTTCCTTCTTCTTCTTCTTCTTCTTTTTTCCCCTTTTTTTTCGTTTAAAACTCCGCTTATCAAATTTGCATTGTTTGTCCAGTCTGTCGGTCTAGTCCATACGGATATTCATTTGATTTTGACCATTTCTTATTCAAATACACCTCCACGACATATGGCAAAACTTACATTTGCAAAATTATTAAACTCGAACACTTACCATAAGTCGAATATTTTCCGAGTTATTTCTCCATGTGAACCCCATTGTGGGTCACTATACAATATTGAGCAAATGCTTATTTGAATCGTCTTCAACCTATCAACGCACGTTCTGATTCAGGCCAACTTTGTCTCAGGATTGTCTCAGGATATTTGTCTTGTTATCCAAAGAATCAACATAACTAGATGATTCACAGGCAATCGTGATCTTGATTTAAACTGCACAATCCGGGGGGCATTTCATCAAAGGACTTGTCGGACATTTTACCCAACAAATTTGCTCTCAACCAATCAGATGGAAGCATTTCAGTAGCTTATAACAGTTTGTCGGATAAAACGTCCGACAAGTCCTTTCATGAAACGCCCCCCTGATTATTACTACAACCATGTTATTGTAAAAGTTTTGTTGGTTAAATATTATATGAAAGCATTTTTCAATTGTTTGGTTATTGGTTTTACACTGTAACCTCACGAAATTCATTCACTAGCTGCAATCAAATCATATGCTACAGTCACACAGACACTTACGTATAGATACGTCCGGTTGAGTCCAAATATTATTTCATCTTCTATTCTATCATTTCTTATGTATTTCTTTGTTTTACTGGATGAACGAAATTATCAATATTTCCACTGCTGACTATGACGGGTAGGCATCACTGGGGATCCGAAGAAAAGAAAATGATTTTTGGACGCATCGGGACGTAACTATACGTAAGTGTCTGTGTGACTGTAGCATTACAAAAGTTGAAAATCCGAATCTTGTACACGTATGACGGTAAAAGAGATTGTCAAACAAAACATCAAACACTCTAGAATATAACTTATTCTGGATTTGAACTAAATCAAGAACGACTGTGAATACTAACCAACCGATTATTATTTTTTTTTTTCAATTTAGATTTAAATAGTTATGATTTAAATTTAAATCAAGAAATGACTGTTCATGCAGGCTGTCGTTCTGGATTTATTCTAAATCCTAATTTAAAGTGAATTTTATGTTACATTTACATTTATGTGAGAGTATGCTTGTTTTACGATTACATGGGATCATATTATATGTACCCTCGCTAAACTATTTCAAATGGATCTGGAAACCAGATGGTGAAATAATTGTTAATTAAACAATATCATAACAAAATTTGATGAAGAAAATCAATACATCTTTACTGAATCATAATATGAACTTGAAAAGTACATGCAACTCACCGTCTTTCTCTCTAGTCAAATCAAACGGTAGTTAGAACACCTTTAGTGAGACTGCAATCAAAAACTCAGTGAGTGAATATGGTAAAACCATATGTTTTGTGGTTGTTATTCATTGTCTCCTCTCCAAATTATTATGCATGGAGTGACTTTAAAAACAATAAATACCAAATATTTCGATTATAATATGTGAATTCCACAGGCCTACCACGCACTGCCTGCCTGTATTCAGTTGTCAGAACAGCGTAATATCCACAGAGCAGTAGCACATGTTATAAAAGCTTTGTGATAACAAAACTGTACTTTTGTGAATGATATCTATTCATATTTTTGTGAGATTGAAGCAAACTAGATTTTGGTACAACAGTCCTTTCCGCTTGGTTACTCACACGCTGTAAATCTATCGAATACAAAAGAAAGGTTGGTTCACATGACAATAAAAGTTTACAAGCTACAATGCACTGTCTGGGAATGGACTTAAAACTGATTGACAATATTATTTGATTCAATGCCCTCTCAATGTGAGGTTTGAAGACATAAGGAAAAACGTATTCAAATGCATTTTGCATTGATCCCCTATCAATGTAATATGATCGGGAATGTTTATGGAAGACGAGGGGTAGAAAAGGAAGAGGAATTATATATGGGAGGGTCACGTCTTTCGGATATTAGTTCCCAGACGAAATTTATACAGTATCTGATACACGTCAGCTATAAGTAAAACCCAATCTACCAACCAACAAGGGGGGGGGGGGGGGGGGTAAGAAAGGGAGTAAGAGAAAATAGGGAAAAAGTAGAGGTTAATGGAATGATATAGTTCCTGGGGGATACCCTCATTAGCTTCTGAGGATTTTGTATAATGTTTCCCCTCATACATTCCATTTTCGTAATCACTCCAACTCATAAAGATGTACCATTTTACGATCTAAATTATTATATTCATTTCGTGCTCTCTCTCTTTCACATTTCTCCCTCCTCCTCCGTGCCTCCATGCACCTTCTCTCTCATCCTCTCTCTTTACCCTATTCTTCCTCTCTCTGCATCTTTAATCTTGTTTGCTCCCCCTCTCTATCTCTCTACTGCTCTCTCTCCCTCTCTGATTTCTCTATCTCTTTCTAATTCCCCCTCTATTGGGTCTCCTTCTCTTTGCACCTCTCTCTCTCACACACACCACACACACCACACACACACACACACCACACACACACACCCACACCCACAACACCACACACACACACACACACACACACACACAACACACACCACACACACACAACACTCTCTCTCTCTCTCTCTCTCTCTCTCTCCCTCTCTCTTACCTCTTTCTTTTTCTCATGTAATGTTATATCCTAAGTTTGTAGGTTTCTAATCTATACCAATATATATAGATATAACACGATATCTCACTACTAAAAAAAAAAAAAGTTGCAAGTAAAATGACAAGTCAGAATTTATGGAAAAAATATGGATACAAACTTTATTTACACTTTTAATATACAAAACATACAAGGATGGCTAATATACTATGTACTTGATATGAACAACATAAAAACTAAGAAAAAAACTAACAGTAGAACACTTTCAATCATGATAAACTATAGAGACAAGATCAAAACTGAAAAACACCAGATAAAACGTAGAAAGACCTTAGGCCTTTATTCACAAAAGCAAGAAAACTTAATCCCAGTCTAACAAAGCCATGGCAGAACTAAGCCTGTTCCAAGTTTAAAACGCTGTCATTTTGCTATTCACGAAAGGTGGCCTAGTAAAACTGCAGTCTAAACCTGTCCAAAAGTTTGAATGCGTTCTGAATATGAAAAATTTTGAAGTCAGGTGACATTTCAGCAGAGCTAAAGAGTTTATCGGATCAGACATAATCTCAAAAACATTTCACATAACATCACTGCAGAGTATCATATAATTTCATAATGAAATGGGTCACATGAAATTCTTGCTTACCAATATGTTTTTTTTTAAAGAGTACAGTAAACTTTAATTTCCTTTATTTTGACGACTGGTTTACAACAATACGACAGCCTTTTTCAAAACCATACATCTATTGGAATTGATGAATAAATTTTGTTAAACACAATATTTGAACTAAAGCATTTTGACACATTCGTCTTTGAATGGGCACCCCACTCATCACACACGTTACTCCAATAAATGTCTTCAATAGATTAGATTCTATATAAAAATATCTTCTATTTGTGTTTTACTGTTTTAGGATAATGTAGTTGCACTTTCACTCACGATTCCTGGAGAAAGTGTTAAAACACAAAAACATAAATCAAAACAGTTAGCGAAGTTATATTTTGAATCTTTCACAAAGATAATCATAGATGCTATTCTAGAGGTGAAACTGAACACAACTTTGGTTAAACATGTCACTGTACATACATGTATATCACAAACAATGTAAGGATTACAAAAAAAGTATATTGATCGATCCTAGTGATCGACACAGACGACAGACAGGCAGAGGAGTCAAAAAGAGAAGAGAGATAAGAGTCGAAAATGTGGTTGTACTGCGTTGAAAGTTGTACCGCGTTGAAATGCAAGTGGTTTGAAAAGCCCTCCCTCAGAGCATATAGGAATATGGGTAAACGAAGTTGTCAGAGATGCGCCAGCTGCAGATCCCAAACGCATGCAAGGTAATGGCCTCCGCTTCCAAGATAGCGGCACGATGACGTCAATGTATAAGGTTCTATAGATTGTTTACGCCATAAGAACATGGATCTTCCCACTAGAATTCCCTCCAGCTAATACATCTCTCGTTGGATGGAAGGCGTTGATGGAACACACGGATCCCAGGTAATCATCATAGAAATGATGTACTGCCTTGCCCTTGGTGTTGAAGACCTCAATCTAAAGAAACAGAAAATTAATATCAATTCAGCAAATTTATGTTTATTCTGTATTAAACCTTAAAGGGGAAGTTCACCCTGGAATTTTATTGGTCTTTAAAAATGCAGAAAAATAAAAGAAAAATATGAGTGAAGGTTTGGGGAAAATCGACCAAAATATGATGAAGTTATGAATATTCAAAGTTTTGATTCCGTGACGTCACATGCGAGCAGATCTCCTACATGTATGTGTTATGTAGTGTAAATTCTATAAAATGTCATTTTTTTTTTCAGAAGAAATAATTATGTCACCTGTGCGGTCGATATACCATCAAACATATGTTCATATACATGACTATATCAAATTGACCCATTCCTTTATCAAGAACCATGACAAAAAGACAAATTTATGGAATTTACATACACAACCAATGGGAGAGCTGCTCGCACGTGACGTCACAGAATCAAAACTTTACATATTCATAACTTCGCTATTTTTTGGTCGATTTTCTTCAAACTTTCACTAATATCTTTCTATTATTTTTCTTCATTTTTAAAGACCAATAAAATTCCAGGGTGAACTTCCCCTTTAAGCACCTAGAGACTGTGTGGAAGATGTCAGTTTACTCACTAAGGAAAAGGATTTTACTGTGTTTGCATCAGGGTGTTTCAATAAGAAATACTTGTCAAACATACTTTTTGTGCAGAATCGGACAGCACACATCCTATGGGTAACGCACAACCAGTATGGGCATGTTTGATCACATACTTTTGATATTATCATGACTAAAGCATGCATAAAACAAAGGGCGGATTGGGGCGGTTTAGTGAGTAAGCCGATAGGCGGTCTCAGGCGCTTCAGGTGAATATGGATTAAAAAATTACAGTCCATCAACATTAGATGAGCAATAAGTCTATTGTAATATGAACATAATTATTTAAATAAAAGATGGATAGACAATCTACTTTGTACAAAGAGATTCAATTCAAAATTAAATTAATGTCATCTTTATATGATGATGATGATGATCCACAGGATTTATATTACTCCATAGTTCTGTTGAAAACATTCAAAGGCACATGCTCATCCAATTAAGTTTATTACTACACGTCTGCTGAAATAAGTGAGTTTGGAGGGGTGATTTTTAAGTGCTCAATGCTGTCAATTTCACAGAGCAAAGAAGATAGGGAGTTCCTGAGTACCATGTTAATTATTAAGGAAGGATGTTGAGTATCAATACTATCTCAGCATCATCCTTACTATTTTTTTTTTGCATTACTACTACAATCCACCCACAGTGGAAACAAATTCTAATGCAATATTGTGTGCATGATATGGTGTGTACAGTAAACAAGCAGAGAATCATTATCCATCAAATTAAATAATTTACAAGCAAATGTACACACTTAAAATCGAGTCTGGGAGAACTGCCTCTAAATAAAATAAAAGCAGAAGATTATTACTGAAACTTCTTTTGACATATTGACCACTAAAAGGCCTGTCCAACAGGCGGCGATCGTTGTGGCGACAACCTGAAAATGTCAGAAGGGTAACGAGATGGTCGCAAAAACGTTGATTATAGATCTTCCTAAGACTCACTACTTGCTACCACAAAAACAATAGCCAAATCGCCAGTTGTCGCAACCACAATCGCCTCCTGTGGGACAGGCCCTTTAAGACTACCACTTCTAATACTACTTACCCTTCTTGGTTGTGTCATGCTGCCTACAACGAAGACATCTTCTCTTGTCGGATGCCAAGCTGCTCTGAATACCGTCAGCCATCGCCCTGTCCAGTTGTTATGACTACAGGATGAAAGATTCATTATTTAAAAGATGGTTTGAAGTCGAGATTTGAGCATGAGCAGATGAAGATTGATTTTGTACTAAATGTGCGCAAAATGATCTTTACTCATTTGTGGACCCACATGAAATTGATTCATGCGTAGGAAGATCAAAAAAAGAGATTTTTTTTAAAAACAAGACATGTCCACTTTTGAAAGTTCACCACTTGGAATTTGGCTTGAGGATCGAAGAGAGCATTCTGATTTTTTTTTTTTTTTTTAATTAGAGCTGACAGGAATTATTCGAAACTCATGGCTCTTATATCTTAGTTTATTAATTTCTAGACACATTAATTTGCATTATCAAGTATGTATTAAAAGAAAAACCCAAATTTCCCAAAATTACAAAAGAAATGCTTATGAAATAAACTGAAACACAATTCCAGACATAAAGGTTAATCATAATAGGTACCTTTGCCACATGGTTCTCTGTACACCACTCAGCTTACCGTCCTTAGCACTCTCAGTGTCAAAGATGCTGAAAAACAGAAAATAAAAGAACATTTCAGATCACTGCTGTAACACAAGAGTCTTGGGTCGATACACAATTGTACTTTCCTAAAGATATTATTCAAATCCATTGCTGTCACCAAACGAGGGGTTTTTCACAGGAAACATGTACGTTTTACAAAGGGTAGAATGTCAAAGTCCAATGACTGTTGGAAATGACTGTTGGATTCTACTTCAAGTCAATGGGAAACATCTCTGTGTCTCGTGAAAACCTCCCTTCATATTGTCAAGAGAAGTTATCTTTCATCTTTGCTCCAGTAATTATAAAAAAAGAAGTTCCTTCAATCACAATAACATGCTCAGTATACACCAAACCAAAAATCTTGTCATACTCAACATGGGCACACACAAAATCCTCATGTTTGAACTTGGAACTGTTTTCAGTTGCCCTGACATGACATAATCCTCTAACACCTGTGCAGTTTAATAGGAGCAGACTGTATTTGTGTATACCCTCACACCCCTGTAACAATACTACAGTGTATCATCAGTCCCGAAATACCTATACTGTCATGTGATTACAAAATTAATGCAAAGCATTTCATAACATTCATACCATACGTAAGTTACCAAGCAAAAGAATGAGTTACATGCTTTCAAAAGTAGGCTTATTAATTTAATTGATTAAATTTTTTCAACTGGTATTCAAAAGAGTACATTGATTCAGACTTAAATGTGAGGTATCCAGTATTAACAGGGTTCTTTTACACAAAGGCCTGGTCTCACCACCCGAACTTTGCTGGAGCGTTCCTGGAGCGGTGAAAAAAATTCATCACCGCTCGTTACCGTTCACCACCGTTTAACAGAAGTTGGCCACCGTTAAGGCAACGCCGTATACCGTCGGCCACCGCTGATGGTCCCCCCTACCGCTCCGAAAGTTTTGAGCTGCACAAAATATTGCGAGCAGTGAGGAGCGGGCAATTTTACGCTCCGGCAAAGTTCACCACCGCTCCAACAACGCCCAGTCAAAATTTGGCACCGCTAGACGCAATTTCGTGGACGCTTAGGTCCCCTAGGCCAACGCAGAAATCTTGAACGCTGGACCACCACTGCTTCGCCAGCTTTTCCCAGGCGGTGATTTAACGTTGCACAAACTTTGGTGGAGCGGTTGTAAGCGATTTTCGAGCGGACATGAGATTGCTGGAACGGTGTCGGGCGTTGAAGCAGCGACCCATTGCGGTGATGATCTTTGGTTTGGCGTTGGTATGGAGGTGTCGGAGCTAAACCAATGCTAAAGCAACGCCGGCTTTAGCGGTGCACCGCTAAGGCAACGCCCGTGTTTTCGATTGTTTTCCCATTTAGTACGCGGTGACGAGCATTGTCGAAATTCGGCCCGCTCTCCCTACCGTTCAAGTAACGCTCCAGCAAAGTTTGGGCGGTGAGACCGGGCCTTAACAAGTTATGCATTAAATACATGTACATTTGAGTTCTCACCTGATTTTGTCATCAAGTGATGTGGTGAGGATCTTAGACCCTGTGATTGGTGAGAAGAATGCCGAGCTGACTGATTTACTGTGAGGCATCTTGGATATTGGCTTGTTC
The DNA here is from genome assembly GCA_940671915.1 of Paracentrotus lividus. Lineage (NCBI taxonomy): Eukaryota > Metazoa > Echinodermata > Echinoidea > Camarodonta > Echinidae > Paracentrotus > Paracentrotus lividus. Next base: position 2,763,614 of record CALNVZ010003433.1, read on the forward strand.
AAACCGCTCGTTTTCATACTTCGGATATCCCAGAGTGCAGCAGTACTAAAAACAAATAATTGAGCTTTCTATAATAATAATAATACACTAACTACATGTGTAGAGCATAAAATGAGAAGTTATTCCCTTAAGCGTTGGAAAAAGAAGAAGAAATTCTTTAATATAGCATATCTCTTTCAATGTTTTAGTCTATCATTATACATCTGATCTCTAGATTATCTTTTATGTTCTCAGTGCAAAAAAAAAAAAAAAAAAAAAAAAAAATGTCTATGCCCAGCTATGCATACTTCTGTTCTGCACACAGTATTACCGTACAAAAATTACTATATGGGTCATTCCCATGCCAATTCACCCAATGGGTTACACCCTACCGTCTCAGAATTTGCTCAAATTGGGTACACATAAAGTTTAACATTACCTTCCATGAAACAAAAAAAATTAGCGTAAACGGTCCGTCGGTTTCCGAGCTATGGCCTGCCCTTTTTGATTCGTTTTGGCTAAAATGGGTGTGACCTTCCATTTCAACGGACAATGCGCCTGAACTGGTTGACCAATTTTTTTGAAACTGGTACCATTCAAAAGGAAATTCGAAGAGGAATTCAAAAATGGTATCAAAAATATTATTGGAGCGACTTAAAATGCTATGACCTTTGACCTTTCCTTTAACCTTGATTTTTGACCCCAGACGAATAATATTTTTACTTGATTTTTATGTATGTTAATTGTCAGCATAATATTAACATAACATGTAAATATCTAGGATGATATTTTATTTCTTCACCTTTAAAACCTCTTTTTAATGTAATTTACAAAGTTACTGTTACCCCCACATACTGATATTGTGCTGGTAATGTGTGTACAAGTCTCCATATAGGCTTACTTGAATACTTCCAAACTGAAGTTAAATTACATCCATTAAAACAGGAAACTAAACATTTCAGGTAATAAAGGAACATTAAACACATGATATTGTATACATGTACGTAGACTCCATTTGCTTATGAATAGAGACATTTGTTAAGCCCTTTGCTTGGGGTGCAATAGGTATACATACAAATCATCAGAAATCTGCGGTTTTGACAGAAACAAAATGCTTCCTACATGTAGTCAGCTCTACTGTCCCAAACTGGGTAAACCTTGAGATCTTGAAGCATCAGCAACAGATATGGAATACATTATGGCATTTGATTGTAATGTTACTTCAGTTTGAAAGTATTCATTATAATGGAGTCTTGTACACACATTACCAACACAATATCAGTATGTGGGGGTACCAGTAACTTTGTAAATTACATTAAAATGAGTTTTTAAAGTGAGAGAAATAAAATATCATCCTAGATATTTACATGTTATATTAATATTATACTGACAATTAACATACATAAAAATCAAAGTAAAAATATTATTCGTCTAGGGGTCAAAATCAAGGTTAAAGGAAAGGTCAAAGGTCATAGCACTCTAAATTGCTCCAATAATATTTTTGATACCATTTTTGAATTCCTCTTCGAATTTCCTTTTGAATGGTACCAGTTTTAAAAAATTGGTCAACCAGTTCAGGCGCATTGTGCCGTTGAAATGGAAGGTCACACCATTTTTGCCAAACAAATCAAAAAGGGCGGGCCATAGCTCGGAAACCGACGGACCGTTTACCGCTAATTTTTTTGTTTCATGGGAAGGTAATGTTAACCTTTATGTGTACCAAATTTGAGCAAATTCTGAGACGGAAGGGTGCAAAATTGCACTTTCATTGGGTGAATTGGCATGGAATGACCCATATGCCAATATTTTTTATGCTTCTGACTAGCGGGGAAAACCCACAAGAGCATTATTTCACAATTTTTCTGATGGTTTGACTGTTAAACAATCATGTAAATAGCTTTTTATATATAAGTGGAATTTATGAAGACCAACTAGAAAAATTTGTGAAAATAACCACATGTAAGAAATATTAAAACAATCATGTGTCACAGCAGTGAAGTTAAATGTTGTTGACACTATATTAGATAAACAGTATTAACAGTTAAACCTTTTACAATGGGAAATGGGGTACTGTATAGACCAATATTTTCGCATTCAGATATTTTGGACTAGTTGGGGAAATTCGTGAGAGCCAAATTTCGCGATTTTTGTGATGGTTTCTAAAATAGCCTTATATTGAAGTGGAAATTTTCGCGATGACCGACTCGCGAAATTCGCGAAAATAAAGTCACCGCGAAAATAACCACTTATTCAGTACTTCCTGTATTAAAATCAAGGGTTATGAGTGACCACAAATGAAAAGAGCTAAAAAAAACCCTGAATTTTATCGGAGGACAGCTACACTGCAAAATAAGCTGATGCTAAGCAGAAAATCAAAACCCTTAAGTGCTGAAATCTGCTAAAAAGCTGAATCGGAATAACAGAAATCAGTAATCAAGTACAACACTGCATGATAACTTAAGTTCAATTTAATATTTTTGCGTAAGAGAAGAAGACAGAAATGCAGCAAACACAAATAATAAATGCCAAAAATCTGAGACTTACCCGTCCCCTGAAGCTGTAACAAAGTACTGAGGCATTGTGGGATGCACAGAGACTGTCTTTATCTTCTTGGAATGAGCCATGTACACATTCTCAGCTGTCTTTTTCCTTTTAAAAACAAATAATGGATAAATTCAAACTTTGATGGAATCCAGTTCATATAGAGAGGAATGTTGATACAATTCATATTATAGAGTCAAAGACTAGAATGAGACTAAAAAATGGGGAAATAGTGACTGTGAGGGAAACACTCATACCTCTTCTATATGTCTTTTTTTTTAAATTAATATTCCTAGTAATAATAATCTAAACCTATATGTATCAGTAAGCTGAGGCTATTTTGAAATTGAACATCCCCCCCCCCCCACCTTTCCGGAGATCCAAACATGTCCTTAACTTGTTTAATGTCTGATCTAGTTACTATTTCTAGTATTCATAGGCCTACAGGTGTAAGACAAAAGAAATTTTGTATTGAAATCTCTTATACATCAAATCATTTTTTCCATTTCTCATGTATTTCTTTGTTTTCGATCTTCTTAGATGAAATTGGAATTTATGATCTCAAGTGATACTGGTAAAAGTGGAAGTGATGTGGTCGAGTAACAACACAAGATACGCGGTTCAAATCCCGTTCGAATCAACAAATTTGCTGCACTCAACTCAAGTGAGAGGAAAAGGTACCTGTAGGAAGAAATTCCTTGAATTCTGTGAGCACCCTGTCGGGGTATAGCCTAGCTAAACGGGGTAATAATAATATGATGCGCCGTGAGCACTCTACAGAGTGAATTTGGCACAATATAAATCACATTATTATTATTATATTATCATTAATCATGAACGAGGCATAAAAAATAAACTGACCTTGAACGAGTGTCTACTACAGCTACGTAGCCCTCCCTATCATTCTGAGAGACAAGGATTGATGAACCGTCAGAGGACAAGAAATCAAAGTAACTCGTCCAAATGACTTCATCCTCATCCGCTCTGTAGATCTGATTCAAAAAGATAAAATGAAATAACATAGGACAAGAAGCTACATGTTCTGGGGGTACATTTCATTCACTAACAGCTAAAATCAAACCAAACTGGAATAAAATCAATTATTAAGATCAATAGCCATTATGAAGTAATAATAATAATATTGTTTTATTACCCAGGGTAGCCACTTCAGTTCTTAGCAATTGTTCCTCCCAGCGGGCCCTGCACAACATGATATGTAATTATTACTCCTTTGTTAAAAGGCAGCTTTAGGTGCCATTTTTGTAAGTCTTTGGTATGACTCGGCTAGGAATCAAACTCGTGACCTCCTGTTCATGAAAGCAAGAAAGGCTACCTTTTTACAGGCGCTCTAAACAAGTGAGCTATCATGTCTTTTACACATAAGGCAAATAGTTCCAATGATACATTGTCCCTCCAAACTTCCCAATTCAAAACAACAATCACTCTCGGGGATCCTGCTTTCAAGATTTCTGAACCAATACTTATAGTCTGTAAGATAAGGACCATAGATGTTCACTTCCGGCAGAAAGTGTGAAATTTGGCACACAGGCGTATTTTTGGACGCTGATTTCAAAAATTGCCGGCCCCAAGTGATCCGACCACTCGATCGGCGGCCATTTTGAAATCCAAGATGGCCGCCATGGAAACCAGTGAAACTGCCTAACTTACGTTCTAAGTGGCATGTGGCACTGAAAATTGGTACGTAACAGGATTTTGATATCCTCATTTCGAATATTGCCGACCCCCATTAATTGGACCACTCAGTCGGCCGCCATCTTGGATTCCAAGATGGCATGGCCGCCATGAAAATCATTGATATGCCTAACTTGAGTTGTAATTGACATGAGGTACTGAAATTTGGTACACAGATGTATTTTGACATCCTGAATTCAAATATTGCCGGCCCAAAACTGTCTGACCACCTGGTCGGCCGCCATCTTTGAATTCCAAAATGGCCGCATGAAAATCACTGAATATGCCTAACTTGGGTTATAAATGACATATGATACTGAAATTTGGTACAAAGATGTATTTTGACATTCTGAATTCAAATATTGCCAGCCCCCATCGAACAGATCACTCAGTCCGGCCGCCATCTTGAATTTCAAAATGGCCACCATGTAAATCATCGATGTGCCTAACTGAGTTCTAAATGACATGTGGTATTGAAATTTGGTATGCAATGGTATTTTGACATCCTGAATTCAAATATCGCCAGTCCCAATCGATTCAACTACTCAGTTGGCCGCCATCTTGAATTCCAAAATGGCTGCCATGAAAATCAATGATATGCCTAATTTGAGTTCTGAACGACATAGCACTCAAATTTCGTGCCACAATGGTATTTTGACGTTCTGAGTTCAAATATCGACGGCCACAATCAATTCGACCACTCAGTCGGCCGCCATCTTCAATTCCAAGCATGGCCGCCATGAAAATCATTGATATTGCCTAATTTGAGTTATGAATGACATATGGCACTCAAATTTCGAACACAATGGTATTTTGACGTTCTGAGTTCAAATATCGACGGCCCCAATCAATTCGACATCTTGAATTCCAAGATGGCCGCCATGAAAATCAATGATATGCCTACATGTAACTTGAGTTACAAATGACATATGGCACTCAAATTTAAGTACACAATGGTACTTTGACATTCTGAGTTAAAATATCGCCGCACCAATCAACTCGACCACTCAGTCGGCCGTCATCTTGAATTCTAAAATGGCCGCCATTGAAATCATGGAATATGCCTAACTTCAGTTATAAATGACATGTTGTATTGAAATTTGGAAATCATTGGTATTTTGACGTCCTGTATTCAAATATCGGCGGCAACAGTCAATTTGACCACTCAGGCGGCCGCCAAGAAAATAATTGATATGCCTAACTGAGTTCTAAATGACATGTGATACTGTAAATGGTATAAATTGGTATTTTGACATTCTTTATTCAAAAATTGTTGATCCCTTGTGATCTAACCACATGGTCATCATGATCCCCATCTAAAAAATGATGGTCGGCTTGACAAATCATTGAAAATTGCTTATTGGAGTTCTAATTGTCCTTTGGAATTGATTTTGTAAATAGTTGTACCCTTTTTTTGTTTTTACCTTGTCGTACAAGAGTGACTTTCAAATGGCACTCATTATTGAGAGATTTCAAGGCCCTTCTGACCTTTCCACTTTGTAAAAGTCCCAGACCGGACCGAGAAATGAAAACCAAAATTACATATAAAACGAAAGCTAAATATTTCTTCCTAATACAACAATTCCCAATTTAAGCATTTTTATCTTCCATTTAGAAAGTATTCATTAAAAAGGTGATCGAACCTCAACCAGGCCATCCCTCCAAGTACTCGTAAAAAGTACCCTATTATATAATGCGGCTGATGACGTCAAAGAAGTTTAAGGGAATGCTGCTGCCAGACATGATAGGGTTTCGGCTTTAGAAAACACGTTTGTATTGCTATGTCAGAACAATAGACCCCATGTGTGCTAGAATTCTATTGTTCTGACATAGCAATACAAACGTGTTTTCTAAAGGCGAAACCCAATCATGCCTGGCAGTAGCATTCCCCTAAACTTCTTTGACGTCATCAGCCGCATTATATAATAGGGGTACTTTTACGAGTACTTGGGAGGGATGGCCTGGTTGAAGTTCGATCATCTTTTTATGAATACTGTTATGAAAATTTAATTTATTTTGGGGGTATTTATGTTATACGCCTACTTAGCTTTCAATCGATGTAAGGTTGTATATTTACTCCGTCAACGGTCTTTAATTTTTCCCATAATTCCATGTAATTGGAATCCTATCCTTCCTTTGGACATTTTCTGTGATGTTAAATTGTAATAAACTCATGTTTTTGTTTTGTTTTTGTTTAAATTTCCAACCATGTATCATCCTACTACTATCCTTAACTTAAGCTGTTGAGCCTAATCGATGTGATTGCTAAACAGACCGGATATCAAGATAAAAATTTGTAATTTCTAAACAAAGGCAAACGAGAGTAATGGCCGAAGGACACATTTTAGGGGGTTCGCACACCTCAGTGCTGGCTTTGCCTTCAACCAAAAATTGGGTAATGCGATCTTTTGGGTAATATTTTACCCTCTGCAGAGTAACACTCCACAGTGAAAAGTTGTAATAGAATAGTGCTTTATCGTATGGAGAAAAAGAAAAATCATTGTGGCCTAGCTACCTTTAGTTTAAAATGGTAGGAGGGGCTGATACTTGGTACATGTGGGTAAACTGACAAGCTAATTTCAGATGAGCCTATATATATCTTGATTTTATACATGACTGTGAATATAATATTGGCAGCCATTTTAAAGCAGCAATTGCAATATTGAAAATCTGTAAAGCCTGTCATGAATTTTTAATGACGACGTCTCCGCGACGGAAAAAAAAATCATAGACATGAACGTGTTCTTTTTTCTGATGAGACGTCGCAGAAACTCATGAGATGTCCTCGGAGACTAATGAAACTTTCTGAGACGTCTCCGTCGTATAGTCTTGAATCTGTCTCAAATCTCAAATCCATTTCATGGCAAGTGAGATACCACCATCAGTGTTTTAATTTTCATGTTAGGTA
>CALNVZ010003433.1:2775141-2795290 GCA_940671915.1 Paracentrotus lividus
TGTGCAAAATCAGTGCGGATCCAGATTTCAATTACAGGGGGGGGGGGGCAAAATGGAATTTCAGATTTTGGTACACGCAATTTTTTTTCATGATACATCGGCCGAGCAATGAGATACATGGTGTTTATTTTTTTCGGCCATCAAATAAGTCATTTATGTATCGGCCCCCTCCTCCCCCCCCACCCGACCCGTGCACAAAATTATGAAAAATATAAACTCACGATTACGTTTTCTTTGCATCGATCATTCCACCTTTGAAATAGCTTTCCCACTACAAAAAAATAAAGGGTCAAATATTTGAATCTTCATCCCGGCGAATGAAAATAAAATAAAAAAGTCATCATCCCATTGAACCAGAATTTGAGTCAATCAGAGCCTTTGGGTCATCTGAATTCTTCGAACCAGAATCCCAAACAAATTGACCTGGAAAATGTGTGGCCTGGATGGACCCAAAGTCCAGGTCATGAATGATACAGAAAAGGAAAAATTTGACCCTTCATTTTTTTTTCTCACAACTTCCAACTTTCCAATCTCTTCTGTCAAGGTTTTTCCAATCATGTGTATTTCGTTTACAGAAACGTTCATTTCATGAGTCCTTCATATTAATTTATCAAAATATTTGTTTTCATATATATATCACTTCTCATCCTCCTCTTGCTTTTTGATTGGCTGGCTTCTTCACACCTTTTACATCCCCCTTTTTGTTCTCTCCCTCTTGGCTTGCCACTTAGGTGTAGCTTTTCTCTGTCTTTCTCTATATCCATGTTTGTTTCCTACTTTTCTGTGTCATTTTGTCTCTGACGAAGATTCTGCTAGGATCGAAAGCTCAGGCTCCTTTTGACTTCATTTTACACCATTAGCTCTCCTTTATAGGATAAGCAGTTTCAGCAGTTCTCTTATTTTGAAATAAATTTGATACATCTATTTTGACTAAGAAATTAAAGAGAAAGTCCATAGTCACTACAAAAAAAATAATATCATAAACCTTTACAACTATCATACATCACCAATGTATCTTCTTAGTCACATCCTGATCCATGTTTTCTCACCTTTCCAAACCCATGTCCACATGCTCTCATGTTCTCATACAACGTATAGGGTAACAATAATTAAGAGAGGATGTTATTTAATTTATGCATATATCTTTATTATTCATGTACATATCAATTCGACCTTTTATCTTAAAATTATTTTTTAGTACTTCACAAGGCATCGAGGTAATCTTCACAAATGTGCAAATTTATTATTATGACAAAATTTGCACCAATTTTGCACTAATTATTTTTTGATGAATTCATTAAAAGTACAAGAGCATATTTTTGTTTACCACTATGGCGAACCTACATTCTCAATGTGAGGACCTTAAAGATTTCTTGGAAGGAAATTGATAAAACCAAATTTCTCAAGTTGGGCTGAGTGAAGAACATAGTGGAGAAGTGAAATATATAGAAAGGGATTCATTAATTGGAGGGATAAAAGACAGTCTCCCCCCCCCCCCCATTAACTAGGGATAAAATAAATTTGACCGAGATAGATAGGCAGGTCTCAAATTTTGAGTTTAGTTCACTTGTAGATAGTGAATCCAGTATGGCCCCTTTTCTATTTGCTAATCCAGAACGATCCTATTCCATCTTAGTCACCCTCTGCCGACTTTCTTGGCTGATCTTCCAGTCTGCATGCACTTGGAGGTCCTGCAACATTTAAAAAAAAAAAAAAAAAAAAAAGGAAAGAGAAATAGTGAACACATTTTATTATTAAAAAAACAATGAGTGATTGATGTTCATTTATGTATTAAGATTATAAGTCAGCAATTCACAACAAAATCCTTTTTGAGCATCATGATTTCAGTCTCCTGCATTTTGGCTTATATTTCTTATTTTTCTATATTTTTATTTTGCTATTTGTATATATAACCTGGAATTGCATCGACGATCAATTGGTGGTGGACGAACATGCCAACAAACTACATGAAATTGTTTAAAAAAAACATACACAAAAACAAACAAACAAACAACCAAAGCCCAAATCAATGTCATACTTTCCCCTGGAAAAAAAGAAGAAAGAGAATGTGGACTAAAAACAGCTGATACTTGGATCCATCATAATTTTTCATTTTTCGGATTAGGGCAATTTTCTTCTGTGATTATTGATAAGGCCTATTGATCATGGAGGACAAAACAAGTTTAATTGACACTTGTTCTTTGAATGGTAGCTCTAATTTATTTTTTGTTTTTCTTAAATTATCAGAACTGTATCCGGCATTATCTCCCTCCCCAAAAACGTCTAAACAAAGGCTAAATATTAAAGCACAACTTACTTGTTTAATGACCCATCTCCAGATCATGTAATCAAGCCTAAGATTTCCCAGACCTGAGATTCCTTCTGGCTGTGGGTGTACTTCTAGAAAATCTTGTCCATTCAATGTCACATCAACCCTGGAAATATCAAAAAAGAAAATGGATAGCATCTCTACATTAGTATTATGAATTTATACACAATAGTTTATATAACAAAATTATTTAGATCTAGTTCTTACTGCAGACATATGTCTGAATTATGATGTTACGTTTATTCTACAGAGCACAAGAAAGTAAGAAAAACGAAATTTTGAAAGCCAGAAAGTAAGAGGGTGGATCTGGAAACTAAATTTTATTTAGGATGTAAATGTAGAATCATGTCAGGACCAGGAATAAACTCGTCTAAAAAAATAAAGATTTAGGGACTGGGTCTTATGAATTAGTCTAGATCTAGGAGGTCCAGGCCCATATGAGTAAATGGTGAGAGCTACACCATATATCTACTCAGATCAGATCTAAAGTGTAGACTAGATACAGTTCAGAAGATCACAAAGCAATTATTTAACTTTGGAGGAATCCCAAATAACATGGGCCAATGATGCAGTCGATCTCGAAGTTAATAGTCTAAAATCTAGATCTACATTCTGTGTCAAAAACATGGTACCGTCGGGGAAAATAAACTAGTTATGAAATCTCTTCAAATGTTATGTGTTTCCATACATCAGAGAGAATGTAGACTGTTCATCGAACTTAAACCAATTATTTCTTATTATCCTTCTTCAGATTTACACTGCTTCCTTCAATCCTGACTGAAGTCAGTGAAGATTCTTGTATAATTTTACAGGGACCAGCTGGTGCAAATCACTGAATGAAGAACCCAACTTTAACATTTAACTTCACATCTAGAATCTAATTTAGATTAAGCCAGGTCTAACTTAGACCTGATCTAATTATATAACATCTTATCGTAGGCCTACACCAAAGAAAATATAGAAATCTAAACTAGATGTAGGCCTAGTAACTAACCTAAATATGTAAAGTAAACTGACACTGACAGTAGGCCTAGTGGTTTTAGGAATTCACAATCTTGTTCACTATTTTACTAACAAATTAAGATCTGGGGGTGGGGGCTACTATTTACTAACATTGTCGTTAGATTGAAAAATAATGAATTTGAAAACGTCAATCTGGCTTAACGTTAGGTCTAGAGAAGAGTCTAGTCTAATAATAAAAAAACAAAACAAACAAAAACAAAAACAAAAAACAATTAGATCTAATCATTCGAGTAACAAACAACGAAGTCAAGTTCAATCTCAAAGTCAAAGGCCAATGACAATGTTCAGTGTTTTGTTTTTGTTTTTGTTTTTTTCTTCATGCCTCCCCCCCCCCCCAAAAAAAAAAAAATCTAATTTATTAACACTGTTAAAATTTATTAACTGCATTAGAAGCAGGCTGGGCGTGCTGGTGAAGCCTCCACCTAACGTTACTTCTAAGACCAGATTCCAGCCAGACCAGGGAGGCTAGCTATATAGACTAACAACAGTTAGACCTAGAACTAGAATCTAGCCTAACGTTAGACCTATAATTATAAAGCCCAACGTCAACGACAACAACGTTAGGCCCGAAATGCAATGTTATATTATTACTGTGATTTAGTGTGAAGGAAGCTATCTCAGGGGATTAAAATTAATCATTGTATTCTACTGTTATTATTTTAAAAAAAAATAAAAAAAATCAAAATCAAAAGACACTAGGGCTTAGGCCTATTCAAACCCTATTTTTGTTTTTTTAAATCTGACTTCGGAATCAAGAAAATCTTTTCTTATACAATTATTGATAGGGCAAATGACACAAAATCGTTCATATGGGACTACATCCCTTTATGCGAAAATACCGCGACGCGATTGATGAGTTGTACAGAGGGGACATGCAAGGATGTTTATCATCTTTTCACATTATTCAACAAGAAACATACTAACACAGCTACATGAAAAGAATGTTGATTAAATGTACTTGTTACAAAGTCAAGATACTCACACTTTTTTCATCCGTTTTTCCACAATGACAGATATTATCCCCAGATATGCATTAATTTTTGTTTACATTTTTTGCTGCGTCGTCAACTATTTTTCGACGAGATGAGTAATCCGTGACGTCATGGGATTTAACCTACAGATTACCCCATACCTCTGGGTTGGTTAAATTTATGACGTATTATGACGCGTTTTAGCCCGGGTTAAATTTAACCCACCGTTGTGAAATGTAAAAAGTTAACCCATGGGTTAAATTTAACCCATGGGTTAAATTATGACGTAATATGACGCGATTTAACCCATGGGTTAACTTAAACCACCGCTGTGAATTCGGGCCTTCATGTCTCACACTCTTTATATTTAAGTTAAAAAATACAAGGGTTCAGCTAAACTGCTTTTGCAGCTGAACATATCCATGGATATAGTAACTGAGCTATACAAATTTTTACTTATTATCCATTTAAAAAAAAAATCTATATTATCAAACAATGGCAAGATCCCTTCCGTTGGGCAATTGATAAGGTGTGTGTCAAATTTTGTGGAGATCCCCCACCCCCCCCCCCCCTCCACCCTGGTCATAAAAAGCTCATAACAGCATTTGGCAAGGGTTATGAATAATAAGCCAATATCTGGCTTACATAAGTACATGTAGGGGGCACACGAGTAAATAGACGCCCATAGGCTCACGTGTTAAATTAACGCTCTTCAAAAAGAGACATTCCAAAATTCTGTCGATGGAACGTTTTATTTATCAAGACAAAGTTTAAATTTAAAGGACTCGTAGTTAAGGGACTTATAGAAAATTTTGTCAGCTCAAACAAAATCAAGAATCCTTGAGCGAGACTAATGACAAAAGAGACGACTTTTGTAGGCGTGATTTAGTAGATGTACAAAATTACAAAAAAGATTCCCCAAAAATACGCCAAAGTACCTAATCTTCAACTAAATGGTAAATTATGAAAAAGTAGGACTTATAGCACATATTTATTCATTAAACAGCAACATTAAACCATTAAATGATTTTATATGACCATTTTCCATCAATAAAAATGACCTCATCTTTAGTACGCCTTCCCAAAAAACCTTGCGTGCATATCATTTACTCGTGTGTACCCTGTACGTTCGACACATGGACTATGTCAATATTAGTATTTTTAATTTCATACCTCTTCAAACTCAGCTTTGTTAAAATCCCCGCACCTCATAGTGCCGTCATACGCCACAGAGTAGAGTTTGTTTGTATCTTGAGGTGCAAAGCGTAGACAGTTGACAGGTCTTGAGTGAGGAGCGAACAGGAATACACCATCATCACCTTCTGTGGAATTCTAGATGAGATGAAAGCAAAACAAGTAGATTCACAAATTGTCTATCTCAAAAAAAAAAGAAGACATAATTAAACTTTTTTTCTTTGATTTAAACCATAAGGATTCTATTATGATCAATTTGGTTTTTCCCCCTTTTTGGCTGATGCATCTATTACATCTTCATGGCTCTATTTTGAAATCATAAATTATTGAGTGAAACTGATCGGTAGACAGGCGCTCTACAATCTGAGCTATGGCAAACCGTATATCTTTGTTTGTTCCATATCAAAAGACCTATAACTTTCAGTGCTCAAGTGGTCATAAGCTATAGAACCGGACGTAAACCCAAATGACAGTATCGATTCAGCATGATACCCAGCATTTATCCCAAAGTTGATTTCTATCCTTCAAATTTATTCGTTTGATGTTTACTTGAATAATGAAAAGTAATACTTACCACATCCCACAGTCCTATCTTGCCCCATTTGTCTCCTGCTATGACAATGGTCTTCTCAACAGAAGGATGAACAGCTACGGAGAATATGCGCTCTGGAACCACCTTAGCAACAGATGTTTCCTTCATCTTCATCTTCTCGAGTTGAGCAGTAAACCTTACAAGGATATATAATGGAAGGTTTTAATTTGATTCTAATATCTGATTATTGTAGGGTTACTACCAGTGTAATACACATGTAAACACAGTAAACTTGTGGTCATTTAAAAAACTGTTGAAATGTTTTACTGTGTGCTTAACTGTGTAAATTAAATGCCAATGTTTTTTTTACCTTCTGTGAATTCTGAAATGGAATCAATTTATGTTTTAACCACCCCCAAAACACTTGAAATTTCATGTCTGACAATGAGGAATGAACCATTCTGAGACAATAAACCAGTTTACTAGGTTATTATATAATTTTATGCATACTTTTTAAACAAAGGTTATTCTTGACAACCTGAAAGCTTGCCTGAGGCTTGTCTGGCATAGCAAACACTAATGTATCCAAACCGGATTCCATGTATTGTAATTTTTCATTTATTACAGGTTATTTGAAGACCTTGTTACTATGTCGCCAGGAAAGAAACATGGATAAATTATAACTAACTTTGTAAACTGGTCTATTAGGAATTCCTAAAAACAAATAAGATTAACAACTCACTTGTCTAAGTCCTTATCCTCGACTTTGACAGTTGTCTTTCCTCCTTTTGCAAGGGCAGCCAGCCCTTTCACAAAGTCAGCACCAGCATCCGTTTTCTCAACCTTCTTCACATTGGTGGCATCCATTTTGATTGGGTCTGATGGTAATCTCTCCTAAAAAAAAACAATGATACAAAAAAAATGATAGTGATACAACATTTGCTTTGCCAACAAATGCTTCAGGCTATATTTTGTATACGATGTAGGGTTAGGGTTGCAATTGGGTATTATGTGAAGTTTAAAGTTGTGTTTAGATTTAAGAACTACCGCTTCAGATTTCATGGGGAGTGGATCATAATTTGCAGATCCCAGAATTTGTGAAAAGCACTTGAAATACCTATCTTGAAGCTAAATTTCTGGACCACAGCAACACAATCTGTCCCACCCTGGACAACTTCGGGTATCATCGGGCCAGGGAAAGGGAGATTTAACGACTTTACCAGATGAAGCGATGGGTGGAATAAACAATGCATTACATAAGACTGGCAGTGGTCAGATGATGCAAAACAGCTGTTACGGGGTAAACATCCATGGTGTCAAATTACCCATGGGATCTCCCGACCTACTGCCTTGAAGGTATAATGATAAGTTCAGGGTTGAAGCTAATCATTTAATTAGTGTCTGGAATTTACAGTGCAAAAATTTGGCGTCTGGCAGATAGAGCCAAAACGCTAAAGTGAATTCAAGACTACATGTACTTGGTTTACTCTGGCTTGCTGGCGTTCCAAATACATGTAGGGGCATTAGAGTATTTGCACAGAAAGTTAAAAGCCATGCTACATGAAAACTCTACACCGTTTTGCCAAAAATAATTGCAGATTTTTTTTTAATCACACAGAAACAATCATAATATCAAGAATAATGGTCGTTTATACCACACCATTTCTGTCAGATTTGATACTCCTGGCACATCATATTTTTATTCGGCTTGAGCATGGCTAGCATAACGGAGCTATAGCAATGTAATACCCCTAAGTCATTTTACTTACACGATCTCTTGTCTGTGGAAGGTAAAGTGTATGTAGAGGGGGCTCTCTGAATCTCTCAGGTAATGACGTTCCTTCTGGACTCTTGTTCTGTAGCCGGAGCGAGGGCGCTCTTCGCTCAACGGGAGCTGCTTCCCTTCTCTGGCTGGATTTGGAAGAAAATATAAAATGAAGTTATTATTAAAATTAAGACTTTTCAAGGACTCAAAATCAACTCTTACACTTCTTCCAATGCAAACAGAGAAACTTGTAAATCGTTGAGTGGCAGTCCAGAAGTTTGCTTCGTAAGTCCTCCAAATCAAATTAACAATCAATTAGCATTTTTTTTAATACAGGTATATTCATTAAAATTGATCGTAATTACATCAATTGTTGTTGTGCTAATGGTATCAACATCAGATTGGAAACTGAATACTTTAACTGTCCTTAAAAGTCTGCAAAAATTAGCAGTTTTTTTTATTTTTTTTTATTTCTGCATAAAAGAAGACACAAATCACAACTGAGATCTTTGCGAAGTACTGTCTCTTCAAAATCATACTCTAATGAACAGTGCTGCCTACAATCGCTTAGCAAATCCTCAAGAAGATGGCAGAAAAAAAAAATAGTACTAAAGTAATAATGCTAATGATTAGTAATAATGCACTTTTACCAAAAGCCCAAAGCGCATGCAATCATATAAAACTAGCTTAACCCTAATCAGGCCGGGGGGGGGGTTGAATCAACCCCCCCCTCGACATTTTCCGCGACCATGCCGCCGCGCGAATTTTTTTGACCGCGCCGCTCAATGACTTTTTACTTTCAAGTCTTGCGCATCTTTTGAAATCGTTTTCGCGAAAATCGGGCATACGGTGACGACGCTGCACGATTTTCAAAAATAACCGTCAGACCGAAAACCGCTCAAAAACGTGATTTTGTGTACAAAGTCAATGCAAATAGAATTTTCTCACTGCATTCATAATCATATGATTATTTTCACTTTCACTGGCTAAAATCAATGTATTTTAGCATAATTATGCTTCAAAAAGATTCTGCAATCAATTTTGACCAAAAAACAAAGAAAAACAAAAGGTCGAAAAACAAAGAAATACATAAGAAATTCATAAAACAATAAAATACATAAGAAAATAATTTTGATACCAAATTTTTTTTCAAGTACAATTGTTGGGAATGGTACAAAGAATATTTAGACCAAATTTCAGCATTCTAGGAGCTTTATTTAGTAAATTAGAGCAAAAAGAATAAATTATGCATAAATTAAAATAATTAATTGATATAAAATAAAATAACATTATTTCAGGAAAATTAACGATGCTAACTTGTAGATTACATTGCACACTACCATTGTGCACAATTTCGCGGCGTTCGCGCGGTCGGCGGTCGAGATCTCAGGGGGGGGTTGATTCAACCCCCCCCCGGCCATAGGACAGCCAAAAAAGCCCGGCCTGATTAGGGTTAAAGGCCTTGTCACACCGAGTCCGGTCCGAGTCACGGCACGGGCCCGTTCCGGTTCAACAATGGGCAAAAACGGTCGAAATGAATCGGCCATGTACTATTGCAATGAGACTGGTCACAACAAACACGGGCTATGCCGTACTAGCCAGAACGGCAACCGGTATGGTTTTTATGGGATCGCTCATGGAGTGATTTGAGACGGTTTGCCGTACCAGTTACCGAACCGGACTCGGTGTGACAAGGCCTTAAACCTGGTGTATAGTTTTGGTAACAAAAAAGGAATTGGCATAAAACCGAGACATCATGAAATCGGATGCTGGAGTAGTTGGAACAGATGAGCTGAAGAACTGCATGCACTACAGAGATAACTGGAGGATTCGTACATGGTCTCGGCAGTTTAGCCGACCTGGTAGGTAGGTAGGTATAAAACCGATCAAATATAGTCTCATGCTGTCCATTTTGCACTAAAAGATATGTGTGGGAAACGGTTGTTTATACAATACATTTGCTGAGCTGCCCGCTCGTCAGAGCTTAACGCATGCAACTGACCACATGACCGTAACGATCTGTGTGTATCGGCCACACAAGAGAATCCCCATTTTGTTTTCAACATGAGCGATGACTCAACGTTGACACGAGTTGGATCCCAGACTTTCCACGTTTTATACTTTTATTATGAAATAAAGACGCTATTAAAGTGATATTTCAAGTAATATAACTTTCTTTATTATAGTTACAAGATTCAAATATTATCTACCTGTGAATTCAAATTCAAATTTCCCTTCTCCCAAAACTATACACCAGCTTTAAAAGTGGAAGATTTCACTTGATCATGAGTAAATAATTCTTTCCCAGTAAGCCTACCTCTTCAGACCTCTTGACTGTGTTCTGTTCTTCTGGGCTATGCCTTGAGGTGAGATGGCAACAAGATTCTCCTTGGCCTGCAACAACAAGGTCACAAGGGGTTGATTCACTCACTTATTAACAATTTTTGGAAAATCAGACCCACCTGGCATAAAATCAACCCCAATTCACTGGTTCACAACATCACCATTTGGCTGGGATAGATTTCAGGTTCCAATTAGATAATACTGGAATAAAACTTATGCTTCCTCTTTTCAAAATCAAATGCTTAAGCCCGTATTCTGGAGCGAATCATGAGTCGCAAGTTCGTGCAAAGCTATTGTGCGATCCTTTTGTCTGATGTTGACTGATGCATCAGTCAAAAGGATCACACAACAGGTTTGCACGAACTTGCAACTAATACAACTTCAGTCTTCGGTTCAGAATATGGGCCTTAGGGTTGCAGAAATAGGTGCAACCATCATGCTGTAAGTTTGAATGCTACAATGTACTTCAAAAAGGTCTTTTCAAATGACAATGATAATCAATGAGATGCTATACAGTGCGTCCAAAAAAGAACTATACACTTTTGACCAGGCTACCAAATTAAAAATATATGATTCTTGAGGGAAAGGTTTAGATGTATATAAAGCTCATATCCTCAACTATCATTATGACACAAAAAATTCTGAAAATAATGCATTCTTAAAGCTAATCTAGTGTTGTAGTCATGAGATTAAATCTTGAAAGAAACTATCTGAAAGTGATTGGAAAGGTTGATAACTATGCAATTTAATGATGCGAGGTTTTGGAAGTAGAACATTATGAAGAAATTTACCAAATCTTCTAAGAGTACATGCATGCATCAAATGCATGTATGGACTACAGGCCACGTGCTCAAATGTGCGGGACACGCACATTTCAGCTTTATTTGTCATATTAATTCAATTATGAACGGATGCTGAAGAGTCGAAAATAATTTGAAAGCTCACAATTATTTTCTTGACCCATGGTTCACCTTTCCTACTACACTAGATTTCCTTTAAGTGAGCAATGCCCACTTTGATGAAGGACACAAAAAACAGCCTGCGGAATTCGCTATTCATTTATCCCATGGGTATGGCATGCCAAGAAGGATTCAAGTAATAATGGAACAAATCGGCTAACAAAGACGAAAATAAACTAGAGTCAGAGCAAAAATCAATGATATGAAGAAAAAAAACGGTGAAAAACTACATTTTGCATAATATTGATTGTTTATTTCTAACTTTTGATATACCTTTTACTCTGTTTAATAGCTGATTCATTCCATTATTTCTTTGAATCCTTCTTGGCATGCCATACCCAGGTGGTAAATGAATATCGAATTCCTGCGCAGGCTATTTTTTGTGCCCTTCATTAAAGTGGGTATTGCTCACTGAAGAATGCGTTATTTTCAGAATTTTTTTTGTCATAATGATACAAGTAGTTGAGATTATGAGCTTTATATACAGTTGAGGCCAAAAGTTTACATACACCTGGTAAGAAAACATATAAATACATTTTTTTTTGCACTCTTAAGAACTTTGGCCATCATTTATTTTGATGAATATAGTTAGGTATCATATCTACTTTGTTTTCAGAGAGTATGTTTTAATTCAAGATATTTAGAAACATATAAATGGTTGATATAGAACTTTAAGTCAAGAAACTGGAAATACAACTCACTTGTTGCGACGTTTCGCCAATTAACAATTGGCTTCATGGGCGATGAGATCGTTGGAGAAGGCTTTATAAGTTTGGATTGTGCAAGCGCTGGACTATGTCCAGCGCGCAGAAGACGGTTGAATCTTTTGAATTGGTCCGTCGCATGGGATAGGTTGACGAAGACCTCCTTTCTTATTGAGAGACGGATTTTTCCACTCTCTCCCAGATGGCCTCTTGATTCACGCTCAAACCATGGATTCTTGTCCATATAGTCATTCTTTGGTGTGATGAGTGTTTGCTAGAACTTATGTGGGTGTAAATGGCAGAATCCGGAATGCTGTCAGAGGTACTGGTCTTGATGTTGGTTCATCGAGCCGAGGATTGCTGAGTTTCACTACATAGAAATCATTACAATTTCTTGAGAAATCTGATGCATAACCAAATTCCTTGTTTTTTTTGGGAATCGGTCCTTTAATGCAAAGTCTTTGTCTCAAGGTGTTGTGAGGTTTAAAGCGGTGGTAATGGCTGTTTGATACAGTCTTTGATTTTCCGAGAGATCAAAATAAGGATTGTGATGATGGTTTTACGCTTTTGTCCGCGTGTAAACGTGTGTTTTCTTAGGTTGTTTGGTGCGTTCACTTAGAGAAGCCAGTTGGGATAACACATCCAGTAAGGGTTTTGATGTTAGATTTCTCGGTGATTTAATGGACAGTGCACTATAGTGTTGCTTATGGAGAGGTCCTGATAAGGCATATTGTGTAGAGGGGATGATGGAATTGAGTAGATACTGGTCTGTTGGGTCGGTTTCTGTAGACGAAGTTGAGAGGGCATCCGTGGCCACATGTATTAACATCCAGAGGCGAGTGTGTTGTTTTACGATTTTTGCGTGAGAGGAGATTGTGTGGTCCAGAGTTGATGTGATTGAAGATTGTTCACTCTCTTCCTTCTTAATTATGAAAAAGTGTCGTTACGTATCTAAACGCTTGGTTTGAGTCCAGCATATGAGGGAGAGGGGGGGAAGAGGGTGGGAACAATGAGAACGGAGGGAGAGGAGAGCAAGTGAACGGATCGGTAGGGTAGGCAATAAGCTACATTGGGAAGGCAGTAATTGCATAAATGTTCGAAATATGGAGAAAAGGTGACCCATCGAACATCCATGTGTTGATGCTATGTTTGCGTTGAAAGAGAAGTAGGTGGTGTTCCATTACACACTGATAAGCCTGTGTCTGGTTACGTACTGAGTGATACGTTCTCAAGATTGGTATCGAACCCCTCGACTTTCTTACCGCACTTCACTGCTTCGTGGAGGTATTATGCGTAAACAAGGCCATCACGTATAGAGATACAATAGTTTCATCATCAATCTAATGAGTTGGAATTTTTCTACAAAATAAGGTTTGTTCAATATGAATGGAGCGTTCTACCAAAGGCTCAAAATGCTTAGTTACGTGCTTAGGAGATTGTAATGTGACTGAGCGTGCAATGTGAAATCGGTCTCACGGATAGGTTCAGGTTTGGCACTTGGTATCGTAAAAAGGGCGGGCCTGTCTTGGTCTTGTAGGTGGAAGTAAGACGTTTTTTGTCTATTTGAAACCACCATCCTTAATGGAATTTATTAGATGGACCATTACTGTTTTCCTATACACGGTTGGTAGGGTTGTATCCGAATACGTTTATTTCCCTTATCTTTTCAACATCAAGACTTATCAGAGTATCTGTTTTAAACAACACATTCTCTCTTTGTAGCAGGTACTATACGCAATGTCTTATCACTTGCTATCATTCAAGCAACTGTTTTGTTTTGTAATGTTCGGTTTGGTAATTCAGAATTGACAAATAGGTACTCCAGTCATGAACCGTAACTATCGTGCTGCAACATGTTGATGTACCTGGCGATTGCGAATTCTGTTAGCAGTTAAATGTAGAAATCGGTAACTGAAGAGGTGTAGTGGAAGGTTTAACTTTATAAGGGATATTTATCCTCCGATAAATAACTCTGGATGACAGATTATTTTACCACATGTGGATGGAATATTACGATGTAACAATTTGATTTTGCGGATTCCTCCAATTTGATCAAATTGCTCGCTTGGTTACTTCTCGCTTGTAAAGAAGATTCGCGAATTTTCCAATATGGCCGCGTTTGTGAGGATCGTGTTGACGTAACTGCGCATTGCGTGTGTAGTCCCTGATTTTTTCGGAAAGTCGTCCGGAAATTTCTATTTCCGTATTTTTTCCAAGATTTTTACTGCTCTTCAACTTATCATTGGGAGAGAGTGGAAAATCCCGTTTCTAAGAGGAGGTTTCCGGTTTTTCACTTCTCAATGGTGGGACCTGGGGGCAAATTAAAAGATTCCAGCCGTTTGTCGCGCGTGGACATAGTTCCGTGGCTTTGAGACATCTAGATTTAATAGGAGTCTTACGGGTCGGTCATTGCGCGAGGAAGAATTGTATTGGGAAGTGACAGTGAGTTGTATTTCCAGTTTCTTGACTTAAAGTTCTATATTGATCACGACTGGATGAATGAGAAGAATTTACATCAATAAATGGTTGATCTTTCTTCAGTTTGGATAAATTCAATGGGTCAAAAGTTTACATACACTAACCTAAATTGGTGATGGTGCTGCCTGTATTTTGCTTTATTTTTCACTTGTTGAAGCAGTCAACAAGCTTTCTATATACTTCTCCTGAGATTATTGTCCATTCCTCCAGTAATATTGCAAACTTTAGGTCCCATTTGCAGGTGTCTTTGGGCGAATACCATTTTTGGGTTCTGCCCATATGGTTTGCACAGGGATCTGGTCTAAACATGTGACAACCCCTCCTTAATCCTCCTTTTCTGTTTATCTACTCTAAAAACTAATCTAAAAAGACGTCTGGGTTATTATGGTGATTGAAGACTCAATTTCAATATGGTTCCAACATTAAAGGCTGGCATATTGATACGATGCTACATACTCCAACATCACATTTTACAATCAATACGGTTTATCAATGTGGTTTATACATTGTTCGTGTTGTGTGATGTTGGGGCATGTAGCAGCATATCAATATGCCAGCCTGAAAGTTGGAACCATATTAGAATTGAGTCTTAAATCATCATAATAACCCAAACATTAATTTGAATTGTTTTATAGTAGGTGAAAGAGAGAAAAGGGGAGATTACGGATTGGTTGTCACATGTCTATACCAGATCCCTGTACAAACCATATGGGAAGACCCTAAAAATGATATTCGCCCAAGGAAAGTTGTAAATGGGACTGAATAGTTGCAATCTTGCTGAAGGAATGGACAATAATCTCTGCAGAAGTATATAGAAAGCTCATTTACAGCTTCAACAAGTGAAAAATGAAAAAATAAAGGAAAATACAGGCAGAATCATCACCAATTTTGGTTAGTGTATGTAAACTTTTGACCCATTGAATTTATCCAAACTGAAGGAAGATCAACCATATATGTTTCTAAATATCTTTAATTAAAACAAGCTCTCTGAAAACGAAGTAAATACCATACCCTACCATCTTTGTCGAAATAAATGATGCCCATTGTCCTTATGGTTTTAAAAATATTAGTTATATGTTTTCTTATCAGGTGTATGTAAACTTTTGGCTTCAACTGTACATCTAAACTTTTCCCCCAAGGAATCATATATTTTTAATTTGGTAGCATGGTCAAAAGTATATAGTTCTTTTTGGGACGCACTGTAAAGTGCACATTTAGATAAAAAGGGTGCCCAACTTTGGTACTTTTGCATGAAAACATTTAACCCTCAGAAAGCTGGAAATTAAATCAAAATGTAAAGAGTAACTTTTAGTATTTTCAATGTTATACCACAATGGCCATGTCTCCTATTTTTTATCTATTTATTTTCCACACATGGACTGGAACACCCTCCCCAAGCAGGGGCTGTTCTGCCGAGGGGTCCATTCTGAGACTCACCTTGAAGATATTCAGAGAAGCAAAGAACTCAGCATTCTTGGATATGTTCTCTAATCTCCTCATCTCATAGTCTGATAATCCTGGAGTTGGTCCCTCGTCCTCACTCTAAAACCAAACAAAAATTTAAAAAACATCATAAAAAAGGTGCTCTGTCCTCTTAGGTTGCCCTTGACCACAAATCTCTGTCGCAAACTCCACAATCCTATTCCTGCACTTTGGGAGGGTACATGCAAATATTTTAACTCATTATTTGTCATGTAGAATTTCTGGAGGTGTAGTTTTTTCAAGATTATCTGGAATGCTATTATACAAATATTTTGGATGATTACCCTAAGCTGCTATTTTTCAAAGTGCAACATTGATTGGAATTATTTTTACCAATTGGTGGATTTGGCAAACCAGGTACATACATGTACTGCCTGGCCAATAAAGAACATGGACCTATCAAGAGTTGACTACCTCCGACTCTATAGGTTCTGTGAGGCACTGAGTGTTGCCCTAGTTCTTTGGACAGACCCTGAACTTTTGTTTTCAGCTGTTTGTCCTTTAAACCATTTTAGTTTTGTTCTTTCTTACCATACTCGATTCTGGCTCTTCTTTCAGAGGTTTCACATCTTCCATCTCTTCCTCCTCCTCCTCTTCTACCTTTACCTTCCTTCCTCTCAGCTTCACATTCTCCTTCAAGACTGCATCTCTGTTCAAAGACACTTTGACTTTCTGTGATATACGAGGGGAGCGTCTTGTGGCTTGCATGCCATTTGAAGATTCAGCATCTGGCATCTCTGCTTTCAGATGAACTGCAGTCTGAAGGAAACATGCCAGAAACAGTGAGACAATAAGACTATACATGAAAAATTACTACATGTATCTTCTTAGAGTATAGGCCAAACAGTTTTACTAATGGAACTAGATTCTAGATATTCACAGCAGAAAATTAATGATTCACATGTAATTTCAGCAACACAAAAAATGAAAAATTCTAAGACTCCATAATCTGAAAATAGTAAGATCAGTGAGTTCTTGAAAATCTTGAAGCAATCCAAACAAATTTGGACCAGAAATTGGAAAGCTGGTGAAATGAGAGTGGTGCTTAAAAAGTAAATAAAAATCAACTCATATTGACATAGACCGAGGCTGCTCTGTCTTCATCGGCGGCCCCCTCTGAGGAATACGGCCGGGGGCCACCGATGAGGACAGAGCAGCCTCGGTCTAATATTGACAGAGTTTAGATCTAGATCTAACGTTAGTCGATATCAATTTACAGGGGCAACATGCACAGATTTTTTTTCTGTAAAAATTAAGGCTGCAAATATTCTGCCAAAACATATTGACACAGAATATCACCTAAATCTAGATCCAAAGTTAGATTTTCAAGTCACGAGTCATTAGTCAGTGACGAGGTGCACATAACAACAGCAATCAGCAGGCTTAACCCGTTGTATACTGAGAACTTTTTACAAACCCAAATGAATCATGATTGTTAAGCATGCTTGCAAGAAATTCTTTTCATTTGAAGGTGGAACAAAGACATATTCAAATAGATCAATGTCAGATAATTTAAATTATATAAGGTATTTATATGTTTAGGCATTCATGAGTGAAATAAACGGTCGACAAGAGGATTTTCTATGTCTCTTCAGCCCGCATATATGCGGGCCACGGAAAAAAGTCTACCATTCCACTTTTACAGAAATAGAGAACAATGGATTTTGAATGTTGGGCGCTCTGATTAGCTACTGGTAGCTAGTATCGCGAGGAGCTCCGCCTCCCGGTTGCGATGACTGAAGTGCGTTGACCGTAACTGAACAACGCGATTCAGCTGTTCCCGATAAAGACCGCTTTGTCGTGCGCGCTGTCAATCATAACCAAATTGGACCCATTTCACAAGAAAAACTGCAAGACTCGACTTCAAAAACGGTTAAGCGTAGACCCACTCTTTCAATATTTTTTAGAATAAAGAAGAGAAATATAAAAAAATAACTTCAACGAATCCACTGTCGGACTACGCCCAACATTTCAAAACGTATAAAGAAATGAGGACTTACCAAAAAAATAAATGACGAATCTAAATTTTATCGTGACTATTGTTCATTGGAAGACACAATGGTAGTGTATTTCATATGCTAATTCGTGATCGTTCGACAGTCATGCATAAATTACTAAATTATGGAGGAACATTTCTCCGTGCGGGCTAATAGTATACAACGGGTTAACAGCCACGCTAGCAGCAAAGCTATGTCGGCACTGTGGCCAAATATTTTGTGTAGACACTGAATGCGTTCCCATACGGTTTTGAACAAATTTGCGTAAAAATCGGGATTGTGTTTTAGAGTCCTAGACCTAGATCTCCTCCTAGTTTATGATAGTGAAATCATATTTATTGAAAACCTATTCTCTGATAAATTAAATATAGATCTAAATAGAAGTCTAGATCTACATAAAAATATAGGAAGGATCAAAGGCTTCAATTTGGAGTCAATGTCTTTTGCAAAATGTAGAAAAATCATGGGAAAAAAAAACCAATGGACCAAAATGCAAAACCTGCCATCCGTATAGTCCATAACATAACAACTCCACAAATCACTTGACTTGAATCACCAAAAATCTTTTCTGGACTCATTTTCGAACCTTTATTTTCTTCGTTTTCGTTGTTGTCGGCGTGGCAGGCGTAGGGCTTCCTCCTCGTTTTGATCTGGTTCTTGTAGGAGCCATGTCTGATGATTTATAGAACACTTTAGCACCTATCATTTAGAGAGAGAAAGACACAACTTCTGAACATAGGTCTAGCGTGATCAGCTGTTCAAGAGCACGTTGTCGACTGTCTGACAGCGGGAAGCGCGGGCCGTGCAGGCCGGTGTGGGGTGCTGTATGTTGCGACTACTGTGCTGCACTCTGCTGGATCTGTTACCCGTGTGCGAAAAATCGTGTTACATAATAAGCGCGCGCTTTGATTATGAAAACAGTCAACCTCGTCACAGGAACTCTCTCAAATCGGTGCTAGATTCACTTCTGGGGATTCCCCTTGACGCACGACCAACGTACCCCCCCCCCCGCCCCTTTCTGAAACACGTTGTTGTTGTTTTGTTGTTTGGTCGGTTTTAACGGCGCATGTCATTCAATTTTGAATATTCACGCTTTTAACCCGAGTAGCTTAGTCCACACAATAATGTTTTTTTTTTTTTTTTTTTTTTTTTTTTTGTTCCTTTATTCGCTCTATAGAAGGTTTTCTTAAAATTTTTCTCATGGTTCTGCACTCCCTCGAAAACAAGAAGGTCCACAATCTCAGATGCGGGATATGATGATGGATCAGAATCGAATTGCATCCCACTCACTCACACTGCAAGAATAGGTGTCTAATAACCCCCCCCCCCCCCCCCCCCAAAAAAAAAAAAAAAAAAAAACAACACAACAACAACAACAACAACAACAAACAAACAACAACAAAACAAACAAAACAAAAACAAAACAAAACAAAAAACAAAAAAAGCAACAAAAAACAAAACAAAACAAACAAAAAAACAACAAAACACAAACAACAAAACAAAAAACAAAAAGCAAACAAAAAACAAAAAAACAAAACAAAAAAACAAACAAAACACAAAACAAAAACAAAACAAAATAACAAAAAACCAAAAAAAACCAAACAAACAAACAAAAACAAGAAAAATTAATAAATTAAAAACAAAAAAACAAAAAAAAAAAATTATTATATTTATATCAAGGGGAGGGGGAGGAGCAAAGACCCTAATTTCCCGGTTTTATGCACCCCCCCCCTAATTTGTTGGATATCTAACGTGAGACGTCAACAAAAAACAAACAAAAAACAAAAAAAAAAAAAAACAAAAAAAAAAGCTGTTAAACACTCGTGGGTTTCAGGAAACCAAATCACATGATAATGTAAAGGTTCCTATAGCCAACTGAGTTGCAGTCTGTGATCGAAAGAGAATTAATAGCAATCTTTCAAGTGTTTACATTGAACTTGAGTCTAACTAAATAAAGGTTACCCTGACCTTGACTCGAGGTGACTCTATGATATAGGCCCACACATGCATAGGCGTATGTCAAAGCTAGGTACTTCATCTGACGTTTTTTCAAATCTAATATTTCCCCCTTTTTGAAATAAAAAAGGGGCATCTTTATATCTGGGTTCAAGCAATTACATCTGCAATATCAAAATAGATTTTTAGTAAAAACACAAACTACTCATCACAGCTAAACGATATTAAAAACAATTGTTGTAACAAATAGTAAAAATATTCAAATTCTTATTGTAAATTCTCTGAGGTGGTGAAAACACGGATAACAGGATCATAAAGCTGTGTAAAGAGCATATCAATTCTACTCTATGTAAAATGTAAAGTTAACGTATACCAATGTGCGGCATTATATCGTAATTAAACAAGGCGCGTCCATT
>CALNVZ010003433.1:2796395-2831630 GCA_940671915.1 Paracentrotus lividus
ACGGGGGGGTGTGGAAGTGCACTAAAACATAATACATATTTATTTTATTTTATTTATTTCAGTTTTATTTAAACAGGGTAGTCTAATTCAAGTCCATTTCTGGCCCTGCTCTTCCAGAGAGCCCTGCATTCATATAAAATACATTTCAGATTTTCAAATATTCAGAACATACATAATACAAAGGCATAATAAATTAAATAAATCATAATTAAAAACAACAAAGTAAGTAAGGTCAATACAAAGGTCAATAGATTCATATGAGATAATTACAGGAGAAACTGAAAGGTATGTACATGCTTTTTGAAACTTTGCAAGGATTATACAATTTTGAATATACAGGTAATTGTTATATAATTTGGCCCCCGACACGGCTAATGTTTTCATTTTAATTCAGTTTTAACTTTAGGGATAAAAAGGGCAATTTATGAATAACGTGTACAATACAAAACATTTCGTTGGCTAACTAAAGAATTTAGATATGGTGGCGATAATCCATTGATAATTTTAAAAATTAATATGCATTTTTGATATTTCATTCTTCTTCTACCGATTGCCACTTTAATGTACTCATGAGTAAACTTTGGGGTGTCAGATATTTGCATGAAGTATTAGACGGGCATATCTATTTTGTAGTTTCTGAACTTTCTCTAAGATTTTGTTTTGACGTGTTCCCCCATATTGATTACAGTAATTAAATGTGGTAGGATTAAGGAGTAATATAAAGTAATGAGGTTCTTACGAGATATATATGGCGTATTCTTCGTATACAAGCAATTGTACCTGATACTTTCTTCACGATTGTTTAATTTGTAGCGACCAGGTTAGACAGCGGTCCATTGTTATTCCTAAATATTTATTGCTCTCAACTGGTTCAAGAATGGTATTGTTATGATAATATGCATATTATAATTTTCTAATTTTTCTTTTGGATCCAAAAAATATTTGTTTTGGTTTTACTTGCATTCAAAAATAAGCCATTGTAATGTAACCATTTCACAATACTAGAAAAGTCTTTTTTGAGATTAAGTTCACAAGTTTTATAGTCTTTACCAGCTGAAACATTGTTGTATCATCAGCATATAATGATATCTTTGTCTTAGAATGAGTTGAAGATTACAAATGTCATTCACATATAGAACAAAAATAAGTGGCCCCAGTATTGACCCTTGTGGAATTCTGATTTAACAGTTAAAAAATTACTTTTAGTTCCTTGTAGAAATAACACTGTTGTCTATTAGATAGATATGACTCAAACCACTAAGTTCAACTCCATCAATACCATACTTTGACATTTTCTGAAGAATTACTGATGGGGTATAACATCAAAGGCCTTTTTCAAATCAAGAAAAATCGCACCAGTGACCAGAGACCGTGTCCATGTTATTAAGTATACTTTCAACGATTTCGGTCAAGCATGTCAAAGTTGAGTGACCGGGCCTAAACCCTGACTGACGCTCACTTAACAAAGAATTCTCATTTAAGTAAGTAATAACCTGAGTGTGAACTGCCTTCTCAATATTTTCGAAAGAGTGGGGAGAACAGAAATAGGTAGATAGTTGCCTAAATCCGTTTTGTTTCTCCTTTAATGAATAGGGCTTATTTTGGCAACTTTGAATTCCTGGGGAACGCACTCCTTTTGCTAGTGACAAATTAAACATATGTGTTAACGCTCCTGCTATTATATGGGGCAGCGATTCTAAGTAACTTAGGAGGAGATCGTCAATACCAACTGCTTTTGAAACATCAAGCTTCAGTAGTTCTTTTAATAAAAAGCATTGTTCAATCTCAGTAATTTGAATGTATGTTCTGTTTGAGATAATGTTTGAAGTGCATTGATATCAAAATGATTATTATTCGTACCTGCCAAATTGCTTTGAACATTACTAAAAGTTTCATTAAACATTCTGCTATCTTTCTTTGTCTACTACAATTGGTCATTTATCATAATTTTATATTCAGAATTAGAATCTTTCTTTGGGAGTAATTTTTGAGAACTTTCCAGGATTGCCTCATATTACACCCAGTTCTTGTACAAAGATTCTTATAATATCTTTTTTTAAGTTTCTTGTTTAATGCATTTGCTTTATTTCTAAATTGTTTAAACTTTCCAGTAGCTTTCGGATTTATGCTTATCAAATTTGCGTTTGAATAATCTCTATCTCTTGCAATGCAAATATATTCATTAGTGATCCAAGGTGACCCCTGGAGCGTATTGTACAGTAACATATGGTACATGTTGATCACAAATATCTTTGAATTTACATTTAAAAATACTCCACATGTTCTCAACACTTTGATTGTTTAAGCATAAATTTACCAATTCACGTCTTTAACATCATTCTTGAATGATTTTAATCAAAATTTCTAATGAACGATACGTCGTTACAGAACACACAGTTGGCGGTGGCTTTTCTTTCAATACAAGGTAATTAATAGATGGTCACTTAGACCAATAGACTGTGTACCACACAACCAATGATTTTAAATTATTTGATACAAGGATTAAATCAATGAGGGTTGTACTATTATGAGTTATACTGTTGGGGTGATTATCAGCTGAGACAATTGCATATCGTCACATAAGGGGCCGTCACACTGAGGTGCGTTCTATAAACGTTCTTATACTTCTTGCCCGTTCTTTAAAAATTGCTGAAACGGGCTTTGGTCGGGTTGGAACTTATAACTTTGAAAAATAATTTCTTGAATACGATACTAGGCAGTTCATAAATAGTTCTCGTACGTACATTCCATCTTTATCGCGTCCGCAATACGTTGTTATCCAGTTCAGACCGAGTAAACGCCTCGTTCACTCTATACCGTTCGTAGCACGTCCAAACACGTCACTAAAGTGCCTATGCGCAGATGATAAAAGTTAGATAACAATGTTCGTAGTACGTCCTTCTCGTTCAGAGTAAGTCTACCCGTTTAGAAAACGTTGTCACTACGTTTAATTTTAAAACTTGAATAATTAATATACAATGCTCGTTTGTATGACGTCCTAGACATCTTAGAACGATTTAGTACGAGGCAATTTCGTTTGTAGTACGTCCATCTCGTTTCAGGTACGTTTCACATCGTTAAATTTTAGGACGAGATGGGCGCCCGATTTTTTTGAACACTTTTTTGGAAATCCGACCAAGCTAGTCCCATGAAGTTCGTAAATAGATCGTAAGAAGTATTTATAACGTCCACTCAGTTTACACACAGACTATGCCCGTTCTGCAAAATTTCAAGACGTAGTAGGAACGAGCTCAGTGTGACGGGGATAAATCATTTATCTGCTTGATAATCTATTCTGAGTGAGCATGTTGCAGTTCATGTCACCTAATATAACAATATCATTAGATAAACGTGCCTATATTTTCCAGCTTATTTTCCAGGTGATTGAAAAATGGACTATTAGGTGGGCGATAAATATTCAAGATACTTAGAGTTGTGATTGTGTAGTTTTATTTCTAGCCACATAATTTCTAGTTCACGTCTTCAAGATCACATCGTCGGATATATGACATCTTTTTTTGTATAAAACAACCAACTCCACCTCCGTATATCATCTCTGTCGAGTCTTTCAAAATTATATCCATCAATTTCTATTAGTGAATTACATAATGTTTTCACCTAGCCATGTTTCTGATAAAGTCAAATTTCATATGGATTTTTTGTTCAAGAATAATTGTAATCAAATCGACTTTATTTTGACACTTCGAATATTCAAATGTGCAATCTCAATCCTTTTCCTTAGGGAGATCATCTTATAAGAGTATAATTATGCTATTTAAGTCAAATTCACTATGAATAGTGTTGTATCATTAACATTTAAATAAGATTCACGTCACTGTCTACAACTATATATCCTGCATATTCCAAACGGATTTTTGTAGAATAATTTGGAGGCATTTCCAGTCATGAAATTGTTCAGATGAATCATCATATGTTTGGAAGATCATCACCACATGAAAATGAATCCATTGAACATTTATATCAAAGTGCGCTTTTTGATTGCGCTTTACAGGTTTCTCACATATATAAGAGGAAAACGTAATGACACGATGGGGAATAGTGTAATAAGACAAATATACTATTATAGAAAAATACAAAATGATAAATAAGTTCAGAATTTCTCTCTAGAATAACATTTAATACATCAATAAAAATAAGAATGTTGTGATATTTGACATTCTCGAAACGAGCGAGTTGGCATAACCTGAGATTCTCTTTTTTTCTTTTTTTTCTTTTCTTTTTAAAGTAGTTATACATGTTTGTCAATTTTGTAAGTAAGGTAAGAATACTATGCAAAACATAAAAAAGAAAACAAGTATAATTACTGAGTCCATAACAAAATATTTTTCTCGGACAGACAGATTCAGATTATTCAGTTGCGTCTGATCCTCTCTGGTCATTGGTACTTGTGTCCATTTCATGCTCAGTTTTTCAAGGTCTCTTTCTGTTGTGACAATTAACCCTACCTACCTTTTCCTCTTTCAGTTTGATGCATATTCGTGCCATCTTGGGTCCATTCTTATCAACGTATTTCTTTGTATTGTGTCTTACCTTATATAGGCATTCTTTCCTTCTTTGTAAGACTTTCATTTATGTACATCATGCTGCTCTGTTCTTATTCCTCGCGCTACGGTAGTTGTGGTGAACTTTACTTGATGTTCCTGGGCAGGTAGATGTTTTTATGGCTGGTCTTCTCAGTTGGTGTTCACCATCTGATGTTTGTGGGCCAAGGCCGATACTCCTCTCGATGTCGGACATCTCATGATCTGGACATCAAGGCGAGGTCCATATCAATTCTAGTTGTAAACTTAAGAGGAAGAGGGCGCTATCACTATCTAACGTCAAATCAAAGGCTGCCATAGACATTTGTATTTTGCACAGTTTTTTCACTTTGTTTTCTTGATTATGGGACGCAACTACCTTTTCAAAGAAATGATCAACTTGAATAAGTACGCTAAGAGTCTTTTTTTTTTTCAAAAATAGGAATAACTTATCTGCAAAGTGGGAAAAAAAGTCTGTCCTTGGTGTCAATTTCGAAATCCCTACTCAGATCAATTCCTGTATCAATATGGCCAATTTTGCTCTCAAAATAGCTCATACGCCAATAATTATTTCCTGGTAACGCATAATTATATTACAGCTTAATGAATCAAGCCGTTTTTAAAAGCTTGAATTCTCACCTTTCCAAGATGGTAATCATTTCGATTGGTTAAGAAAAAGTCCTGTCACTTTCAACATTATCACAATAGAATCTTTACTCGATGGTCGATATTTCCGCATATTCACATGCATATCGCATGTGGACGGTCTTCGCAAGAGGTGACAAGATCACTACTTATATCATAATCGTTTGGAACATCATACTATGTGAAATAAAGATTCTGAATTACACTTCATCACAATAAGTTATAAGCTTGCCCAAATGTGTAATTTCGTCCATCTGGTCTGGAGAATCTATTAACTAACACATGATAAAAGTTCATTATTCTTTCATCTCCATCGAGTAGATTGCTGAACGAACGATAATACATTCCAGCTGCAAGGGAAGTTTCTTAAGCGAGTTTTTGTAGCTATTTATTATTGCCCCCCCCCCCCATCAAACTCGGCTTGAGACCATTCTAACAAAGCAAGTTCATGAAAACAAACAAATATCTGATAAATTACAATGAGTTTGGTGAGTCTTTAGCAAGGGAAGTCCTGTCACAATAATTATTTTATAATAAATGCCATTCTTCGATGCGTATATGACATTTTCAATTAAACTCAAACCAAATTAAAAACAATTATAAAAAAAAGAAAGAGAGAGAATGATAATAATAATTTCCGACTATCAAGATTCAATAATTCCCCAAACAGCAACAAAATGGTGACTGGATTATGTGGAATCAAAACAATAGGCCTATCTGAGAGTCGCGATCCGGGCTTCAGTTAGTAAAGTTGAGATCTCTGGTTATACTAAGGTTTATGATTAGGGTTAGGTATATTGAGTCAAGAAGGACCACGAAATTTGATATGAGATATTGGTTGGTAGAATCACGGTATACCATGTATACTGAACATAATATATATCAGGCCACATATGGAGATTAGTTTTAGCCTTTATCTTTTCTTAGGCAAATATGTGTTATCTTATCACATTGTCCACCGACTACCAATCGAACCTTAATATACTTCAAGTATTAATTACTTGAAGCTTTGATTTCCAATTGTACCATTCGACAGCGTGAAGTACATTGGACCAGGGTGTTTGTGTGTGATCTAGATCCCGAATAAAGGACTGCTTATAATATACATCATCTCATTTTCAGGTAGGAAAATTGGGAATGTTAAAACGATTAAGTTCGTTGGGGTCTTAGTGATTAACTTTAATTTAGATTTAAAAAAAAAAAAAAAAAGGCCTTTCAGTTTTGCTGGTTCTTATTCAATTATGATATGCTAAAGTTTTGTTTTACCAACTTTATCCATGTTTATCATCCCGAGAATTAAGTTCAAAACTACTATGCCACATCAGAGCATCAATAATGATCGTGAGCTAATCAAACTGTCATAACTAACCCTGAACGCAACTTACTGCTGGTCACGTAGGCTACTAATAATAATGCGCACTTAAATAGGAAATAGATAGTATTTATTGAAATCATTATATAGAAAAAGTACAATGCACTTCCATCATTAAACTTTTCTGAATAGAATTATTGACTATACGTACACTATATTTTAATTTATACAGATAAGTCAACATTGATTTGAGTGCCCATGCGTGTTAGTCAGCTTGAGAATTAAAAAAAAAAAAAAAAAAAACTGGTATCGTTACACAATCAAATCAAATTTTAAGCGTGAATTTTTTCAAGAGCAAATTTATTAATCAGCCAATTTTTTTGTTATTGTTTATCATGATTTGTGTTACAATAAAAAAAAAAATTAGGCACTACAAAAAAAAAACAAAAAACAACAACAACAACAACAACAGCCAAGCAGCGTACGAGTGCTCGCCACTAGGGAGCTTTCGCTGGACTACGGGGACGCTAATCTAGAACGTTAGCTTTATGGATGACTTTATTTTCAAAATAGCTCAAACCCCAAACTCCTGCATACTGTTAGTACAGGAAAAAGAGTGTGTAAAACTGGTATTTGCTAGAAACGGCTGGCAAGCGTTTAAATTACAAGTTTTCGTGTGCACAAACGAGGGTTTCCCCTAGCTACAAGAGATAGCTCCCCGTTGTCAAAATCTACAACGCTATTTTGGGGAAATGTACGTTCTCCCGAAACGTAGAACGTATCTAGGTTCTCAGCTGAGAACGTAAGTCAGTTATAATAAGCGAGCGCTTTGATAGGAATGTATACAGGCATTTCCCCCTTTGCTAAAACATAAAAGAAGCATACTTTGATTTGACTAATCATAAAGGCTGGGCGGTAGGTTATTTCTTTTCATATCAGCAATGTTTTAGGTCAGCTGTTATACGCATAGATGCATTTGTCACAATAAAACCTTGGTATGAAAAAAAGAAAGAACTAGGTATCCCCAGTAAAGTAGCCTTTGGATTGAATTCTTATTGCAACAATAGACGTTACAATGTCTCACAAGCCAAAGGGAACATGTGCGGTTACCATTGGAAACTTTTATTCAAAGTTATTGAAGAAGATAGAAAACGAGGGTTTGCAGGCATTTTGAAAATAGTGCCCTCTTTTTTGCTAACGTTCTAGATTAGCGTCCCCGTAGTCCAGCGAAAGCTCCCTAATAATTGATTCTAAGACACCCCGTAAAAAGACGTTAGCAACAATGCAAACTGTATAGCTAAAGTATGCCAATGATATATTTTGTTGATATGACTCAAGCTTTGAGAAACATATATTTATATCTCCCCCTCTCCCTCTCTCTGTTTATATCACCAGACTTATAACTTCGAGGTCGTACCAAGATGTTGGATGTCGTAGTCGTGAAAGATGCCTTTACGTCTGCTAAGAATGCTGATGGTGATGTCGAGTTCGAACCGTTCTTAAAGGGCTACGAGGAGATCGCTAGGTGAGATATCATGGGATGGTCCATAGAAACTGGGTCATTATCATTAAGTCAATAGTATAGATATATTGACTGCTTTGAGGGACATGGTCGTTTCTAGACTGCTCAAGGGAATCTCCGCATCTGCTATAACCCAAGACCGCAGGTCGCGGGTTATGGCAGATTCGGAGATTCCCGAGAGCAGTCTAGAAACGACCATGTCCCGAAAATAAAAGCAGTCAATATATATTTTATATGCCGAATCTAAAAACAACAAACATGGTCTAATTTTGACCTAGAACTAAGTTAAGTCTAAGTGAAGTCTACGATCTAACGTTAGATTCTAAAATAACGTTAGATCTAGACTAGCCTAGAACAACATGTCATGAAAGTTAAGTCAGTTCGAGCCTCTGGCTCTGCAGGCCACAATGCATGCTCGCCACATGCACAGGCAACACAATTGCATTCTACTTACAGTTAAACTGCAAAATGCCGAGGAAGATTGACCTCTAAATCGCTTGTTTAGATCAACATCGTCATCGGAATTCAGGCTTAAAATTAACGCTCAACTAGAAATCTGGGATCCGTTCTAGCGCGACGAAAGAATTTGTCTACGCTGCGCGCGCGCGCGTTGACGCACATGCACAAGCAGCGGAGTTGTCTAAAATTATCGACCAAATCGCGCCGCAAATTATGGTATCTGAAATAAAGCAGCCTTGCACGTTTGTAAACAAATGGGGATCGCACTATGCCCATGGGCAAAAAGTACTGTAAAAATGTTCTATTGACCGGTAAAACCGGGAAAAATGACTATGGCGGCCATAGGTCAGATTATGACTGCACTTTCAACCAATCAGAAGACAGGATTATTAAAGATTCTTAAAATGAGGTATATAATAATTATTATTTCACGGATTCCCAATGATTGAACCCTTGAAGAGCTCACCGGAGGGCTCGGTACCGTTAAGATTGCAGAGACACAGGCCAGGGCGCAAGGGGCGCACGCCCCCTCTTTTTACCTTCCCCCTATTTAGAGTTTGTCGTAGATCTATGTACCCCATTATTCCCAAATTCTAGATCCGCTGTTGATTTAGTGTTGTCTTACCACACACAGGCGCACAAATTTTTTTTAATTTTTTATTTTAATTTTTTTTATTGTTTTTCTTTCGAAAAAAGGTGGATAGAACCTTCATACGAAAATACAAATAAATGATGAAATAATTATCTATAAAAAAGTATCAAAGAATGTAATACTCTTATAGACGTAAAAAACAAAGTAGCCTAAAATGGCGTGAAATGCCCACTATGTCGAATCGTCGAAGCAGATGAAAACATTTTAAACGACATAATGATATTTTGTGAGTGTAAAACCAATTTATCGGTCAATGATACATTTTTTATGAACCAGGTTATATGACAGCATGGGCCAGGTGTTTCACTTCGCGTCGAAGGACATGCGATCACGATCTAAGGCAATCAACAACCTCACCAAAGAAGATGGCTCAGTCTATACCGCTGTCGTCAAGGCGCTCGATCACGAGAAGGCGCAGGGAATCAAGAAGAAGACGAAAGGTGGAGCGACCGCTGCTTCCAAGGTCCTCCTCGAAATGCACTGGGATGTCGCCTTCTTCATTCTTACAATGAAGGTAGGAAAATACAGGTGTGGGTATGTTGGGCATATGTGTTCATGTGTGGGTGAGTGTGTGTGTGTGTATGTGCTTAAGGGTGATAGAGGGAAAAGAGATCAAGAGAGAAATAAGAGGGAGAATCGGGGCGCAGCAGATCCTTGATCCGCCACTGAAAATGTCCCTTTGGTAGCCCATGAACGAGAGGCAGAGGTGCACTCCTAGGTCCTGCCATACCAAATACAGGCCTTAAACCGCTTTATCCCAAGACGCTTACGCTAAATAATATAATGGTAACCAGGTTTTAAATATTAACTGAATTATTATATCATATGTTAGCGATTGGTTATCTCCATTGAACCCTATCTGTATAACCTGCTTATTCTTCAGAGAATGGGTGAAGCTCAAGACGACACCAAGATGTCCCAGTTGGCGCGAAAGGCCTTTGATGATTCTCTTGCACCACACGAAAACCTAGCCATCAGGACAGCAGCTCGTCTAGCATGTAAGACGTTACCGGTCCGAAAAGAGTTTGTCGAAAAGTAAGTCGTGTGCCCTAAATCATAAATTGGACGTTGCAGGGCAGGGGCGTATCCAGGGGGGCGCAACAAGCGCGGCGCCTCCCCTATTGACCGACTAAAAAAAAAAAAAAAAAAGGAGGAGAAAAAGGGAGAAAGAAGAAAGGGGAAAGAAAAGGAAAGAAAGAAATGAAAGAGAAGGGAATAGGCTCGATGCTTGTACAATTTTCGCCGAAATAGGCTTTATTTGGTTCTAAACGAACCATAACTAAGGCCTTTAATGTGGGGAGGGCCACGAGGCGACTTTTCTCATATTGTATTTTGCAATAATTGCTCAAACGGCCCTTTTTTAAAAAAGAAATACATTAGTGACGAAAAGTAAAAAATATTTATAAAACTAAAGTTTCAAAATTTTCACAAAGGAAAAGAAGGCCTCTTGGACCCTCTGCTCCTGGGCCTCGAGACTCCTGGGAAACATAGTTGGCCTCATGGGTTTATTAGAAACGTACCCCTTTATTAATTCAAAATACTTTGAAACCCCAAATTTTTGGCTCGCGGCTTAGCGCTCAGCTGATGCAATCAAATGCACAATAATAACTCTAAATTTTACGCTTAAAAATTCTAAACCCCAAATTTTCGGCTCGCGCTTCGCGCTCGCGTGACACCAAATCAAATGCACAATAATAGTTCTAAATTTATTTACTTTAAAAAAATTTTAAACTCCAAATTTTTCGGCTCGCGCTTCGCGCTCGCTGATACCAAATCATAATGCACAAATAATAACTCCAATTTTTACCTTTAAAAATTTTCAGCTCGCGCTTGCGCGCTCGCGGATACTAAATTGGGTCTATTATACACCAATAATCTACCATTTTCTAGTATAGAAATGCCCCTTTATTTATTTTCATATAACTTTAAAAACTCAACATTTTCGACTCTCGTTTCGCGCTCGCAGATTCCAATTCAGAAGGGTATATAATGCACACATAAATAGGTTTCTACGCAAAATACATTGTTTAGGGGTAAAGAAACTATGTAACTTTTTGATAAATATGAAAAAAATGTGGAATTTCATGTACAATATGAATTAGAAGAACCCGCCTCGCCCCTTCCCACGTGACGGCGAATAAAAATTTCCTTGCGCCCCCCCCCCCCTATTGGGAAATCCTGGATACGCCCCTGCAGGGTACAATATTGCACGCCAGATTATGCCCATTTTTATTATTTTCCACTCATCTATCGCTGCACTCCATGCATGCACTAATCTAGCGATTTCCCTATTTCCCTCGAAACGAGGGCAAGTCATTTTGAAAAGGGTGCCGCATAATCAAAGACAGGAAAAAAGTCCAGGCAGTAGTTGCCTTACAATAAGATTCTAAAAACAACAATATTTGTTTTATGTCTAAGGGTTGAGGGTCTTGTTACCCTGGTCTAGCTGTTCAGAAGTGTTTGTCTTTGAAACTTAAGAATCGTTGGGTTCATAAAGGGAAAAACTGCTGTATATGAATTCGGGTGGAAGGTAACATAAACATGAGGGATGATGAACTTTCAAGGAGTCTCTCCCTATGAAGTAAATTTGTTTGGCGAAGACGATTGTTAATTAAACATGATGAATTCTTGAAGCGATCATTTAAATCATTACTGTCAAAAATAAGTCATTAAATCCTTTTCATCAAACTCACCAATATACAAAAGGTTGTTTTTCCATTTTTTAATTGTTTAATGTTTTTTAAAAATTCATTTTTATGGTTTTCGTTTTTTTTTCTACCATAGATACCTGAAACAGAACACTGCCGAGGCGGTCGCTCTTCTTCCCTCGACGGTGGGGGCGCTTAAAGATATCCATTCGATCATGGAAGCCGCGTTTATTAAGAATGACCTGATGAAGGAGGCCGAAGCTGAGGCGGCTAAAAACAAAGCAGAGGACGCAGCACAACCATCTGTGTAGTAGAGGTGACACCACAGAGCCCTGCGGTATCCCGTCCTCAAATTCTGTTGGTGCAATGTATAATTGTGATAAACTATGTAAGATACTGTACGTAAAAATATGATTAAAATGGGTCATATGAATAAGTAATTGCTTGTAAAATAGCCTGACATGAAGTAAAGGCAATGTTCAAGTGTTCAATATAAACAAATATTAGCTTTAGGGGGGGGGGGCTACAAATTAGAAGAAAAAAAAAACACTTTTGTGCATTCATGAAAAAGCGACAAATCACGTGCTCAATTTGACAATGTTTGAACTGGTGTTAGGTAAATTTTGGAAATGTCACCCTCAAATATAATTAAACTGACTTTTCAACCCCCACAATATCTCTCTAATTTCTACAAAATTTCTTCTCCCTCTCTCTCTCCCTTTTCATTGTTCTCTCTTTCTCTCTCTACCAAGCATCTCACTCTCGCCAACTTTCTTTCCATTTCCCCCATATTTTAATGCAATGGTGCCAATACAGTTCAAGGTTCATAACTGATTTCTTTCTTAATATAGCTGGCAGTTTTATAACTTACCCTTTTATTTCTTCGTTCTTTTCAAACTGAAATCTTTGTAAATATGCGTTATATCAATTTCGTTTGAATTTGAAATTTAGAAATATTTGAGAGATCTATTTTCATCTGGAAAAAAAAGAGGATCGTGCTCTATCTGCAATTGCACATGTCACCAGACGCGAATAGAAAATAATTTTACCGTTGATCATGGAATGGAATTATAAATATGAAACATACCTTACTGTTTCATTTTGATTATGATGAAAATAAATAAATAAGAACACCAAGGTACGATTTACAAATGGATATGTTAACGATAATTTGTTTGTGGTATTTGGTAAAAGTATTGTGATCCAATAAGGATTAACAGCGATGAGTAGTAGATGGATGTCATGGTGCTGATAATGAAGATGATGAATATAACGGTGAGGCGCGGCCCCTCCCCTCCCCCCTCTCCCCCAGCAAAATAAATAAATAAATAAATAAATAAATAATTAAAAAAAATGTGTGTTCCTAAATCTCAAGTCCAATTTTGCCCCTCCACCCCCCCCCCCCCCCCCCATCATGAAATCCGGGATTCGCCACTGACGGTACACTCTAAAAACTGAAGTGCTGTTTTTAGCTCTTCAGAGGCTGAAATCAGCACTTTTTTAGAGCTTGAATAGTGACTGCACTCAAAGTGCTGTTTTAACACTTTCACGTGAGCTGAACTTTAAGCAAAAATGGGGAAAAAACGGCGTGACATCGTTGGGATTCGAACCTGGGTCCCCTGCATGAGAAGCGCTGACGAGCACGTTAGACCAATTCACATCTCACGATTGCTAGCAGATCATATTGTTGCATGATGAACTTTCTTCAAATTTACCATAATCATCTATATGCTGTCATAATTAAATCCAGTTAAGCGAGATATCCGTTGGTCTATTGGTAAAGGTCAGCGGTACTCTTTAATGTCTAGGTGGAACCCGGTTCGAAAGCCATATCGACATTGAACCTTTTTTTGTTGTTGATAAATTAACACTTATGCTACAGTCACACAGACACTTACGTATAGTTACGTTCCGATGCGTCCAAAAATTATTTTCTTTTCTGCGGATCCCCACTGATGCCTACCCGTCATAGTCAGTAGTGGAAATATTGATAATTTCGTTCATCCAGTAAAACAAAGAAATACATAAGAAATGATAGAATAGAAGATGAAATAATATTTGGACGCAACAGGACGTATCTATACGTAAGTGTCTGTGTGACTGTAGCATTACGCAAGTGCTAAAATAGCACTTCAGGTGCTGATATAGCACTTCAAGTGCAGTCACGATACGAGCACCCAGAAATTAGCACTTCAGTTTTTAGAGTGTAGTGATGAAGTTGTAGTTAAAGGTGGTTGTAAAGATAATTAATTTCTTCAATGTTGGCAATGATATTGATGTTATGCTGATAATCGAATGGTTTGCATATTTATATTGAGGATGAAATTTAGGACGATGTTAATGATTAAGACGATGGGGATGATGGTGATGATGACGGTGATGATGATGATGGTGATGATCTTCTTGGCCTATAACAGTTATGATGTTTACGATAATGATTTTGAATATCAAGCCTCACACTATTGTTATCGAAAGTGTATATATATAATTATGGTGATGATAATGAGGTTTATGACAATGAAATTACTGATGACAAGGTGGATGAACATCGGCCGTGGATCCAGGATTTGAAAAAAGAAGGGGGAGGGGACGCAGCTCGAAAATTCGAAAGGAAGAGGGGGGCGATGCCGAATTGTTTCCAGATAGTGCTCGTTCAGCCAATATTATAAGTGGATTTCACAAAAAAAGGGGCGACCCCTCTCCCGAATCCGCCAACCTCAAAGAGCTTATTGTTTGTGTGTGCTCGGATGTTCGTTTAGTTCTTGTTCGATCAAGGATTGAGTTTCATCTAGATGTAGTATGATATATTTTTCCATTTAAGGGGAGATCCAACCCGTAAATTGAAGGTTCAAATGTTGTTACTGTACAAACTAAGCACACCTTGTTTTTTTCAACGAAAGTAAAAATATCTTTTGGACACCCTAATTTCAGAGGTCGCTGCTCTTCGATAATTTGTGCGAATCAACCTCTTAATTAAGGGGGCGTCCAAATTGCTTGCCCATTTTTATGACAACATCTAATATTTGACTCCATATAAACATTTGGAGAACTATGCTATCGCCCGAGAATGTCAAGATCATATAAAAAGAGAAAAAAATTGCCTAACAAGCCCTAAAATCCAATCTCTGAGGATTTCCAGAGGGGTAAACATAATGAACTATTAATCAGCTCAAAAGAACTTCATTATAAAATATTTTTCAAAATGGAATGTTAATCAAAATTCTATACTTCGCATTTGGTTCAAACCTGCGTTAAAGAAATTCAAGTGTAACTATTTAGAAAATTGTTCCAAAATATTGTGCACGACATGCTTGTGAGAAATGTAGGTTCGTATTCGTATTATTTAATAAAAAAATTATATCATCTAACAGTCGTAGATCTGATTTCGCTGAAAACGGTCAATCTGGCAATCACTCTTAAGCCGATACACGACGTACTGAAACAGGTATGGTGGTCTCTTTATAAAATAAAACATGTTATTGACTTTAAAACCCCAATCAACCGGTCTGCCAGTATTAAATTTTATCCTGATAACATAAATGATCTACCCAAGTAAAAGAAATATATTTTTTTTTTTCATGTATATAAACATACGGGTACTTGCATTTTACCAAAATACATCCCCAAAGTGTTTTGAAGGTGTGTATTGCTGACATTTCATGAGGCTATATATATGTGTTACTCATTAGGCACGATAACAGGATTTTTTGACGGGAGGGTTCGAAATCTGCAAGAGTGGACGAAAAAGGTACATCACTTTTTATTCACGATCAAGCGGTGCTGAGTAAAAAAGTACATCAAAAAAACTTACGTTCACGAGCTACCCACGCCAAAAGGCGGCGGGAGGGGGGGGGGGGTCAGGTAGTGTTCAAACAAAAATTATTAAAGCCTATAGGGGTATGGGCAATCGTTCTGATTCGGCCAACCAAAATGATAAGCAAAAAATATAAAAATAAATAAAAAATAAAGCATGTAACTCAAGTTGTTTTAGCCTTATTTATTTTTTTGTCAAGCGGACCCCTGTCCGCCAGCAAGGGTGGGGCGGGGGGGTTTCGTCCCAACCCCCCCCTACGTTCCGGCCTGGATTCATGCTAAAGTAGTAACAAAAAAAGCCTGAGTGCAAAGTGGAATTTGAGAGACACTCCATTCCGTTTCCAAGGCCTGTAACATCAGAGGGGGCGGGTTCGGTGGAGATCGAACGGACCACCCCCCCCCGCTGCGCGAGGAGGTCCTGCTTACAAACCAAAAAAAAACAAAAAAAGAAGAGAAAAGGAACAGAGGAAAAACAGGGCTGTGAAACGCATTCTTAAATAGACCTACTTACCCTAATTTTTCAAATGTTCATGGCTAAATAAATAATAATAATTAAAAAATAGTGCAAAATCGCCCTTTTAGATAGATCTGTGCAATATTTTCGCCTGGCTCTCCGCATAATCATTATTTTCAGAGACCGGCGAGCGTTTTTGCAAAGGCTTGAGGGGGTGATTAAAGTTGATGGGCTGAACACGAGGCAAAGTATACTAAGCTTTTTTTTTAAAATATCTACTGGAAAATTGGAGGGCTGCCAGCACCCCCCCCCTCTCCCCATCCTTCATCCCTGGTTTTGAGGAATATTACAAATAAAGATTGAAAATACGAGTCCTTAATAAAAGTTTTCTCTCTCGACTTCATGCTCACATTTCAGTTTTTCAAGGTGGTTGCATGATGTCATCTCTGTTTTTGTAGAATCAAAAAAATAAAAATAAATAAAAGCAAATGTTCAGCCTCAATGTCATCATAACCAAAATTTTCGCTCGCGCTTCGCGCTCGCCATGTTCACTCCCGTTCGAAAAGCCGATTATAACGCCAAAAGAAATGTGCTGAAAATGACACGCATTCAGGTGATTTTCTTTCACTCGACCGTTTCACGTTCGTATCTTTGGAATGTTGTCATCCGTCTGTGAAGTACTATAAATATGTAGGCACAACTATGTCCTGAAATACAACGGCAAAGGCTCTTCTGTGGGGCAAGGTTCACTTTTTTTCACAAAAGGAGTGATCATCAAGTTATGAAAGAATTAAAGAAAAAAGAAAAGATGTAAGAGACAAAACTGTACATATAACATACCGTATTCAGGCCATTTAGCAGCAGAAATTTCCGGCTCGCGCTTCGCGCTCGCAATATCAATCCTTGCAATTAAAGTTTACTTTTCGAATGTCTAAACCTTATTCCAATATTAATTACGGCGTCCGTGAGCATAAGAGGCAAAATGTGTTAGAAAATAACATTACCTTTAAGCATCATTATACACAAAAATTTCTGCTCCGCTTTGCGCCCCTCAAGTTCAAATCTGGCAAAAACTCCACTTTTCAATTTCAAACACCAGGCGCGGATTCAGGGGGGGACGGGCGGGTGGAAGGTGCGGGCGCACCCGTCCAAGCATAAATTATATAAAAGTCCTAATTACGGATCCGTAAGTATAAGAGGCAA
This sequence comes from Paracentrotus lividus, assembly GCA_940671915.1. NCBI lineage: Eukaryota > Metazoa > Echinodermata > Echinoidea > Camarodonta > Echinidae > Paracentrotus > Paracentrotus lividus. Next base: position 2,813,645 of record CALNVZ010003433.1, read on the forward strand.
AATGTGTCAGAAAATACACTACCTTCAGGACATTATGAGTAAAAATTTTCGGCTCGATCTTTGCGCTCCTAGAGTTATCATAAAAATGCCCATGGACTGATTCCTGACTCCACAAGTGAAGTAATGAAAATGTAAATTAATTTACCATTCTCACTTCGGGCTCACAACTTATTTAGCTAAAAGGGAGCTGATCATCACCTCGTAAAAGAATTAAACAGAAAATTATAAGGTAAAATATACTGTTATAAGGCAAAATGTTCGGCTCGCGCTCGAAAAGTTTACTCCTTCTGAAAAGGTCCACTTTTCAATTTCCGACCCCCCATAAAAATCCTAGCAGGCAGCAAGCAGTTTAGGGATCTGAGTCCATATTTTTCAAGAACTCTTGCATCATTAAAAAAGGAAGAAATTCCTACATAAGTTATACAATATTTGAATGCATCGTTAAAAAAAAATAAACAAATACGTAGGGATCACAGAATAAAGGAAATAGTCGCACCTCAGAGGAATGGAGAGTGCAGACTCATCATTCGTTATCAGTTTAAGATTTTTCCCCTTTGATTTGATAAGTAATATTACTATTAAGTTGATACTAGCGATTTTAAAGTCGATGCTTATAATTCGATTTTTTTTTCTACATAGGGCCTAGACTGATACTGATTCATTATCATTTCGTTTTGATACAATGAAGTAGGGTTAGACTGAAAGATGGTTTGTTGATATAAGACACCATACCCATTCCAATAGAGTAATACACGTTCGTGTACGGACTTCAGAGATATTGACCAGAATGTTATTTCGGCAAAATCAGATCACACTTTAGATGATATAACTTTTGTCTAAAATAATATACGAACCTGCAGTTCTCACAAGATTTAGTGCATATATTTCAACAATTTTCTAAAATAGATACAATTAAAATTTCGTTAGCAGTTTTGATATGTGCGCAGTATAAATCTAGATTACATTCAATTTTCTGGAAAAAAATATGAAAAATGAACTTGTTTGGGCTAATTATTCATTTTTACGTATTTGAATTCCATCAAAGTAGGTTTCAGCCTGTAGCAATTTATTTCTCTTTTATATGATCCGCATTTTGGAGCGATTTTATATTTCCTTAAAATGCTATCTTTTAAAACACTATTTGTCATAAAAAGGGCAACAATTTTGGACGCCCCTTGAATTTAGAGGTGATCGCAACAAATTTTGAAGAGCACACCTCTGAAATATTGTGCCCTATAATATTTTCTTTAGAATAGACAAGGTGTGCTTAGTTGTACAGAAACAACATCAAAATCACTAACTAGCCTCTTTTTCGGGTTTGGATCTCCCTAATTGGTAGTGTGCTGGTAGGACGTATTTGTCGTTTGTAACGAATTGAACGGGACTACTCTGCTTTAAAGAAAATTTGAATAAATAAATAGAATTGCTTATCCCTGCGTTTGATGGCCAAAATCCTGCTTCACTAGGTCTGAAATTTACCCTCGCTCGTTCAAGTTTATCCAGTAATTACATTACATCAAAAAGAAAATTAATGTACCACGTAGTTTTGATAGTCAATCGTGTTGATTAATAGTAAGATTAAACGAGAACTTACCGTTTGAAGTTTGATCTTTATTTTATGAAACCCGCCCTCGCATGTGCAGTCAATATTCAAAGCTTCAAATATGGCTACGCATGAGTAAAAACGAGAACTTTAACTTGAGTTTGAAGTTTGGGTGGGTGAGGAGGGCATGTAATAACTTCCTCCTAAATATTCTTTAAATAAAGATCAAACTTCAAACGGTAAGTTCTCGTTTAATCTTACTATAGGTTTTCTCGTTCAAGTTCATCATTTCCTCACTCTGTTTCATTTATGTGCATTCAAATTCACGCAGCTGCCGCTTTCGTGCCGGTTGAATCATACAAATTTTCAATTCGAGCAAGGCATTTCATTTACGTGCACGCAAAATTTCGTTTGGTGCACTCAATTTCATTTATCGGCACTAACATTTTTGTTCGGTGCAAACGAATTTACGATATTTTCATTCAATTGTCAATTTCATGCACCAATTTCCCGATTCGTTCATTCGATTTAAAACGAAACAGCGATGGGTGTGCTTTGGGGCAAACAATTTCATTAATAGGAATTCTATTTTCTACTTTGTGCACTTAATTTAATTAAATCTTTTAATTTTTCAGGAATATGACCATATCGAGGGCTTAAAACGAGGACAGTCCATGTCCATTTTTTAGGTCTAACCAATTTTCTGTATATTGATGTACGTTTGTCTGTCACAACTGCTTATATCCTCACTGGACATGGAATGCCTGAGCTGTCTATGTCCTGTAAGGACAAACGCACAATTTGGTGGACATAACTGAATTTTGACAAAAATGGACATAAACCGTTCTCGTTTTAAGCCCTCGATATATGCACCTCAATTTTTAAGAGTGAGATTGTGGAGGGATGTAATCTCCCATTTTATGATCTTATATCATGTACAAAATTCTTAATGTTCAATAATTCGAGTTTCTACTTTTAAATGTTTTGTATTGGATTTTTCTATCTTTAATTTTGAAATTGAACACACAAACTAGCACTCAAAACCAAATATGACTTAGTCATGCAGCGTACGAATTATAAAACATGTAATCGTCAGACAAGACAGTGTTTGTAATTTTCTGGATGTGCATTAATTTTGTATCATAAGCAATACAGATGTACACGACAATTCTTTACAAGAACAATAAATACTTTGTATTGACGAGCAAGGCATCTCGGCATAAAGACTTGTAAACAAAAACCAAAAAGAAACAAATATGCTATTTTACACGACTGTAAGAACCTCGAAATGATCAGTATCTCACTTCGCGGAGACGTCTCTGCGACTCGACGTCTCCGATAATTTGTTTTTCCGTTGCGACGAAAAATTTCATAGTTTAAAGTATGTTTGATTTTCTGCGACTCATGAAACGGCGCGGAGACTCGGTCATACATCTCTGAGACGCAACTGTGGCAACCGCAACTGTCTCAAAACCGTCTCAAAACTGTCCCAAACTAGTCTTAAATCCGTCTTATGATAAGTGAGATACCATCATCATAAGCTTTTACTGAAGTATCACTAAAATTACAAATTGTATGCACTTACTTACAATTCGATTGACTATTCGTCAATTTGTTTGAACGAAGGAGGACAAATTATGCGGAATCCAGTTGTAAATTAAAATGAGTGCACAAACATGAAATTGTATGCTCCTAATGTGAATTTGCACTAATGCTATGTAGAATCGTTTGCAAATATAGGGAATTTGAGTGAATAATAATGAATCTGATTGACAATGCGTTAGCGCGATCGCAACTTGCGTTAAATCGTTTGATCCAAATGTGAAATTGAGTGAACGAAAGATGAAATTGAGCGGGAAAACCTATATTTTATTTTATATTTACTCGATCGTTATTACATGAGATTTTGAAGCCAAGTAGCCACATTTGGATGAAAACACCAGCATGTATGTGAACATTCAAAAGGTAGATGGAATTACCATCTCTGACCAAAGACTCATCATAGAAATTGTCCACATGAATGGCTTTACTCATTTCACATACATGTTCATCCAAAGTTGTATCTCATTAAAAAACCACTCCAATGGGCATAATATCTCTTTCCAGTTTATAGGAATCTGGCTTCTTAAAGCCAGTACAAGAAACAGGGCCCCCCCCCCCACACTTTCGGCTCAGCCCCTCCACTTTCAAAAACGCTCCGCGGCCCCTGAGAAATGACTGCACATGCGAGGGCGGGCTTCTCATGTAATAACGATCGAGTAAATATGAAATAAAATAGCCCCTTTTCATTAATATGATTATGAACTTTTTTCTTTACAACACGCCAATAAACCAATTCATTTGTCACGAGACCTTGTGTTTGAAAAAACGCCTCTATAGACTTTGAAACACTTCAAAATCTACATTCAACATTCTGAGCACGATAGGGCCTACATGCAATATCTTGCGCATCAAAATGGCGGTCTCAATACCATCTGTAGTGTTTCTGTGTATGGTTTCTGCCATGGTGATGGCAAATCTGGTTGAAGGGATGGTTTTGAATCGTGGAGCCTGTCCTTGTTCAAATCAAACACTGTGTGATCCCATACGTACCAACCCGAAGAAAGAGGTGAGATTTCATTCAGTCAGATTTATACTCTTTTATGTTGCAATCACGTTTCCACATGCGGGGGCCGCAAGACCTCAAATACCCCAATTGCACAACCCATTCGGTCTACTTAAAATTTGGTCTTATGTCCCATTGGCCTAATACATACTTGGTCTAATTCTCACTTTGCAAATGATCACTTGATCTAATTGCCAATTCGTCTAATGTAATATTAGCCAAATTTCCTAATACCATTTTCGTAAATTTCCCAATTGAATATTTGGTCTATTACCAGTTTGTTGCAGGTGTTAACTAAGTGATGTTAGATCAAGTTGAAAATGAGCATTAGACTAAATGGGAATTAGAAAATGGTTGATAAGCGAAATGGTGATTCAACTGAAAGGTAATTACACAAAATGGTTGTATAGACGGAAGTGAATTAGACCATTTGGGATAAGACCTAACGGGCATAATCAAAGTCAATCAACTGTAGGCATGTAGTTTTCTGTTTTGCCAGAAGTCACTCAAATATCTTAAAGAAAGGAAGAGATTAAGATAATCTTATCAATATTATATGAGTGACACCAGGAGATCGAGCATTCGCGTGTGTTGCCCCCAAACTCTGGAATGGGTTACTTCTCAAAGCCGGTCAGAAAAGCAACATCACTTAATAGCTTTAAATCAAAACTTAAAACACATCTTTTTAATTAATTACACGAATAATTGAAGCTCTTAAATAGGGCAGTAGAATATACATGTATACTTATTATTGGATAGTTTCTGCGCTCTATAAATATATACTTTTGTCATTATTATTATTTCATGATCCCACGACCACCTGGGGTCGAAATCAATCAGGAACTTCTTTTTAAAAATAGAATTCAAATACAAAGGCTTTGGCATACATGTCGTATTTATTAACCCGTATCATGTATTGTGCAAAAACGCTTTGCTATGAGTGACCTTTGTTCTGTTTACTTTAGAATTATGTTTGACTAAAGATGTAAATTCAAAAACGTGCATGACGCAAATAAATTTTGCTGCGAATCGATATTAATCATAAAACATTATTGCGCAAGTAAGTATGGGCCTACCTCATTATTTTGAAAATTAGAGTATAGTATTATTTTTCTGAAAAAAAGAGAAAATTTGATGATGCTTTAGGTAAAAGCATCCTTCCCCCTCCCCCGATTTGAAAAAAAAGAAAAAAAAAGAATGGAAAACAAAATTGTAGTTGAACAAGGAGAACACACAACGTACATTGGTAATGGTTCATATTTGTTGTTTGTAATGATCGAATTGTTTGTTTGGTTGTTAACTTTCTCATATATATCTTGACAACACAGGAACTAATATAATGGATAAACTCATCGTATCTCCTATTACAACCCCTGCACCCTGTTGCATAAAACTTCTAACCGGAGTTTTTTCCGGTTAAAATCTGAAAACTCCGGTTAAAGTCCAAAAACTCCGGTTACAATATTTTTCTGGATTTTTTACTGTTTTTTCCATTGCATAAAAACATACCAGAGTTTTCAAAAGTATTAATGCAATAAATTTTAGGGCATTTAAAAACTCAGGTTGAATAACCTAAGAAATAGGTCTACATAAGCTGAGTTTTTTAACCCGAGAAAACTCGGGTTAGAAAAAAAGTTTTATGCAACACCACCCTGGTATCTTACACAGATTGTAGCGTTCTCCGTCAATCGTGACAATTGGAGGCATTACTTCTGGGACAATATCACTACGGTGATTGCAGTCGATGGCTTTGATCCTCAAATGATGTGCCATGCCCATTCTAAGGGCGTCAGGTTCATGATGTTAGGTAAATATTTTTTACAATCTAAATATTTATTTATTCGGTATACAAATTCACATGAAGTAAATTTCGAAATTAAGTGCTTCAATCAATAACTTAAACACGGAAATAAAATTAAGATGTTCGATCGTCAGCAGATCAGAGTATGGTTATTAACATAAAAGCTGATCATAATCGTGTTGTTCAGTGCCATCTAATCGTCTTCGACCATTAAGAACCTCTCCAAGTTTTCCTTTAAGCCATTCATTTTTACTATATATGGACAATTATTTTCATTAAATCTGAACAAAAATTATAATAATTTAATGTACTGATGTTAAACAAAGGCATAAACAAAACATTTCAATTTGCATTACGTGAACTTGCAGGTTATTTTTCCTTGGCGACACTTTTCAACAGCAGCGCCCGCACCGCTTGGATTGAGAGCACCGTTCAGTCTGTCGTAGGCAATTTCTCCGATGGATATAACCTAGATTTTGAGAAGATCCTTCCAAAATCAGCGGCTGGAATTTTAACAGATATGATCCAAGAATTCACAACGGCTTTGAAGAAGGCCTTACCGTACTCTAAAGTAAGACTTAGTTCTTGTGCAGTAAAATAAAATAAAATAAAGATAATAATAATAATAATCATCATCATTATCATCATCATCATCATCATCGTCATCATCATAATAATAATGTAATATCTACAGGGGCATTATGCTACGTTATGATAAGTAATATTTTACATAATTCATTTTAAACAGCAACCGGACGTCTTCCAGAAATCTTGATTTATCGTCTCTTCTCTATAACTTATCTTTTTCATTGTTCAGATCTCTTTTCAGTTCAAGACCTCCCGTATGATTTGTAATAAAAGTAATAATGATCATTTTTTTTATAGCGCATAACTCATGCCAAAATAGCATGCCCCTATGCACTTTTAAAGAAAAAAGACAAGAAACCACAAATAAAGAGATAGGACTACAAAATTACAGCACAGAAAATACAAAGATGGTGTTCGGTTCTGGGTTCATGTACACATTAAGCATTAAATAAAGGATTTTTTTTTAAAGAGAAGCCTTAAATTTATGTATCTCAACTTTTCTTATCTCTTTTTTTTTCTAGGTCACAATCGATACTCCATATGCGCCTGGTTGTACCTACGGACGGTGCTACGATTATACTGCTATAGGCAAGATCGTCGACTATATCATGATCATGGCCTACGATGAACTCGCTGTCGATGGCAGGGCAATGGCCAATGGGCCTCTTAATAGAACGACAGGGGGTAATAATATTTACCATTTATTTAACATAGTAAGCAGAAGAAGAAGAAGCAACTTTAAAATAGTGATAATGATAATAATGATGACGACTTTTTATGAATATTAATAATTAATATGGAAAATGAAATGAAGTTATTTGTTATCATAGTAATTATGATCATAAAACTTAAAAAAAAAATACATATAAATATTATTCATCATTTTCTTTGTTAGGTGTGGATAAATACCTGAAAGCTGGTGTGCCTGCAAACAAGCTTGTACTGATCGTACCCTGGTATGGATACGATTTCCCGTGTTTATACGTCACAGAGGTATAATAAAAAAATTAAAAAAATTATATGCTTGCATTCTTAAATTGAAATTATTGTTACTGTCATGAGATTGGCAATTTAAGAGCAATCATTTACATTAGACCTTTACTGAGATATTCTTCCTATAGCATTACAATAAATGAAGTAGTTTTCTTTATCTTTCCCACTACCTTTAAAGGGATTTGGTAACTTTCAAAAACAAGAGCAATCAGATCAAGATTAATAAAATTATATTGTTCCAACAGTAAAAACAAAACTACTGAAAGTTTCAGTTCAAATGGAAGTCATTTACTACCTTAAAACAGTGTAACAAACAATGCCAAGCATACAGCCGAACACCGATACCCTCTGCTGCTAGCTCACCAGGCCGCTAGAGACGGGTACTATACAACAGGAAATAGGTGTATTTTGTGCTATGTGCAAAAGCACATGATTTTATAAACCATCCGGTGTTGGATTATAAAATTTGAGTATGAAATCATTGATATCTCGAAGGTAAAGCAAGCAATTTGCGTGCAATTTTGAAGAGATACCAGACTGACCCAAGTGTTTATTATGTTAGCAAAATACGCTAAATCGAATAAAATGGATTTGAATATCATTCAATGTGACTGCATCCCTTTAAAGGCAGTTTAACCTCGCACAACGTATTGTCAAAAGTGGAGTCAATCTCTGTAATGTAACTTTTTATAAACATATAAATTAACTCACCTTCGATCATTTTATCATCTAGGCTGACGTATGCCTGTATAAAGTGTTAACACAGGTTCAGCGGGGATATGGTGATATAATGAAACTCCTGGAAAACAATTCTACGACAGGCCGTAAATGGAGCGAACCTGACGAATCGCCTTATTTCGACTATAAGGTAACCGTAATTATGATGATACATCCTCCAATATATACATCAAAATTATATATTTCTTAATATTTTTAACAAATTTAGAAAACCTTTCATATTTCAAAGGATTTCTAGATTACTTTTACAGTGAAAGAGAAAATGTTTGAGTAGGTAAATTTCACATAGCATACTAGTAGTACCTATTAAATTAAGTTATGTTAGTTTTCGTGTGTAGGCCGAAGTCTCATGTACACAAAAACCAAAATTGGAAAATCAGGAAATAAAAATGTAGCAATAAAAAATATACATGTATATAATCATGGCATTGGAGAGAAGGAAATAATAAACAAACGAATATATGTATAAATAATGAATAGTTTAGTTAGTGTAGTGCTACAAAGAAGAAGAAAAGAAAGAAAGAAAAAGTCGTTAAAATGTGCGTTTGTATCTGTCTCCCACCAATCTCCCCCCCCTCTCTCTCTCTCTCTCTCTCTTCTTTTCTGTTTTCTCAATCTCTTTACATCTTCAGAACAGTGAAACCGGTCAAACCCATCAGATTTGGTATGACGACCCACCTAGTCTTACTCTACGCTTTAGCATGGCAAAGGACAAAGACTTGCATGGGGTGTCTGTATGGCAGGCAGACTGTTTGGATTATAGCACGCATCAAAAGGCTGTCAACGAGACTAACGCCATGTGGGATGCGTTTATTGGAGAATGAAGAATCGAAAAAAGAAAACTTATTCTAAAACAAAATTTTTATTAAAAAAAGAGTAATTGCAGGATCATGGTTGCATCACCAGTAGCGGATCTATGATTTCATGTGGGTTGGGAAGATTCGTTGATTATAAGATTTTTTAAACACCCCAAAATATAATTTAGGAAAAATCTGACCGGCCCACATTGCTCTCAGATGGAAGGGGAGTGTGCTGTGTCCCCCATCCCCTTAAAATTAATAAATAAAAATTCTGTGAAAGATCAACAAAGAAACAGTATTACACGGCGCTTGAGAAAAAATATACCTTTTATTGTCCACATTTCATATTTCAGTGTTTACTCCATAAAATTCATGTAATTCAGCTTTCAAGCTGCCATGTGAATTTTTGGACAAAATAAATACCATTACTATTCTATTCTATTTCCGAAAACAAGGGTTAGGAATTTTGTTCGGAGAAGATTAACAACAAAACCTCATGAAATTTTAAGTAGGCCTAGGCGTACAAAAATACGATTTCTCATTGTTACATTTCTCATTTTTCTTTTCTGTTAATGTCATCAAATGGTAGTAAAATAGTATTGATATCATGCAAGTGCATCGATTTAATCCAGAGAATGACTTTGGATATAAAATTATTCATCTTGAATCGAATGTATAAGATATTTTGTCATCAAAACTAATAAAAAAGAAATAATAATAAAAAATACAAACATATACCATATGAATATAACTATGTAACAGTACGTTGATAGATTCCCCAACATTAAAATGTAAAATTATGATGATTACATTCTCTACAAACCAAGCTCTTTGTTAAAGTTAAGTAGGCTTTGTATCCCTTGCCTTCGAAGGATCCTAACTCTGGGACCCGTGACAATGTTAACACAAGCAGAGTGTCAAATAGACCAGTTCACTAACATATTCAGATTTTATGCATACTTTTTATACAAAGGTTGTTCTTGAAAACCTGGAAGCTTGCCTGACATAGCAACAACTAATGTATGCAAACTGGATTGCATGTATTGTAGTTCATTCTTTTATTACAGGTTTGAATACTTTGTTACTATGTCGCCAGGAAAGAAACATGGATAAATTATAATAACTTAGTAAAGTGGTCTATCAAAGCTCAAGAGCTACTTTGCATTCTTTGTATTTCAGTAAAACAGAATAATTACAATATACCGTGCATTCTTAAAATAGCTCACCTTTCAAACTTGGTTGCCCCTTTTTAGGGAAAATCCTATTCATGCAATCTTATATCAGTCGAGTTTTATACATTTCGTTGTAATAACCAATTACCTCGTCTGTGTACTTGATGACGTCAGGTGACATTTGATCACGTGATGGCATAGGTTTTGGCGCGAAAAACCGGGTGCTACTCATAGACGTCTCATAAAATGACATGCAAATTGACTTAAGATCTTCACCACGCTCTAAAGGACTCATCCAATCCTTTGTGGATTGGGCTGATCCGTCCCATGTTATGATTTCATCACTGTACGGTAATCCGAGCGCTTGGCAGTACTTCGGCAACAATTCGGCAGGGTTCGACAAAAGATCGTCCCCGTCGATTACTATCGGGTTGGGATCTAAGTTCTCGCGAACGAAGCACCAGAGGTTGTAGATATCCCTGAACAGCAGCCCTGGAGTCATCAGAGGATCATCTTTGAGCAGATCAAATGCTTCTGGGTCACCTTTGTATTGGTCCCGTTCTGATAGGTAGGCGATCATACCCTTACGATTCGAATGGAACACCCTGAGCGGATGGCGGATGAAGAAAGAATGACGGTAGCCCTTCGGGATCAGGTGATACTGTTCTTTGGACAGAGCAAATGCCATGTCTTTAGCTAGCACGTGATGACTCGACGTAGATTCCAGTTTATCCTTCACGGTAGTGTATCTAGATATAAGAGAACACATTACAGATTATATTGCTGCTTTGCTACATCATAGAAAAAAGTTCGAATCATTAAGGAATGCAGCTTATATCTAATAACAATAATTGTGATATGCCAGTCGTCGATATCAAATATATAACATGAAGAATATGTCGTATGGAAACTTTTGTAAGTTTCTGTTTTGTTTTGATTTGTCATTATGTACGTGAATTTAATGCACTTTGCGGACCTTCTGCAGGTAGCATTTACCTCATTATGAATCACTTAGGACCTAGAATGCAGAGTATTGTTACCTTAATTTTGTCTTTGTCGTTTAAGATGCTTCTTCTTCCACCATTTACACGACAAATATTCCTTTTAGATACTGAGCTGCACCCGATATAATCCGTTTGTAAGAATGATCATAATGAAAAGTAGACTGTTGTTGTTCGATATACAGTCTGTGTCAAATAAAATGGTACAGTTGGAAAACTTTTTTTGATAGTATGAAGATTATTTACAACCTGGAGTTGTTTGGTATTTTCATAAAGCTAGAAAATCAGACTTTCTTCTGCAATTTTTTTCATCACATTTGGTGCAGTATTTTTTGAGATATGACTAATTTTCTACAATCTAGAATAATCCATTTTTCGCACGCCATCCCATGCCTTTGTGTATGATTTCGCATAATGACCGTGAATTCGGCGCTCCAGAACAATAGAAGTGCGTAATTTCGATTTGTTCCTCGTTACATAAAACTTAGCATAACTTTTGTTTTACGAAAGCAAATTATAAAGGACAAAAAGCATCAGCAAGAAAAATCTTTTGGCTTTAATTTGATACCACAAACACGCATTATATGAAAAGATTTCACACCTACATGATTTTTTCCCCGACTGTACCATTTTTTTTTTACACAGACTGTATATCTCTCTCTTTATTCTTTTGGGGAAATCATGATCGACAATTAGCTACCTGACAAAGATTGACATGTAGGCCAACTAAAAGAGCGGTTGGTTTTTGGGTCTCTTAACGATGCCATTGGAAAACCGACCCTTTGAACACAATAATAATAATAATAATAATAATATCGTTTTATTTACTCAGGGTAGCCACTTCAGTTCTGACAACTGTTCTCCCAGCGGGCCCTGCATGACGGTATTATTACCCCCAAGCTCCTTTTCAAAAGGCAACTTTAGGTACCATTTTTGTAAGTCTTTGGTATGGCTCGGCCGGGTTTCGAACTCACGACCTCCCGTCCATGAAAGCAAGAAAGGCTACCTTTTTACGGGCGCTCTAACCGATTGAGCTATCATGTCCGGTTAGGGGATAGGGGATAGGGGGAAAATACGGAGGAAAAATTTGGTTCACTGGCCTAGATGGTTCACGTTAGGATTTCAAGTTATCAGGTTATTGCAAACCGTTCTCAAAATTATTTTGCAGGTTGATGAAAAGTTTTGGATTAAGCACCTACTTTTATGGTTAGGTCATGCGCTGTCCAATGTTTGTTTCTATATCTTACCAGATAGCAAGGTTTCGTTGGGCAAACGTCGGCAATTGTCATGGCTATTACGTTGGGACAAGGTTATTCTTGCCGCTGGGCCAACGTTGACACAACGTTGCACGTTGAGCGCGACCATATGCCGACGTTGGATAAACGTTAAGTTGTATACAAAAGTGCCACGTCGCGCACTCAAAAGGCGAACGTTGGTCCAACATTGGCATATAGACGCGCTCAACGTGCAACGTTGTGCCAACGTTGGCCCAGCGGCAAAATTCACGTTGGCCCCACGTATAGCCAAGACCATTGCTGACGTTTGCCCAACGAAACCTTGCTATCTGGGTAGCATCCTTTCACTGTCAAAATGTCACTTTATACTTACGATAGGTGCTCTGGTTTATGATCGCAGCCATTGAACCTCTTCAGGACGTCGGCAGCTTTGCGGAAACTGTCTTCATGATCCGTGAACTTCTCTTCTGGAAGTGTTAGACCCAGAAAGTTTTTGGACTTGACCTTTGCGATGAAGCAGAAGCAGAACGGTTCGAACCAGATCTCGACGCCCTTGATGCCGGTGATGCACTTGGTGAGGGCTGTGGAACCAGACCGAGGGACGCACCACACGAAGTTGCGTGTACCACCAGGTGAAGATCCGTTGCAAACATCAGCCATTGGGATTGCAGAATGGTGTCCTCTAAGAATTCTGCGGACGGTGCAAAACCATCGGTAACTGGAAATAAATAAAACATTAATTCCATATCAGACAGTGCTCTGTGTGGGGTCTGTAGGGATCTGTTACGACTGGTTATGTCGCAGCGACGCATAATGACACACAAACGCATTATTTATCTCTAGGACCGTACTGTGACGTAACCATCCGAAAGACGTAACTGGGATTCGAACCTCGGTCTGATCTGCATCTTTTTGTAGGCCGATTTTATTTTTCCATGATACAAACATGTCAAATAATTTTAGTTATTTTCTCTAAATGAGCCCACAAACTGATAAGAATTGGACCGAGGTTCGAATCCCAGTCACGTCTTTGGGATGGTGACGTCACAGTACGGTCCTAGACGTATATAATGCGTTCTCGTTACATAATGCGTCGCTGCAACATTGCCGGCCGTAACATGTGGGGCCTAACAGCTAATGCTACAGTCACACAGACACTTACGTTGAGTTACGTCCAGTTGCGTCCAAAAATCATTTTCTTTTCTTCGGATCCCCATGGATGCTTACCCGTCATAGTTAGCTGTATAGAAATATTGATAATTTCGTTCATCCAGTAAAACAATGAAATACATAAGAAATGATAGAATAGAATATGAAATAAGATTACAACAACACAAACGTATCTATACGTAAGTGTCTGTGTGACTGTAGCATAAAGTAATGTTGGTACTGGACAATCACTCTTATTGCTGAGCCTACTGTAATCTGACTATTCATGATTAGTTATTCCGTTACTCTTTTTGGTGACTAAATTTGTCTATAAAGTCTCCACAAACTGTATGTTCAACTAAAAAAAAAACTGTAACATTCATGACATTCATGTTATTGCTGATGGGTTGGCTAGTTATTTTATGTATGAATAACAACACAGTCTTCTATAGAAACAACAAAAGCATCACAGCTATATTGAAATCGGGTCTTTTATCATTTACAATGACTCAAACATTTATTAAAATAAGTCCTTGAGGTGCAGCGTTTGAGGAGACAGTGGCATAATGCATTATTAAGGGAATATCACCGTTTTCATGCTACATTCAGTAAAAGAAAACGAAGAAGTAAAAAAAAAAAAAGGGAAAAAAGAGAGAGACTTTCTTTTTATACTTAAAAATTATATCGAAAAGTGTAGTGTAGCAGAATGCTAATTTCATAAATATAATAATAAAATAATAATGATAATAATATTCATAAAGCGCTTTACACATAAAGTTTCAAAGTATATTACATACATAATATATGACATTAAAACATTAAGTTATTAAGCTACAAAACAAATATGAATATAACATGTACCTTAATTAATGCAAACTTATCATAACACACTTGATATCAATAATAATATAACCTAACCTAACTAAGTTGAATTGAACAAATATGTTTTGAGTCTTTTCTTTAATGTTTCTGCGGTAGGTGGTTGGTTTAACCTACAACGAACAATAAATTTGAATTCTATTTTCATATTTTAAATGATAATGGCTGTGCTTTGCAGCGTGGCGAAAAAAAACCCCGTCTAGACACATATTTTGCTTATCCTGCTGGTAAGACCTATAACGAACAATACATTTTTTCCCTTAAAAATGAGGGTCTATAGTGCAGCGTGAATACAGGGAGTACTAGCACTCCGCAGACATAGGGCGGTATAACCAGCTAGGTTTAACAAATCCTATCATTTTGAAGTTGTCTTGTATTATTTATGAATGTCTAATCACGGTTTTAATGATATATCTTGGAAGAATTATGCATCCTACATTTTGTGTCCCTTTTTAATCTGGATCCTTGCATATAGCGTACAATCTTTACAAGTCTGCAAAATCTCACTTGAATGTAACTAAATGTCATATTTTGTGTATAACAAAACTAAGAGCGAAATATTAATTATAACATTTTAGAAAACTGTCCTAATATATAAACAGCATTCTCCGAAAATTGGAGATCCGCTTCTTATCTTAACAAAAAGTTACAGCGTTCCAAAATCGCGAATATGATTTCAACTGAAACGACATCTTGGCCGATATCTGTAAACATTGCTAAAAGCTTCATATTTCAGGGCCGGCGGAGACGGGGGGGCCTGGGGGGGCCGGGCCCCCCCACTTTTTTGCCAGAAATTTTAATATTTTCTAAGGGAAAAAAAGGGAAAAGAAAGAAAAAGAAGAACGGGAAGGAGAGGCAAAATGTGTTTAAAATACACTACCTTCGGGTTCATTAGAAGCCATTTTTTTTTCTGCTCGCGCATCGCGCTCGCAAGGTTCTCTCAATAAGGCACATTGACTGATCCCTATGTCCCATATTAGTAAAGTTATGTAAATTTGTCTACTCGCACTTGGCCCTCGCAATTTATTTTTGTTAAATTTGAGGTGATATTGACCCATAGAAAAATTAAAAAATAAAGAGATAAGATGGAAAATGTGTGTAAAATATTATGATGTGTCATTATATGCCAAAATTTTCAGCTCGCGCTTCGCGCTCGCAAATTTCTCTGAGAAAAACTGATTCCTGACGTCGCAAAGTGAAGTGATGGATGTCAATCAAGTTTCAAAATCCAGAATAGGCCTACACTCCCTTCATTTAATTGTATAAGTCAAAATTTTCGGCTCGCGCTCGCAATTTATTTTTGTCAAAATAAAGGTGATCGTTACCTAGTAACAAAATTCAAACAAAAATAGTCCTACATAAGAGGGGGAAATCTGCGTAAAATATACGGCCTTATTTGTGTCATTATAAGCCAAAATTTTCAGCTCATGCTTCGCGCTCGCAAATTACTCTGCGAAAGACTGATTCCTGACGTCGCAAAGTGAAGTGATGGATGTCAATTTTCAAAATTTTCAAAATCTATAATACACTACCTTCAGTTAATTATTAGTCAAAATTTTTTCACTCGCGCTTTGCCCTCACAAATTCTCTCAGACGGGATGACAATTTTCAAAATGTGTCGAGAACACACTTACCTTCAGGTCATTATAAGCCAAAATTTTCGGCTCGCGCTTCGCGCTTGCAAATTTCTCGAGAAAAGTTTATTATACTGACCCCTAACTTTGAGCTCGAATATGGTCTGTTCAAATTTCTCTCAGAAAGACTGACTCCTGACATCGCAAAGTTGGGATGTAAATTTTCAAATAATGTCTAGAATACACTATACCTTCGGTCCGTTAAGCCAAAATTTTCGGCTCGCGCTTCACTCTCTCAAAGTTTTCTATAAAAAAAAAATAGGTACGTACATTGACTGATTACTGGTGTCTCAAGCATGTAATGTTATGTAAATTTTTCTGCTCGCATTCGCAATTTTTTTTATTAAAATGAAAGTGATCGTTATCTAGTAAAAGGTTTCAAACAAAAATACATAAGAGTAGAGGGGGAAATGTGCGTAAAATATATGGCCTTCGAAAATTAGTCTTAGATGGGATAATGTGACAATTATCAAAATGTGTATAGAATACACAACATTCACGTAATTATAAGCCAAAATTTTCGGCTCGCGCTACGCGCTCGCAAATGTGTCTCAGATGGGATGATAATTGTCAAAATGTGTTTAGAATACGCTACCTTCTGGTAATTATAAGCCAAAATTTTCGGCTCGTGCTACGCGCTCGCAAATGTGTCTCAGATCGGATGACAATTGTCAAAATGTGTTTAGAATACGCTACCTTCAGGTAATTATAAGCCAAAATTTTCGGCTCGCGCTACGCGCTCGCAAATGTGTCTCAAATGGGATGACAATTGTCAAAATGTGTTTAGAATACGCTACCTTTAGGTAATTATAAGCCAAAATTTTCGGATCGCGCTAAGCGCTCGCAAATGTGTCTCAAATGGGATGACAATTGTCAAAATGTGTTTAGAATTTGCTACCTTCTGGTAATTATAAGCCAAAATTTTCGGCTCGCGCTATGCGCTCGCAAATTTCTCTAAAAAGTTCATTATACTGAGCCCTGACTTCGCGATTGAATATGATCTGCTGCATTAACAGAGGTGCACTTTTTCACATTTCGAACCCCGCCGGCCCCCCCCCCCCCCCGTAAAAATCCTTTATTCGGGCCTATTATGTTCGCGATGAATTCTTCTGAAACTTGGGCCCCCTCACTTTTGAAAACGCTCCGCCGGCCCTGTATTAGTAAGCCTTTTGTCGAGGCCTTGTTGGCTTAATATCGTCGTTTGCCGAATGAGTGGCCGAGCGAACAGGCGAGAACCGAACTCGCGAAGCGAGTCGGGCTGTTGAGCGGAGCGAAACAAGGCCTTTGACAACCTAACCCTGAATTTCACGCTGACTTTCTTTTGTCTTTTATTGTGTTTGAACGAAATTAGTGCGGACCGGCAAAATAGCGTGAAAATCATCCAATGAGCGCGGGCTATAATGACGTACGTAGTGTTAAAAATTCATGAGGCCCGGGCGAGACTTGATGTCTCAATGGCGGCCATAGGATTCTCCCGCGATAAGAGACGACAAAGAGTGTTAAGAACATTTGAAAATGCTTCATGAATCTTGAATATTTGACCAATTCAGTTTTTTGTAGGTTATATGCAATAAAATCTGCAATGAAATTGATACGTTTTGTTTGCAAATCCCATCAACAGGTTATGGTCCAATTGCTCATCTTTTATTCGCTTGCCAGTGAGCGAGGATTTTAGAAGTTGCTGTTTCGACGGGCGTGCGAACCTATTCGACCAGGCCGACAAGGTCTTTCTCCGCTGAGTCTCCGGGCCGGGCAGTGACGATGGATTCGGTCGTCGTACAGGTTGCATTTAGCTGCATGCTGTGCAGTATTTTGATTTAAGTGTAACATGTTTACACTGCAGTGTCT